>VXAD01008916.1:0-26952 GCA_013399195.1 Dicrurus megarhynchus | reverse complement strand
GCTGACTCCTGTTCTTACTTCTGCCCTCAGAGTGGTTCCAAAGAATGTTTATCAATATGGTCATAGGCGCTTTATTTATATATATATATATATATAAATATATATATATATAAATATTTAAATATATAAATATAAATATATATGTATAAAAAACAAACCTTAGTTCCATTGCCTGCTGTTCAGTACTGATGTTGGGGAGTCAGTTGTGCTGACAAATCTCTCATCTCAGTTATGCTGAGATGCCTCAGGCCTGGGTATTTGCAAGTCCTTAGGAGGCATCATTATTTCCAATGCCGTGTCCAGATACATAAGTTGTTTTTCATTGTACTCTGTAAGATGGATCTGCCTCCACTTCTTTACTTCTGTTCTGAAGATTCCGTACCCCCGCGCAGTGGGAATCACCCTCCCAGCACAACCCACTGTGCCATTGTCACTCCCTTGCACTCGATTAAACACTCGGCTCTGGTTAAGGTGACATCAGTGTGGGTCAGTGTTCTTTGGGGAGACAGTGGTTGGGGGAAAACAGAGATCCTGAAGGTTTGCTGTGCTTCCAGGTGCACTCTCTAGTTGATCTGACCTCCTCTCACTTATCTTTAGGGATGACAAGTTATCATCAAAAGTAAGCTTGGAAGAGTGATCCCATTGCATGTTTTGTATTGTAGTGTAGCTGCCCAATAGCTCCTCCAGCTTCTGTCATCCTCTGTGCTGCAGACTCAGTACCTGCTATCCAAGCTATTCTCCAGTCCGAATGCTGCCTCTGGTACAGTTTTCCAAGTGGTTTTCCAGCTGCCCATCTCCCTGCTGCTATCAGGTAGTTCCTGTCAGTCCTGGCCCCACTGAGCTGCACCCTCCTTTCCTCTGCAGACTTGGCAGTGGCTCAGGGGCTCTGAGGGCTGAACCACTGAGCTCCGGCTGAGCAGGCTGGGGAAAGCCACTAGGTGGCATCAGGAGAAGACAAAAATACTCCTGAGAGGCTTTTTGGCTTGATAAGAGAGATCTAGAAGAAGCAGACTTTAGCAAGAGCTGGGGTTGTGCTTTGCCGTAATAGTGACCCTAGAAACAGTGTAGGTGGTCCAGCCACTGTGTACCCACAGCAAAGGTTTTGTGGGGTCAGTATTCTCCTGCTTTCTCCTGTTTCTGATGAGACTTAGCGCTTCTTTCTCAGTGTCTCCTTCTACCACTAGTATTGGTGCAGTTTCTTTGTGGTCGCAAGGGTTTGCAAAGCATTGCTGAGCTGCAGAGCTGAGTCTAGATCTCTATATTCTTGCGTTGAGAAGATAACACCTATTTTTCTCTTAATTGTCTGGGTGACTGTCTTCTTTCTCACACAATTAGTTTGGGTTAATGAGACATTTTCATTGCTCAACTCTTGTATTTTTATAAGGAGCAGACCAGTAATGGAGGCTGGTTCTACCTCCTCCTGTTTAAATTCCTGTGCGACTTGAACCTCACTTAGCCCTTCACCCTTGACAGAAAACTAGCTCTGGCACTTTCCCCTAGAATGGGAATCAAGACCGGGACTATAGTCTGGGAAGGCCTTAGAGCAGCAGCCAACTAGTAACAAGTTCAAGCCTTTCACCCACCCTTGGTGAATACAACAATGCCCAGGAGGGAAAGAGCTTCCTCAAACCTGTTGTTGGCCTCCACACAGCTAATTATTCCTTCTGGTTATTTGAGCTCTCTCCAAATATGTGAGTTCAGTGAGTGGCCAGCGATGAGAGCAGGAAGACAAGACTGTTTCCCGTCCAAGTCATACATACTCTGTCCACAGGGCCCTATATATATAGTTTCTGAGTGATTCCACATCACTGTTCTCCACAGACCCTTCCAAATACTTCAGTGCCTTCTGTGAGAAGACAGAGATCAGTGCCTGCATCAAGCACTCATTAAATGAATGCAGCAAGAGAGGGAGCAGGGACTTGTGCAGCTACAGCTGGTTCCACCTGAGCAGCTCCGAGCTTCATGACTTAAAAATCACCCCTGTGTTGAGCACTGCCACAGGTCTATGTGCCCTGTGAGCTGCTGGGATGGTGTTTGGCACCTGCAAGGCAGTTGTGTCTACAGATCGATCATCTCTTCCACAAATTTGTGTCTGAGCTGTTATGCTGCAGAATGTGGTGGCCAAGGGATGCTGGGGGTTGAAGAGACAGTGGAAATTTGGGTAATGCTCAACAGGAGGAAACTGGGGGGGGTCTCATGTAGAACTGAGCACTGACCACTTTTGCAGTGTCTCTAGGTGGGCAATTAAAATACCTGAGTAACCTTTTTCAGAGTTTTAGCTGCCTTTTGCCTAAGGCTCATTAAACAAGGCTGTTCATAAGCAAAGAGATAAAAGATGATGTTTGTCTAGACATGCTGCAGTCATGTTCCAGCATCTCATTAAGCCAGGAGCAAATGAACAGGGATAGGCTTTGTCCCAGGTAATGTACTATGTAATGTCAGTCAGAGCAGGTGGAGACAAGCAAGGGAATGGAGCCTGATGGGCTTTAGCACATCTGTTGCTTAAGTCTCTTGGCACCTTCTGAACTGTGTCAAACTGCTCTGAGCTTTACTCATTGAACTAACTCAATTTTTAGAAGTTCAGAAGAGTGTTTCAAAAAATTAAGATAAACCTCTTGCCTGTATCTCTTGAGCCCTTTCAGTCAGTTAATTGGCATGAGTGTCATATTCACCCCGAGCTAATGTTATTGAGGCCTGGCTGAATTATTGATGGAGCTTGACTGGAGCAAGAGGCTGCTGAAGAGTGACATTCATCTTTCATCAGAACAGCAGCCTCAGTAAGCAAGCAATCAAAAAAGTATTAAAAAGTGCAACCAGGTTCAGGGAGAAGAAAGTTACCTTGTTAAAATGATGGGGGAAGAAGAGATAGAAGTGTGGACAACATGAAACAACAGCTCAGGTCTACCAGAAGAGCCAGACAAAATGCTCTTGACAAAGTAAGATGAGAAATCTAACCAAGTTAAATACCAAGAAGTCTGGGGAATACTTTTCCTACTCATTTGTAGGATGGAGTTTAGTGCTTTTAAAATATGCAAAAGATGGGGAACTGGAGCCAGGGAATTGCAGTTATAGCACAGTGGTATGTGAAGCAGATAAAGATGGGGGTTTTATTACAAATGTTAGGGATCTCAGTGCAGGCCTTTCAAAGACAACAGCCCTATGGCTGAAGGGGCTTGAAGTGCCAAGGGCTGCTGAAGCAGGGACCCCACAGGAGGCCTCTCCTTGGTCCTTAAGGGCTGCTGCAGCAACCCACAGCCAGGCATCTTCAGCAAGGAATTTACTAAACAAAGCTAATTCTGTGTTAAGAACAAGATGATGTATATGATGCCCCTGCATGTTTTGCCTTCTTAAGCTGTAGGAGAGAAGTAACCAGAACCCCACACTATCTGCAATTCCTGACTATGGCTCTCCCAGCCAAGCAGTGCCTTCTGTAGTGCTGACAGTCTCACAGGCCCATGTGTTAACGCCCCTGGGGACCTCCTGGAATTCCCACGAGGTGTAGTGCATAAGCAATCCCTCAGGTAATCCAAATGGTAAAGGAATGTTTCTATCCAACTCTTGTCCAGCCAATCTTGCCACCAATGGGACAAGTTTGGTGTAACAGAGGTCAGTGCATGGCAGTAGACAATAACCCCAGACTGCACAGCCTGAAATGCCTCCTGCTTGGAGCCAGGCAAAATGTTTCAGTGGAAAACACATATTTTTAAATAGAAGTGTTTCATAGTGAGTAGTTAGTTTTGAGCAAGATTTTTGGTGGAATAATTGAAATGTTTAACTTTGCGTGCAGTAAAATAACAGAAGGCTTTGAGCATACTCCTGAAGCATTTTGCTTGCCCTCCCCTCATCTTCCTGCAGTCCCTTTGCAGTTGGCAGACAGAGAAGGTAGCACAACTCCCCCTCCACAGAGAACTGTGACAGGCTTGTAGTCGTGCATGCTGTCAGAGCAGAATTCCCACGGTCCTTCCTCTCCTCCTCCTCCTCCCACCTGCTCTAAGCAGTGATGAGGCTCCTGCCATCTCTTCCCTGGGTTTGTTAGATTAGTGCCAATGAAAAGCCATGGCTAAAACAGCCACCTGCATACTCCTCCAGGGCCCTGGGGAGCACAGTGCCAGGCAAAACTGCAAACCTGGCCTGTTCAATGAGCTGTGATTTCAAGATATGAACGAATTGGTTTCCCCTTCCAGGAAGGCTCACAACTGTCAGCTAACTATTGCTTTATTTATTGCATTTGCCTTTGTAACTTGAGGGCAGAGAGCAAGGGTTCCAATGACAGGAAGGTATTTTAACCCTTCATTCAGCTGCAGCTGAGTGCCTTACCTTTAGGAACCAGAAACTTCTGGAAGCCTGGTGTGATTCTGCTATGTGCTTTAAAACATGCTGACCTGAACCCAGACCAGGCAACAAACAGGCAAAAGTCAGCAAATATCCAGGTCATAGAGGAGAGCAATTGAGAAGTTATCTCATTCCTTAATGTGGCATTTGGTGCCAGACGCAATGATAGCTCTTGTGTTCCTGCAGAGCCCAGTATTTGCTGCTGCACAGACACACTGAGGAGAGGTCAGAGACCTCTTTCTTGAATGATAAAACCTCTCCCATTGCATGTTGTATGTGCAGCCTTCATCACAAAAAGATGGAGGTTCTCTTGAGTGATTGTGGAAGCATATTCTTCTGTACTTTTGAACCCACTCTGCATCTCTGCTGGAGCCATGCTACCTGTGAGACAAAATCCTTGGAGAGGCAAGCTTTTTCTAGTTATTGTATGCAGAAATTCCTCTGGAGCATGCCCACCCCAGGTTCCCATGGTTGTGTTCACAGGTGTACTGATTTCAGAGAGATCTGCCCTCACTGTGAAGTGCCAGAAATCCACTCAGGCCATGTACAACTGAGGGTAGGAGAGCATCAAGGAAAACGACTTCCAAAGGGGTGAGTCAGATAACAGAGAAAGTGGTAAGAGGAAAGAATAATCAGAAATGTTTATCCTTCCAAGGGAAGACCTTTACCATTTCCTGTGCAGGGTCATAAGCATTTAAGGGTTAGGAAAAAAAAATTTGAGGCCTTCTTAAAGGTCAGACAACTAATGCACATGGAATAGGAACAGTAGCAATGAAGAACAATCCTGTTGCTATATGTTGAACTCTATCTGATTAAAAAAAAGAGCAAGTTTTACCATCAGATAGTTATTTTACTTCCTTTGGAGAAGGAGATGGTGCTATATCTTGTGGTGGGGAGGTGGTCAGCAGCATCTGCAAAGGAGCTGGAGGACAGACTAACATAGGGGAAGCAGCAGAGGGAATGTGAGGGAAGGGAAGGGCTCTAGGGAATATGGAGGAATCTGGAAAAGAGGTGCTCAATATTGAGGGAAGCTGTAGCAGAACTCAGGGGGAACTTGTTTTGATTTAGAGATCCATTCCTACTGTGGGCACCAGAATGTAAGTGCTTTGATGTGACCCTGTTCACTCCCTCCCAGCTGGGAAGAGACACTCAGCCTTGCCCAGGCCAGACATACAGGTTTTGGCTGTGCTGTTCTTGTCAGCAGGGCCACGGGCTTCGTGCTGGTGTATCTGAGCAGAAACTCTCTCCAAAGTCACCCCTGCTCACAAGGTAAGAGTTATTTTATTACTGCCCTTTAATTCCAGGACAGATTCACAGCAGCCTGGTCCCCATTTACATCTCTGTTGGTCTCCCTGGCTCAGCACACCCTCTCCTTTTTGGTAGGAGCATTGTCACACTTGTGACCCTGTTGGCTCAATGGAGCGTGGTAGAAAACAGCCCATTCCGACAACAAGTGGCAGACAAAGCTGGGTTTGTGGGAACAAGCAGTTTGGGTGGAGCAGGTGGCCCCCAGCATGGAGACCTGCTTGCACTGCTCCAGCTGTCTGCCTGGGTTTGGGGCCAGTGGGCCATGAAGATTAGTCCTGCAGTATGGGACTCACCCACTGCCTGCCTGTCAGCCCAAGCACATCTCACACTCCTGGGCACCTGCCCTTTGTTCCTGTTGAGCAGCGAGGTGTACTTTCTCCATTTGATCTTCTTCCACTTTCACCTCTCCTGAAGCAAACTGGCTGTGGGTCATTTGGTGCATCCCTGTGGTTTGTCTACTCACTAGAGCCTGGTGCTTCACTGCGCTTTCTCAACTCGACTGGGAAGTGTTTGACAGAATCTATTACACAGGGCTAACAGCAATCCTGATAAACTAGCATGATCGGTTTAAAAGGAAAGAGCTAATGTTTCGTCTGGATATGGCACATGGAAGCCAGCTCTCACATGTAGAGAGGAAGAAACAAGGAGGTTTGCAAAGTTTTCTGAGGTAAATACATATCTGGAAATTGCTAGAATGTTATTTGTCCCCACAAGACTCTATGACTCAGAAAAGGTTTTTCCTATCTTCCAATGACAGATTCTAGCATTTCTTTTACAGTATGCATGGAAGTGATAGCATCTTTTCACTCAAGAGCTTTCGGGGTGGTATAATGGACATTAGGAGCTGGATTATTTGTGGGCAAATTTCCATTATGCTGTTTCCAGGAACTGTAATGCTAGTAAGAGGTAGAACTGACAGACAGGTTTTTCTGCCTTCTGTTCTTAGTTCTGCCACAGCAACCCCTGGCCAAGTCACCTCTCTGTGGGGATTTTTTGGTGCTAAATTAGGATAACGATTTACCTTTTGACTGTCATTTGTTGTTAGGGTCAGGAAAGGACTTGCCATGGGGTGAGTGCTTCTAGAGAAAGGGCTGGTGATGAGATGGGATCTCAGCTCAGCCTCTGCATCTCACAGGCAGGTGACAGTGGATGCCATCCTGGCATCCCAATTTTGGCTGTGGGCATCTGGACAAGAAGAATGGCTCTTTTCCACAGGAAATTATTCCTGGCACCACAGTGTCACATAGGCAGCTAAGAGGTGGCCCACTGGGAGGCCAAGGCCAGCCAGACCCATTGGTTCTGTCAGTGTTCATCTGAGAGCAATCCTCAGACCATCACAGCTTTAGGATGTGGAATCCAAAGTCCAACCATGGGCACCTGGCTGCAAAGGACATTGCTTTTCCACAGGAAGGAAAGCCTGGTGTCCTGTTGCCTCAGGGGCAGCTGAGAGGTGGCCTCTGAGAAACCAAGGCCAGCTGGACCCACTGGTCCTGGACAGTTTTCTTCTCGGAACAATCCTGGGATGTACAGGATTTTGGAAGTGGATCCCACTTTAGGCCACAGGCAATGGAAGGCTCTTTTCCACAGGACAGAAAGCCTTGTGCCCCAGTGTCTCAGAGACAGCTGAGAGGTGTACCCCAGGAGGCCAACACCAGCCAGACCCATTGGTCCTGTTGTGTCTTGGTTTGAAAGACAGGTGTCTACTAAGGAAGGCAGGAATGGAAAATGTAACCCCCTTCCCTCCAAATTATTATAATTTTGAAATTAAGGGGCTTTCAGGCAAAGATGTGAGAAACAGGAATAACAGTTCTTAACTAATATATATCACAAGGCAGTAATACAGAAACGCTGGCTTAACCTGGCAGAGTCAGGATATGACCGGACACCCTGTCAGTCAGGGTGGCGGTAGCAGTCTGATTAAGTGGTGGCTGCAGTCCTCTTTGAAGTGATAGATACAGTTCTGTTGACGCGGTGATTCTGTAGAAGGGTCTGGTCTTCCTCTGAAGGTCCAGCGGTGGTTATGTAGCTCTTGTCCTCTGGGAATCCAGTAGGCAAGGGCTGAGTGTGGTGTTCCAAACCTCAGGTTATATCCAGGTGGGAATGCTTGGTTCCTCCCCTGGGCAGAGCCTCTCACAGTAGGTTGATGTCATTTTACGAGTCACGCAGTGAGGCTGGATGGCCCGTTAGCAGAAGATATCCCCCGGAGGGAGTTATCAGGGATGTGTCATGGAAGAGACAAAGAACCCTGCCCCACTTGGTTTTAACAGATGGTGACAGAATACATACTTTTGGTTACATCTTACATTGTAACCTAAGACACGGTGGCTTTCTTCTAGGATCCATCCTTGGACAATCAGAATTTTAGGAAGTGGAATCCCACTTTTGTCCACAGGCTCCAAGCCATAATGGATGGTTCTTTTCCACAGGAATAAAGCCTGGCACCCCTGTGTCCTGGGGTCAACTGAGAGGCAGCCCACAGGAGACCAAGGCCAGCCAGACCTGTTGGTCCTGGGAGTTTTTGTCTGGGAGCAATCCTTGGACATTCAGAATTTTAGGAGGTGCAAGCTCACTTTTGAGCCTGGGTTCCTGGCTGCACAAGATGGCTCTTTTCCACAGGAAAGAAAGCTTTCCACTTCAGTGTGTCAGGGGCAGCTGAGAGGCAGTCCCCAGGAAGCAAAGGCCAGCCAGACACGTGGGTCCTGGCAGCTTTCATCTGGGAGCAATCCTCAGACACTCGCAGTTTAAGGAAGCAGAATCCCACTTGCCTCCATAGGTGCATGCTGTGAAGGATGGCTCTTTTCTGCAGGAAGGAAAGCCCAATGCTCCAGTGTCTCAGGGGCAGCTGAGAGGTGGCCCTGGGAGGACAAGGCCAGCCAGAACTACCGGCCCTGGCAGGTTTTTTCTGGGAGGAGTCCTTGGACATTTGCAATTTTAGGAGGTTCTGACATTTAAGTAAAACCTTATAAAATGAAGGCCTTGTTGCCTTTGTAAAATTATGGCTCAGGCCTGTTACTTCAGATAGAGTCTTTGGAACCCTCCAGTACTCTCTGTGGGACAGGGCGGCCCCAGTGGCGGCTGCAGCAGCTCCGTCCGAGGCCCTGGCAGAGCACCCAGGATCAGCGGCAGCTTCTTTCCCCCCTTTCTCCCCTGCTGCTGCATTTTTGCTGGGTATCACCGAGCTGAGGAGGGCGGGGAGGGGGGGCAGGCGAGCCCTGGCATCCTCCCCACGCTCTGCTCAGAGGACCCAGACACCTGCGGGAGGGGCCTGGGGGGCTCGTTCAGGGCTGCGCAGCTCCATTCCTGCATGGTTTTTCAAGGTGCTTTTTTAATTAATGAAACTGAGTTGCAGGGAATTTGTTCAACTTGAAGAAAGAGAGAGACCAGCTCCAGCTTCTGCCCTGCTCTTCCTCTCCCTTCCCGTGTTCGTGATATGGAAAGGTTACCACTGGAAGAGCGTCTGGGAAATGCTTGCTTTGTCCCAACCTTACTGACCTTGCAAATGCATATTACTCGTGTTGGAAAATACATTTTACTATGCATCTCAAAAACATTTGTGGCTTCTGTTAAAAGTAACTTATATTTTACTTATACAGTAAGCTGTGGATTCTGATAGGATTGTTTACTGGAGAGGTTCAGGATTATCTGTACTGGTACCCTCAGATCCTTCCTTGAAAAGAGCAATTAACTTTAAAGTCTGATGTTGAAACCTTGAATGATTTACAGGGTTGCTGAGAGCAATTAGCTGACTGAATTCCTTTCTTTACTCCCTTATTAACGTTATCTGCAGAAACTCTTCACTGTTTACGTAAAATTGGCTCATGATTCTCCACTGCAAAAGTGGAGGGACGTGTGCCAGCTTTACCATTTTGCTTGCTCTTTTATCCCACAGCTTTACTTAAGGTAATTTTACTGTGAATATTTTGCCATGAATAAACATGCAATAGCTTTTCAAATTGGTACAGCTTTTTAGTGGTTCAAGTGTAGATTTTTTCCTTGCCACTTCAAAATTAAAATTGGAGTTGATATTAAAAAGTTAAGTACAGTGATGGGCCAGAAAAGTGGCTAAAAGTGACACCACCTTACAAAACAGACTTGCTCTCTGAGTATGGGTTATCTGCTCAGTGTCTGAGTTTCTAATATTCGCTATTCTTATGCAGAGAGGAAAACATTAAACAGGAGTATACTCCTTCGGAATCATTTGAAACCATGGCTTTATAGCTGTTTATATGCACTTGTCAGTTCTATGCACCCACTGACCTACCAGAGTCTGTTACATGTGCAAAACTCAGGGCAGTATTATATGACTAGGCCCTCGGTATTTATCGTTGCCTTTAATAGTCCAAGGTCAAATCTACTGTACTGATAATCACAAAAGGCTGTCTTGCCATCTGCGAACTGAGCAAGTTTTAAGTGCGATTTGCCAATATATACACTGTTGCCACTTTTCTGACTAAAAACATTCATGGTATTCTTCGGCACATCTTGAAGATTGCCAGAGATTTAATGATTGAAATAAGCCTTGTAAAGCTGTATCTTAAAAAACTCTAGCAAAATTATGCTTACACCAGGAAAGTACTGAGGGATGTATGATATTGTCATTTTTTTGAGTATGCCTGCTACTTGGAAAATCATGCGAACTTGTGCCAGAGGAGTCCTGACTGTGAACAAATATTTTCAATTATGTTTATAGTTACCACAAGCATTTTTCACAGCTACATTATGTAAAATCACAACATATTTGGCACACTTTTATGATCTCTCCAGTAAGTCATGTTACTGCTATTTCATTTACCGATCAGTTGTTTGCTTGCATATTGTTCATTGATGCTAACTGCTATATGACAAATGTTTGGTAGCTTTCTTGCACTGATGAAATCAAGATGAGTTATATTCTGCTGTATCAGAAACTTTTATAAGAACACTCTCAACTCTGAATTTAGTTCTGTCAAAATTTGAGTGATGTTAATTTTAAGTTCTGCTAAATGTTAAGTGTTGTAAGTTTATATGAGGCTAAGGCTAAGTTCTGTTGAGTTTAATTGTTGTTAAATTTATGGGATGTCAGATTTAAATTCTGTTAATTTAAAATTCTGTTACATTTAAGTTCTGTTAGGCTTAAGTTCCGCTGACGTTAATTTCTGACAAGTTTAACTGCTGTTCAGTCTTAAGTTTGTTATTTAAATTTCTGTTAAGTCTAAATTATTGTCAGATTAATTTCTGTTCAGTTTCAATGATGTTAAAGTTCTGTTTGGTTTACTTTCTGTTACATTTAAGTAACAAGTTTAAATGAAGTTAAGTTTAGCTTCTGCTGGAATATGCTTATTTAAAGTGAAAGATGCAGTTCTTTTGTTACAGAGATAATATTGAACTGACTGAAACAATTATGATGAAGAATTGGTAAGCAACTGTTTAAGAACATGAAATAAGAAGTTGAAAAAATATGTGAAGATTCAATTTGCTAAATCCTTAAATTCATTGAAAATTCCATGGGTATGAATGTTCTGCATTGGTCAATTGGGATGGTTATTCATAACAATCTTTGCTGTTCCATCTTTCCCAGGTAACACAGAAGAATGACTAACAGTTCTAACTTATGGATATTATTGATTGTAAGCTGTTCAGTCCTTTTTTGCTTGCTTTTATTTTGCTTTATTTTCTTATATGCATAGATGTATTAAGAAGTATACTCTTGGTTTTTAAGAATAAGTTACTGTAGGTGTATTATTTATTCTGAATATATTCTTAATATCATAGTGTGAATTCACCGACTGTTTATAAAGGGCATTATCCATAAGATGTTATTTGGTGTTATGCATATGCATTTCTTTGATTGTTTGCAGTTTGTTTATGGTACCATTGACTATTTAGCTAAAGATGAATGATAAAGCCGGCTGTTTTACAGACTTTCATATACTGTTATGTAGCTATCTGCAAGACGTGTCATTTTAAGAAACTTTTCCAAATGTTATTAATACAGGCTTGTTTCTAGGATATGTTAGGGGAACCCTTCCAGTTAAGGCTTTGGCTCTGGCCAAGCCATGACTCTACCTGGTTGGGAACCCAGGTGTTTCTGCACTAAAAATGTAATTGAGTCACTTTGGCTTGCTGATTGGGATGTATAGAACCTGGACCCCTTTCAAGGTATGCTTGGAGGCCTTGCCCGGGAAGGTCCTCCAGGTCTTCGTTGTGAAACAGGGTTCACCAGCTACGGCAGACTCTGGGTGATGGTGCAGTGTTTAGGCAATTGGAAGTGTATTGCTCTAAAGCACTATCCTTTTGTCGTGTGATACTGATTACATGTCTGTCTTTGCTTTTTTGCTGGGTGTAGGTTTATTGTTTCATTACATGTATTTCCTTGCTTTTATGTTGCCTTCACGTTCATAGTGACAAACACACGTGTTACCATAAAAACAAAAAGGGGGAATATGACCTCTCAGGCATATCTAGATAATGCAATATTTACACTAAAGTTTATACAGGCAGATCATCAATTTTGATCCCCAGCGAGCAATATTGGTCTGAAGATTTGCGTGTGTGGAACCAATTTCTAAAAGGTTTTACATAAGGATCCACAATTGGGCGTGCAATGGCAAGGCCTAGCTGATCTACTAACCTAGGGGAGAAGGTTCGTATGTGTTTTATTGCCAACAGGTCTAGTGTGGATACCTGCCTGACCTGACAAATATCAATCGCCTCTGAGAAAATGAGGTCCAGCAAGAGGAAGAATGGCCCAATCACCATCCAGCCCTCGTGGCCAAGGCAGGAGCAGGAGTAGGACTGCCAGGAACACGGCTGTGACCTGAGGGCTTGCAGAGGCAGCCTGCCAGCTGCCTTGTGTCCTACTGCATCTGCCATCATGTTGTTGTGTTCCTGCTGACCTTCTTCAGTTGTTCCCTGTTCCATGCTTCCAGAGAGACATTCAGCGGTGTTGGGGTCCGTGTTTCTGGCTGGTGGATTCCCTCCTGTCAGGGTGGCATGGCCCCTGAGCTCCAGCCATGGGAGCTTTGGAACAGTAGCCATTTACTGCCAAGAGCAGAAGAAGAAGCAGCTCTCTCTCTCTGGGAACATTGGACACTATTTTTATTTTCCTATGTTATGAGCCTCTTTGTCGGTAGGATGGTTGTTCTTGGTGGGTTTTATTGATTGTGATCTGTATTCCATGTATTTTAGCCTGTGACCAGCNACCAACGGGGAAAGGGCCTGACAGCCGAGGAGGCTGGCACTGGGTTACTGGTTCTGTTTGCTGTTACTGTCATAGTTATTCTTGTTTGTGTGCCTTGTTATACATATATATATATAGTAGTAAAGAACTGTTATTCCTATTCCTCATATCTTTGCCTGAAAGCCCCTTAATTTCAAAATTATAATAATTCAGAGGGAAGGGGGTTGCATTTTTCATTTCAAGGGAGGCTCCTGCCTTCCTTGGCAGACACCTGTCTTTCAAACCAAGACACCAGCAAATGACCACTAACAGTCTTAATAAGCTGATGGCTTTACAGGTGCAGACTGTAACAGGTGCTACTGTTTTAACATTAGAATACATGAACCCTTTGCATAAAAAACAAAAAAGGGGGAGATGTGGCATTTAAGTAAAACCTTATAAAATGAAGGCCTTGTTGCCTTTGTAAAATTATGGCTCAGGCCTGTTACTTCAGCTAGAGAAGGACTGTGAGAAAAGTCCATGAGAAGAAAAACAATTAGTTTTTACCCATGAGCATGTAGTATCAACAGAAGCGTGAAAGTTAAACAATAGAAGGAGAAAAACAACAACATATCCACACCTGTTCTTTTTCTGAATGCTTGAATGCTTATGCTATAGGTAGCCAATGGTAGTATATTGAAGTTAATAATAGCCAATGAGTCTATTGTAGTAGTTTAGCAGCTAACGAATATGTAACACGAATTATAACATACAAAAGGAGTATAAAAGAGGCTGCTTTGTTTAATAAATGGCTTTTTGGCCCTTGAAAGAAGCACTGTCTGTGTGTGTTGTGACCACCCCAACAGTGACAGGAGGTGGAATCCCCCTTTGTGCAATGGGTAGCTGGCCAAAAATGACCATGCTTTTCCAAAGGAAGAAAAGCCATGTGCACCAGTGTCTCAGGGGCAGCTGTGAGGCAGCTACTAGGAGGCCAGTGCCAGCCAGACCTGTGAATTTTGGCAGTTTTTCACTGGGAGCAATCCTCGGATGTTTGCAGTTTTAGGAGGCAGAATCCCACTTTTGGCCACAAGCTGCTGACCACACAGGAGGGTTCTTTTCCACAGGAAGGAAAGCTTGGCATTTCAGTGTGTGTGAGAGGTGGTCCCTGGGAGGCCAAGATCATTCAGACCAATCAGCCCGGGTAGCTTTCATCTGAGAGCAATCTTCTGATGTTCACAATTTTAGGAGGCAGAATCCCACTTCCCTTCACAGTCGCATGCTGTGAAGGACGGTGCTTGTCCACAGGAAGGAAAGCCCGGTGCTCCGGTGTCTCAAATGTAGGTGAGATGGTCCCTGGGAAGCTAAGGCCAGCCAGACCCCTTGGTCCTGGTGGCTTTCTTTTGGGAGCAATCCTTGGACATTCACAATTTTAGGAGGCAGCATCTCACTTTTGGTCCTGGGCACCTGGCCATGAAAGACAGTTCTTCTATGCAGAAAAAAAAGCCTGATGCCCCAGTGTGTCAGCATCAGCTGAGAGGCAGCCCCTAGGAGGCCAAGACCAGTCATGGGATGAGTGGGAGCTTCAGACAAGCCCTGCCTTAGCCTTGGATTTAGGCAACAGTCTACATTTTAGAAATCACCCTGACCCTCAAGTTCTAAGGATGGCAGATCAGGTCTACCTATAAAATTAATTCTTTATTAAACAGACAGGTGATAACAGATGAAAGATGTTAATCAGAGTTACTTTCTACCCACTACAAAATTAGAAAAAAAAATACTAGTAGATTACAGCTTAACATAAAACAGTGCACAATATCAAGGTACCAATATTAAAGCTAGCAAAATAAATCATATTGATTAGAAATCAAATGTAACTTACCACCAAATGATGATAAAGTACACAGTTTCCTTTCAATTAACCTCTTGCAGGACTAACCACCAAGCTGGTGTCCCTACTCACAGGAGAAACTCCACACATTTCCAGGGAAACCAATGAGCCAAATCTCTTTTCCATTCACTTGCCAGTCTAATGCTTCCCACTGACACAACCACTGTGTGGCACCAGACTGTGTAAGAATCAACATATATTATCCTTGCTTTCTCCTTTTTCGCCAGCATACAGCTTCCAGCTCTCCCACCTGTGTACTTCCTATTCCTTTTTCCACTACTTCCACTCTTGTTTCAATGTTGAGTGAAAGATAGTTGCTGAGTTCTCATCATATGTGACTAAATCTATAATTAACTAACAAAATGTTTTTAAGACCTTTTGCCCTACCGCATAACAAAGAGAGCAAGGTTGAAAAACAGGATCTGTAGATTATATTTAACTAGGAACTAACAAATACTCGGGAAAAATGTAACCAAATTGGTAATGTCTTTGTAAGCAGAGAGGATAAATTTTGCTTAAAATAAATAAGCAGCCAATCAACAACCAACCTTCAAGGCTGAGAAATAAGTCATCTAGGATGATAAGCAAATAACACCAGTTTTGTAGTTTGAAAACAAGATAACAGAGACTGAGCATGCACCAATTCAGAAAATTCAATTAAAGGACAAATTATGAAGACTATGGAATGACCACCAAAGACCACTAGAGGGACTGTGTTCTTACGAAAGTACAGCAGATGGCAGCAAAGACCATAAAATAGTTAATTCATGTTCACAGGTGTCTTTTATGTTACTGATTTCTTTTTCTGTGTAATGAATATGTAACAGCCTTGTAAATATAAAGTGCATTAATTCATCCAGTGGTTGGGAGCACTCATGCTGTGGCCTCAGCCCTGAAATAAAGAATGCCTGCTTAACAGTGACATTCATTGCTGTTGAGTGAATTTCTTTGCTTCAAGAGCAACTGCTCTGTACTTTCATATACCATCAATGTGCTTGGATGAGGTACAAGTAAATTAGACATCTTTAACTTCCGAATCTGAATTGAATGCAGGAGTATCCGGTATGGGACCAGGTTTATATGGCTGTTGTAAAGCTAACATGTCTGGAGTCACAGCTATCTGTAATTCTGCTGGGTTTTGTTGTCCCTTCAGTGACGTCCATTTGATCTGTGACCCCTGAGATATGTGCACACCATTTGTGCACAGTTGGTTTTTGTGCAATTCCCTCTGGTGGAGCACTGCCTTTCTTAATGCTGGCTAACAGATTGAAAGGTCCTTGGATTTTTACAGGCTGACGCTGTTGAATTTTTCTACTTGTTTAAGAGCTTGGGTCAGACACAATAATCCCTTTTCCCAGTTTTGGTTTTTCCTCATTAATGTGTATAAGGGTATTGTTATAGAAAATCCAGGAACATGATTTCTCCTGTATCCCAAAGTACCCATGATATTTTGAAGTTCCTTTTTAGTAGTGGGGTAGATACAGCATCTAATTTTGTAATTTTTTCATCTGGAATTACAGCTTGGCCTGCTACACACTAGGATCTCAGGAATTTCACCTCCTTAGAGGGACCTTGACAATTAGTTGAAGGCACTTCTACCCCCTCTTCATTTAATCTATTCCATATGTCCTGTGCTGTTGATCTTACTGCACTTTCCTCCTCACCTCCTACCAACACATCATCAGTGTACTGATAAATCTGTACTCCTTCCTGAATTTGTATTTGTTGAAGGATTTCAGCCAAAGCATTTTGTATTATCGTGGGTAAGTGATTATACCCTTGGGCAAGCGATTGAAGGTATATTGTGATCCTTCCCAGGTGTATGCAAGTTTGAGTTTATCTTCTTCCTGAAGAAGGGCCATAAAAACTGTCTTGTATAACCAAAACTGCCATCCACTTATGCACAGATGCCTGCAGCATAGCAGTGAGGTTTGCAATACTTGGGACAGCTGCAGTGAGTGATCCCATGTTTGCATTAAGCCTTCAATACTCAATTGTTAAACACCAGTTCTCACCTCACAGGCCAAACAGGAGAATTCTAAGCAGAATGCATCCTAAAATATAATGCCTCTTCATTCTAAATTTTTAATTACTTCATTTATCTCTTGTTTGTCTGCAGGGGCTATAAGGTATAGTTTGATATCAGTTACAGTAGAAATAGGCAACACCAGAGCCAATTTTAAGAGATCGATTTTCCTATGCTTCCCAGAAAGACTACTATGTTTTCTGGATCCATAGGACCAAACATCCCCATTTGGTAATTGCCAAATTTTTCCTTTAAGGCTGTCACATCCTAAAATGTTTTCTTCAAGATGTTCAATTACAAATGTATGTGCAGTCATCCGCTTTTCCCTAGGACCATAAATGGGCCTTGCCAGTGTAACAGATAATACTTTTTCCATTAAAGCAAATTAAATATTTTTTGTTTTGTTTTAAACCTAGGTTTAGTTTTTCGGCTTCTTTACAGGTAATCAAATAGATTTTGAGCTCTAGTGTCAATTAAGAATTTTAAAGGTTGTCTCTTTGCTCCTACAGCCAAATAAACACAGGGGCCCTCCTTACCAGAAAATCACTAATATACAGGAGTATACCAGATGAGGCCAGAAGTTCTGAAGGTTTGGGGATTTTTTTCCTGCTGTGTTGCAAAGGAATTACCAGCAGGTTTTTTTGCTTTGTAAAAGGTTTGGGTTTGAATCTGCCACTTTTTCCCCTACATTCTGCGTAGTCTGGATTAACTGCAATTACATGGTTTGGTTGCCTCCTGAAAGCACTTCTGGGTACTCCTAAAGCCAAACCAGTTCTCCATAATTAATTTCTCACAGGTCTGTTATGTTTAACAGTTCTCACCTGTTTTTTAGGGGATTTCTGCATTTCCATACTTGGGCTTCTTTTGTGATGTTTCCAGCCCATCTCTCTCACATGGTTTACTACATCATGCAGGAGTTCTGCCCATGTAGGAATAGGTCTCTTTGGGGCTTGTGGATCTTGTAAAGCTTCATTATACATTACATCTCTTTTGATTTTGTTTTGTCTCCCCACCAAATAATTTTTTTGCATAGTTGGAGCCCCTCTCAATAGAGGTCTTAACATATTAGGATCTACCTCTGCAGAGATTGGAATATCTCCATCTGCACATCTGTGCATTGCCTACAAAAGGCAACTTTTGTAACAGAAGTGGAGATGTCATTAACCGAATGCATAGGGTTTGAGGCTGGTTCTCCTCTTTCCATAATATTACAGTATTTCCATCACTAATTTCATCTGGACTTTCCCAAATATCACCATCCATATCTTCAGGTAATATTACCAATTTTAGAATTTTTTTATCATTCATTGAATTGGGTTTTTTAAATTATGTAAATTCTAATTTTTCTTCCAAGGTTTTTGTCTTTCCCTTTGATTTCTTAACCTTTGTTTCAATTTGTCATTTTGCTATTGTAGAGACAATTCTACATTTTTTACCTGTATTTAATTTCTCAGATTATAATTTTCTTTTATCATCTGTTCCCTCCATTGACAAGCAGATTTTAAACATAGTGCCAAATTAATACCTTTTCCTTTTTTATGTTTCAGCAATCCTCTTCTTTCATTTATTTTCTCTTGTATTTTTTCCCACTCATACCAGTTATCTACTGGCCAAGGATTGTCGGTTTCAATATGACTACTGTTCCTCTGTAGGTAATCTGCTAAACCTTTTGTCTGTTTCCTAAAATCATTTGCCATCATGCCTTCAACTACACCAAAAATGTCACAGGACGAGTGGGAGTTTCAGACAAGCCCTGCCTTAGCCTTAGAGTTAGGCAACAGTCTACATTTTAGAAACACCCTGGCCCTCAAGTTCTAAGGATGGCAGATCAGGTCTACTTATAAAATTAATTATTTATTAAACAGACAAGAAATAACAGATGAGAGATCTTAATCAGAGTTACTACATAGTATAAAACCAAAAAGTACTACTAGTAGATTACAGTATAACATACAACAGTGCACAATATCAAGGTACCAATATTAAAGCTAGCAAAATAAATCATATTGATTAGAAATCAAATGTAACTTACCACCAAATGATGATAAAGTACACAGTTTCCTTTCAATTAACCTCTTGCAGGACTAACCACCAAGCTGGTGTCCCTACTCACAGGAGAAATTCCACACATTTGCAGGGAAATGTACAGAAAATTTCTGCTTTGTGGAAGTTTGGTGTAGCCTTTCCCAGCCCTCCCTTGTCTTGCCTTACTCCCCTACTGCCCCAGTGTCCTGCCTTGCCTTGCCTTCTCCTTCATGTCCTGCCTTTGCATTGCCCATTTCTACCTTTGATACCTATCCCTCATCAATGCTTTACTACTTTCTTGCCTGGCCTTGCCTTCCCTTGCCTGTCATGTCTTGGACTTGCCTTATCAACCTAACTCTCACCTTGCCTTTCCCTTCTTACACCTCCCATGCTTAAATGATGTTGTATACCCATCTCTCCCCTTGACTTTCCCTTCCCCTTTTTTTCTGGCCTTGCCTTGCTTTGCCTGCACTTCCTTTTACTTGCCTTCCTTGCATACAACTCTCTTTCCTTGCCTACCTTTGCCTTGCCTTGCTTTGCCTTGAAGTGTCTGCAACTCCCTTGCCTTCCCCTGCTGTGCACTGCCTACCACTCCAGTGCTTTGTATAGCAAATACACCCTTTGCCTTGCTCTGCCCTGCCTATCTGTGTCTTGCTTTGCATTGTGTTGCATACCCATGCCCTCCCTTGCCTTGCCTTTCCTTTCCTACCCCAACCTTGCATTGCCTTAATTACACCACCATGTCCTTCCCTCGCCCTTCCTACCACTCCATTGCCTTGTAATGCCTTAATTACCCATCCCCCACCTTAATGTCCTTTTTCCTATCACCTGGCCTTGCTTTGCCTAGCCTACTTGCTCCTCCTAGCACTCTCATTGCTTGCCTATCTCTCACTTGCCTTGCCTTTCAAACCCACCCCTTGACTTGGGGGGGTGGCTCTGCCTACCCCTCTCTTACCTTGCACTGCCTTTCATACAGATCCCCTGCCTTGACCTGCCTACTCCTTTCTTCCCAGGCTTTGCCATGCCTTGCCTTTCCTATCCCCTTGCCTTGCCTTGTCTTGACTTTTCTTACTGACCTTCTGTCTTCTTGCCTTGCCTTGCCTACCCATCCCTTTCATTGCATTTCCTTGTATATCCATTCCCTACCTTGACTTGCTTGCCCCTTTCTTGCCTGGCTTTTCCTTGCCTTGCCCTCCCTGTCCCTTGCCTGGCCTACCCATGGCAACCTTCTGTTGTGGGTTTAGACTCTCAGTGAATTTCTTCCCATTGTCATTGGGGAGGTGCTGGGAGGGGGAGGGGGTGGTTTCTGGATGAATAGCCAGCAATCAAGACACAAAAGGGTGGCTGATGGTCCGTGGCATACCAGCAGCGTTGTTTTTATGGTTGGAGAGTTTTGGCTGGCATGTGGGCTCTTCCACTCTGGGACCTGGACTGTCATGTGGTGTGCCACAAGGAGTTGGGCTGTCTTCCCTGTGTCTCCTTCTGCGCAGTAACTTGGCACTATGATTGAGTTCTGCCTGCCTTCTCCACCTGTGCCTGCTGCTGTTGAAAGGTTTCCAGCCGTCACTGCTGTCTCCTCCTCTGCTGCTGGCACCAAGACCTGCTGCTATCCACGTGAGTTTGCAGGAACCTCTTGAAAGGGGAAGCCATGCTTTTTCCCAACCTGCCTGCTCATCCTAGCATCAGCCTGTGCCACCCGGGAAGTTCCAAGCTCACATCTGTTGGAGATTAGGATTTTTCATTTTAGTTTTCTTTCTCTTAGGGAATTTTGTCCCATTTTGTTGCTAAGAAACAATAACAACCAATACTTCACAGAGACGAAAGTAACCACAGAGAAAGGGGAGGATTGCAACTGACTTTACTATTGTAGCTGAGGGGTTTCTCTTGTGTTGGAGTCCAGAATGCAGAGAATATCTCTCTGCCTGTTTTTAAGCACTTAACCCCCCTGTACACCAGCATTTCTGACCTTCATCTGTGGAGGAAACTATATACTCTCAGGGAAGAATTAGAATCTACACTGGTGTGTGATATAAGTTAGGACACTGGCAATTCNCAGTGTGAACTAGGTGATGAGATATTATGTAGGATTGTCACAGGGTGAAAAATCTAGACTTTTTAGGTTTGTTAATATAGTAAATAGATAAAAGCAAAAACTTCAAAATTGAGGATAATAGTTGTCTTTTGAGTCTTCTTCCTTCTTCTTCCATTCCTCCATATCCTGCAGTAAAAGTAGTTTGGAACGATTGGACAAAAAGTTCTACAGTTCCTGTCTACGTGACAGGGTGAATTATTGAACATTGGTAGAAAAAAGAAAAAATCTTTCATTTAAGTTTTAATTGGGTAATTTACCTTTAAAAAGACTGTGTAATCTAGATTAGGCAGCCATTTCTGGCATTCTTTGCTCTGTGCTATGTCTAAGCTATGCTAGCAGCTACATTTCTCTGATAAGACTTAATAAACAACTATCTACACGCAAAGAAGTCTGAAGGTCCCACACCATCTGGCAAAAGGCTTTAAAATTTCCCTCATCAGGGGAGATAAAATTTAAGGCATGTAAAGTGTCACTCTTGGAGGGGCAGAGATACCATGAGATGTGAGCTGGGGGAAGGGGCTGGGCGTAGCTCCTAGCTCTCTCGTGGTCGGCTTAGGAGGAGGATGGTCAAGCTGCTGCTCTGGGGGGGGAGAATTCTCTGCTGCTGCCAGAGCCCAACCCTGCCATGTTTTCTCCTGCCATGGGTGAGCCTTTGCTCATGAGAGTGGCCATTTAACTGGGACCTTACTAACACCCTATCTCACTAAAAACAAAGGACCTTCACCATCTGCTCAGGTACCTCAGGGGAAACCCCAGGACCTTGAGCCCTTTCCACCTCCAAGGGAGCCTCTCCCTGCCCTGTCCAGGACCAGGGCTGCCACTGCCCAGCCCTGCCATATCTCTGCTACTGCTCTTTTTTGCTACTCTGTAGCCCCACACCCTCTGCCTGCCGGGACACCCAGTGGTTCCAGCTACCACTGTGGAGTTTCTGATACATCTCATTTACAACTCCGGGATTTTGCTCGTCCCTGCCGTTCCACCTTGCTGCTTCCGAGGTCCCTGCTACAGCTCCTTTTGCTATCCAGAGGGGGCACCTTTTCCATCCCTTCCTTCCGGCTGCGTCTGCCGTTGTTCACATGCAGACAGAGAGAGCCGAGCTCGCGGCACAGCGCCCCCTGCAGCCACGGGGGAATCACACAACCCCTGCCCAGCCGGGAGCCACCAGCGCCCCTGCCGGCCGTGAGCGGAACTGCACCAAGGGGAAAGTGCCTGCGGCCGAGAGAGGCTGGCACAGGGTCTCTGGTTTTGTTTGTTGTTGCTGCCGTTGTTGTTGTTTGTTTGCCTTGTTATCCATATACATACTAGGAAACAACTAGTTATTCCTTTTCCCATATCTTTGCCTGAAAGCCCCTAAATTTCAAAGTTATAATGATTCGGAGGGAAAATTCTCCATTCCAAGGGAACTTCCTGCCTTCCTTGGCAGACCCTGGTCTTTCAAAACAAGACAGCATCCCAGAGCCCCCTGCTGGCCGTAAGTGCGTCATATAAGGGGCACTAGATCAGCCACACACCAAGACTGAGCATAGCTGCTTACCATGCAAAGGTGCATGCAGATGAGCAAAGAAAGCAGACTACAAATGTGTGTTGCACAGGTCAAAGCTCCAAAGCAAAAGTGATGCTCAAACCTCTCTTTTGTTCGAGGACGTTTTGTTTAATGCAGGGGATTCTGGAATCTCTAGATGAGACTGAAAGGCTAGGACTCCACATGCATCTTGGAAGAAATGTCACCTTCTCTTTGAAACTCTTGATAAGCACCACAATCAAGGGGCAAGAGGAACACGTGCACCAGGAAAAAATCCTTGCTGGATAACTCCTTCTCCTGGCAGCTTTTCAACTACAGACCACAGCATCACTCTACGTGCAATTCTTCTCAGGTCTTTGGATAGTCACATTCAAAGCACAGAGTCAGAATTTAAAAAGTCCAGGCAGAAGCTCAGTCACAAAGAGTGTCAGCTGAGAATGCTCTTGGCTGGTTCAACATGTAACACGTGCACGTTGAACTCCATCGCAGAACCTGGAGACACGCACTTCCTCACACCTTCAAGGTTAGAGCATCCAAGCAGCTGTATCCCCACAGAGAAGTGTAAAAACAGAAGGCGTTCCTAAAGTGCCATCTTCTCCTAGCAGCCTTCAAACTGCACCCAGCTAACTGCGGCTCTGTACCTTCCATCTCAGATATACAGGCCACTATATTTTTCACTCTTGCAGGCCCGTTGCCAACGTCAAGCAGCTGCTCCCATAAAAAAAGCTCTGGAAGAAAAAGGCCAGTGCTGGTCTGCACCTGCCCCCTTGCTGCATGTAAACTACACCAAACACACTTCTGCACTATTTACTTACCTTCTCATCACTTTTTGAATCTCAGAGTCTAAAGGTAAGTGCAATTGTTGCCACATAAGGCTGGAAGAGGAATAGGTACGAGGACAAGTAGCCGATGTTGATTTTCCCCCTTAAATTCGGCAGGCAAGCAGGAGGCAGCCATGCTCCTCTTGCAGCCTGTACGTTGTGCACACAAACACGGTGCTCCTCAGGTTCATTCTCAGCCTTTTGAAGTATGACACCTTTTCATTAACCCAGAGTGTGAAGTTGTCTACCTTCTTCTCACACAGAACAGTGTGCTGTCACAGAAGCAGTCCCAGCGCACTGCTACTGTCAAAACACTCCTGTGCCATGCGATTTCCTTCTCAGCTCTACATACCATCACATTCCGACTCTCTTCTCATCTGAATCTAAACAGAAAAGTTTTCGGCCACCTCTCACACAGAAAAGTGCGCCAAGAAGCTTGGTAGCACCATGCCCCTTATGCATGGAGAAGTGTGTATTCCTTGCACAGGTGGAATCCCTCTAGTCTATTGCCTCATAAGAACTGCAGTCTCACTTTGGTGCTCTGCAATTTTCTGCTTGACTTCACGTAAGGCCATTGTCCTGGTTTGAAAGCAAACCAGTGAGACTCTGAGTCAGAAATACAATTTAATAGGAAAAGAAAATAAAATAAATGCAATAGCACAAAAGAAAACTACTGACAGGGTCAGAATACAACCTGACACCCTGTCAGTCAGGGTGGCAGTAGCAATCCAATGAAGTGGTGGCTGCAGTCCCCCTGAAGTGGTGGATGTGGTTCTGTAGAAGAGTCTGCTCTTCCCTGGAATGTCCAGTGGTGGCTACATAGCTCTTGTCCTCGGAGAGTGCCGTAGGTAAGGGCTGCCTGTGGTGTTCCATACTCCTGATTATATACAGATGGGAATGCTCTGTTCCTCCTCCTGGGCGGAGCATCTCACAATGGGATGTGAGTCACGAGGTAAGGCATTGATGGGCCCATTAACAGGAGATAGTCCGGAGAGAGTTACCTATGAGTCATGTGGCAGAGTCCTTGATTGCCCATTGAACAGAGATAGCTCCCAGAGAGAGTTATCAAGGATGAGTCATGGTAGGAGACAATGAACATTGCCCCACCTGCTTTAACAGCTTGTGAAGATGGTGATAGAATACATACCTTTGGGCACATCTTACATTGTAACCTAGGACTGCCATGCACTCTCAAATTTGCAGGCACCAATGTCTCTCCGTCCTTTCATAAGCAAATGTGTGCCAGAAAAGAAACGCTTGCTAGGTACGCCTTGATTGCGGCAGCATTTCAACAACGTGTGCCTGGAGAGAAGCATTTCTTGTCCACAGATCGCCAAGCCGTGTAACAAACCACAACAATCCGATGGAAGAGAAGAAAATACTTCTGTCTGGGCACATTATTTCTTGTGACAGACCACAATCTGGATCCTTAGTAATTGTCAAGATATAAGGTGTGTGTGATGATTCTTACAGCTGAGAAGGAATGTGCAGAGCACCATAATCTGCACAGCAGCTTGCAGGCAGTAAAGGAAAGAAGACTGCCACTTGATTGTGATGCAGACACAAGTCCCCATGCGTAAGGGGCAAGATCCGCGCTAGCTTCTTGTCATGGCACAGTTATCTGTGCGAGACATAGCCGAGAAAGTTTCCGTTTAAATACAGACGCCAAGACTGATGGAATGGGACAGTACGTAGAGGTGAGAAGGAAAGCACACGGCAGAGGCATGTTTCACCAGAAGCAGTGTGTATGAGTGGTTCTGTGCCAGCACAGTGTTCTGTGCGAGAAGTAGATGGACACTTGGCACTCTGGGGGAATGAAAGTGCCTGATGTTACACAGGGCAAAGAATGAAGACATTGAGCATGGTGCTTGTGTGAGCAGGGTACAGGCTGCAGCAGTGGCTGCCACTCGGGTGCCTGCCGAATTCTAGTTATCAACCCAACCGGGGAAGACCAACGAAAGCTGCTGTTGTTAGCACAACACACTCCCTGAGCCCTAGTGGCACCAATCCCATTCAGCTTCAGCCTCTGAGATCCAGAGAACTTAATGGGACATGTAGCAGAGAAGGAAAGCACATAGTGCAGAAGTGTGTGCTTACGTGCGGCAAGGGGAATGAAGGTGCAGAGCAGCACCGACCTTTTTCCCACAGACACAAATACAGGAGAAGGGCGATGCACAGTCCCAGCACGCTGTGCGCAGCATAGAGGCTTTTAGGAGAAGGGGGTGATTAAGGAACATCTTCTGTCCTCACACTCGCTTCTCTGTGAGCTATAGCTGCTTGGACTCGGTGACACTGAAGGGGAGTGGAAGTGATTGCGCAGCGAGTATCAGTAGTCATGGGTAAGAGGGAAAGTCAGCAAATGCTTCTGTTTAGCCACGGACTCTGCCACACTGAATGAATGTGATGCTATCTAGAGCATAGAAGGAAAGTGCAAATCACTAGTGTGTTTCGTCTAGTTTACAGACTGTGAGAGGAAGACTGCGAGGCCAGCACTGGCTTTTTGTTCTCGGAAATTTTGCATGAGAGTAGCTGCCGGATGTTTTGAAAGTGTTTTGGATTGGAGAGAGTGGGAAAGTAGGATGCTACAAGAGAGGCCAAATGGCGAACAGGTGGCCAAGGCAATGCAGGGCTGGAAAGGCAAGGAACACAAGAGAGTGGTAGGCAAGGCAATGAAAGTCATCGGGCAAGAGGATCAGGCAAGGCAAGGCCTGGAAAATGGGGTAAGGAAGTCAATGTGGGGGAGGGGTGAGAAAGGCAGCGCAAGACACTGAAGTGGTCAGAAGGGCAAAGGAAGGGCCCCAAGGGGTTAGTAAGGCAATACAAGGTTAAGGTGGGAAAGGCAGGGCAAAGCAAAAGAGGGACAGGCAAGGTAAGCAAATTGGGGGGTTATAATCGTTTTCTTTCCGTTTCACAGAGTCCAAAATGTCCGTCTAGCTCTCGCTCATCGAAAGGTGTAAGGAGAGAAGCACTTGCTGGATTAGCCTTTCACTTGCCAAGACGTTCAACACAGCACCACAATTTGAGTGACAAGGAGAAGAAAGGAAAAACATCTATTGGTCCTGGCACATTCTTCTTTGAGAGACGTCTATCCGTATCTTTCATCCTTGCGAGGCTGTAATGTGCACCGCGAAATTTCGAACTGAGAAGGAGCGTACGGGGAGCGCCGCGATCTGACGGCGCTGTGCAGGCTGTGAAGGAAAGAGGGCTACCACTGGAATGTGGTGCAAATAGAAGTTTCCATGCGTCGGGGGCAAGCTCTGGGTAAGCTTGTTGTCCTGGCACAGTTCTCCGAGCAAGACGTAGCCGAGAATCTTTCCTTTTACATTTGGACTACAAGAGAGCCAGAATGTGCTGCTATATAGCACTGAGAGGGAAACTGCATAGTTCAGGCATGTTTCGGAAGAAGAAGTACACCGGATCGGTTCACTGCAAGCACCGTGCCGTGTGCGAGAACAAGACATCTGTCAGCCTCCAGCAGAAGGAAACTGCCACAGGGTACAAAGAGCAGTAAAATGAAGGGGCAGAGCACCGGACTTCTGTGCGAATCGCACAAGCTAAAAGAGGCAGCGTGGCGCCCATTCTCTTTTTTGCAGATTCACGTTAAGAGTCGAAAACAGAAAGTTCAATGGCAGATAGTTGTGCTACTGCCTCTTCCTCTCCCAACACTCCGTGGAAAAAAATTGCACTTGCGTTTCTTCTTCGAGATGTAGAGATGACAATGGTAAATGAGCCCTAGTTTTTACATGAGGCTCTTTCCCGTAAAGGAATCGTCGTCGACTTCTGGCGCAGAGCGCTGTGCC
>VXAD01008915.1:1084951-1109166 GCA_013399195.1 Dicrurus megarhynchus | reverse complement strand
AAATTCCGCAGTTCCTGTCTACACAACAGGGTGAATTATTGAACATTGGTAGAAAAAAGAAAATATCTTTCATTTTAAGTTTTAATTGGGTGAGTCACCTTTAAAAAGAGTGTTTAATCAAGATTAAGGGGCCTTTCCTGGCATTCTTTGCTCTGTGCTATGTCTAAAGCCTGGCTATCAGCTACATTTCTCTGACAAGACTTAATAAACAGCTATCTTCAAGCAAGGAACGCTAAAGGTCCTGTTCGTCTCCGTGCCGTCTGGCAAAAAGGCTTTAAAATTTCCCTCATCAGAGGAAATATAATTAAGGCACAAAACGTGTCACACTAAGTGGTCAGATAAATAGATAATATAGTATATAACTTCTCACCTCCTCCCGCAGCTCTGGCAGCAAGCAGAGGAGTTCCTGTGCTCACCTCCCACACCTGTGCTCACTGCTGCTATCTCAGACTGCCCTGCGGGTGGGGCACAGCCTGCAGCTGACACCCGGGTGGCGGCAGGATCCCACTGGAGCTCTCTCTGGACAGCTGCGTCAGTCGTGGTGGGTGCAGAGCTTAGAGAGGCTGTGGCTTTCTCCCCATCGGGTACTGCTGCTCCCTGGTCAAGCTGGCAGAGCTTCAGTGCTCTTCTGCATGATCTGATGTGCCACAGCCTGTTTTCCTTCCCTGGATGCTGGCGGTCCCCAGGAGCTTCTTATGGGGCCGGGGGGATGGACACTTGTTCACGATTTCTCCTGAAACACCCAAGTCCTATCAGTCACTGTCGTGCCAGCTGCATGCTCCTGGCATCTCTCTCGGCTTCCCCTTGGGATTCCCTGTTCAGGAAACCAGAGCTGCTCACTTCAGCAGCCATCTGAAAAGTCAGGCCTGCTGTGCTTTCCAGGAAATCAGGGACGGTTAATTAATATTTAGCTGCAAGACTCCCAGGAGAGCAGCCTTGTCAGCAGTGACACCACCACTGCACTCTCTTTGACACTTCTCTACGTCTGCACTGACCCAAGGTGGCCAATCCCACCAGGCTGCGCAGTTCATGACACGGTTATGATTCCCCTCGGGAGCAGCCCACTGCCAGTTTGGCTCTGATACAGGATGAATAGTCTGGTCCCAGGAAGAGGCAAGCATCCAGGGCTGGTCTGCTGCTGCTTGCTGCTACAAGCTCCTTCTTCCAGGCTGCGAATGCTGAGGCTACTCTGTGCTCTGCCAGGCTCTGCTGGGGCTCAGCACCCACTGTGGCTGGGCCCGCTCTCACCTCACATTTCCATTGACAGCTTTGCATCAGAAGGGCCCTTTCAGAGCACACTGACTGATCTTGCTGCTTTTTCATTTGAGTAAGACTCTCATCCAGGCAAAGAGATCAGTTGTACAAACCCAGTGGTTGAGAGCTGAAACCCTCCAGAGCTACAGCTGAAAGCCTGTATCTCCACATGATATTTTGTCTGCCCTACTCTTCATTCGTGTCTGGTTGGAAATGCAAATGTGCTTTCTTCCCCATCTAGGAGTACCATGACTGGGCAAAAACCATCCAGTGGGCTATGTTCCATACGCAGTGTAGTCTGGAGTTTAGGAATGAAAGAGACCCTTCTCCAATCCCAAACCATACAAAAAACCCCCATAAATGGGACTTTCTGTCTTTAAGAAACAAGTGACAATTAAAAGTGAATGCACATCTTAATCACAGGATGAGAAGGAAGGGCATTTTCCAACTGAATTGAGGTTTTAAACAATTTTTATTCAGAGTGCCACCCGTCGCTGGCACTGGACAAAGCAGTTCCATGACTGTCGCATCTCCTGTCCTCCCTCAACTGTCTGGCTGCAATGATCAGAGGGGTGAGGCTGGAGAGAGGCTTGGCTGAGAGTATAAATGGATGCTGCCCAAAGGAAAAGAAAACAAACAAACCATGACTTTCCAAACTAATTTCCTCATGGGCTCCAGCACTATTCCTCAAGATACCAGAAAGATGTAGAAATAGGTCTGAGGGAACTATCTGCACCTCTGTCTTCATGTCCATTACATTCCTATCCCATGTCCAGTACCTGGAATACTTGGCCCATAATTCTATTAATCCATTTCTCAAGGTGTCTCCAGCCTGATGCAATATTTGCCCTGCCAAGACTCTGGGAATGCTGCTTGAAGTCCAGGAATTTTCCTCTTTCAGGAAACACAAAATATTGACTTAGGGGTCCTCTTTCTTGTAGACATGGGTTATATTAGTTGTCAAAAAAGATGAGGAGCATAAGCTGTTCTTCGAGAAACTCAAAGACAGCTAAGAAATGTTTATCCCAGTAGCATCTGGGCCCACGTGTTGATCTGAAGACCACTGAGGTTTTCAGCACCAAGACAAGAGTTGAAGTGGAGCACTGATGGACTCAGCCCTGGCTTGCAGGGAGAACAGTGTCTACCTTTGCATCCCCTGCACTTCTTGTGCTGGCTGGCACCTTCACAGCAGGGACAGCCAAGTGGCATATTCTGCAGCTCCCAATCTGCCACAAAACCTGGCAGCAACCCTGTAGCAGTTCTCATCTACTCAACTGTGCCAGGCAGCAAAAAGGGCTGTGACAAGTCCCACTCAGCTGTCCCTGTTTTGGTGGCAGAAACCTCTAAAAGCATGGCTTGGTGTCAGAAACCTCTGAGAGTAGGGTGGGAGGGACAAGCTAAGGCCCCTTCACTCTCAGGGAGCCCCCCAACAACTCCTTCCTTCCCACAGCCAGATCTTGGATCTCTTGGCTGGGATGGCTTCATTAGCTTCCTTCACCACCAGCACCATTTCAGGCTTCCATACCTGGGATTGTCCTACTGCAGTTCTTTTGCCACCAGGGAAAACTGAACATGCTACCAAAATACAAAACAGGGCCACAGAAATGATCAGAGGACAGAACACTTCTCCTATGAGGAAAGGCTGCAAGACTTGGGGTTGTTCAGCCTGGAGAAGGTCCCAGGGAGACCTTTTTGAGGTCTTTCAATATTCTAAGGAGGTTCTAAGAAAGATGGAAATGCATTTTTTAACAGGGTCTGTTAAAAAGAGGAAATGTTTTCAAATCAAAAGAGGGTCCATTCAGATTAAGTCTAAAGAAGAAACTGTTTACAAAGAGAGTGGAGAAACACTGCAGCAGGTTATCCAGAGAGGTCCTAGGTGCCCCATCTCTGGAAACATTTAAGGTCAGGTCAGACAGGGCCCTGAGCAACCTGATCTACTTCCAGATGCCCCTGCTCATAGTGGGGAAGTTGGATAACGTGACTTTTAAAAGTCTCTTCCTACCCAAACTTTTCTATGATTCTACTCAGTTTTCATTTGAAAAGCACCCAGAGTGGACACTAATATGAGGGGAAGGTCCTCTGATGCCTTTGAGTTTAGCTGACAAGAAAACCAATCCATTGGACAGCTGTTTCACTTGCAGCTGCTTCGCATTGTACCTGCAGAAGTTGCTCAGCAGACCATCGAGTGTCCTCATTGGTCTGCAAGCAGCAGCTCAGAAAGTCCTGCAACACAGCAGACAGTTGCTCGGTGTTCTCCAGCTTCGGTATCCCTCTGTTAGCTATGAGATCCAGGGCCTAGAGGAAAAGGAAGCACAAGACTCCACCTGTTTCTTTCATAACAGCTCACATAGACCACATTTTTTAAGCTCCAGCCTTCAGTGGCACTTTCTTCCCCGGCAGAGGGTTAGAGATAGATGATTTTTCTGCACCAGCAAAAAGACCCCACAAAATAGCAGCCACAGCTATTCCAACATGCAAATGATCTTGCCTTGGCAGCTGATTTCATGGGCTGACCAAGTTAGTAAGAACTACATGAGCCAAAAGCACATTTTGCTACTCTGAGGATTGACTTTACAGGCTTTGCAGGCTCTTTTAAAGAGTGAATTTTGTCTAACTGCATTATTTCCCAGCATTGTTACACACAATCCATCTCTGCAGTGCTCACTGGTCTCTAAAGCACAGCTTCCATAAAAAAAAGGTTGTTAAATTTTTTGCTCTCTTCCTGATAAAAATGGCAACCAGATGTCAAAAAGGAGATCCATCCACTTACTCCTTGCTTAAAGGAACAGAAACATTTGGAACCTCAGTTCAACACAGACACATTTAGTTACATGCACAAATATTTTACGATGAAAATGCCTACTGAGGCAGACAGGAGCCACCTGCAAATCTTTCATCAGATTCCAAATTCCCAATCAGCTTCACTTCCATGGTCAAAGAAAAGCTTTTAATCGTCTAATCAGAAAAAGGAATAATTTCATCCCTATGGTAACTCTCTGCTAATTTTGATACTCAAATAAATGCATTAATGAAGCTAAACCCTGTCCTAAAACATACTTTTAGAAAAGGATTCAGTAATGAATAATTAAGGCATTCCTAGAACCAGAGGCACTTCCTGAAAGGCTCAGGTAAGTAGTTGGCACTGGTGCAAGACTGAAAAGGGTTCTGTGCCTGCAGGCGTGGTTGAAATGCTTTTCATCCAAATTCCCCAGCTGGAGAAACTTGCCACTGAACATTTCTTGTCCTTCTGAAACACAGCTCAAAAAGAGTTCAAAAAGTACATGAGAAATTTGAAGCATCACTGAAGGCCAAAATGGGACATTTTTTAACTGGAACATGCCACTCCTGAGGTTCTCCCATTGATGCAACCAAAGCTACACAAGATGCTGGTGTGCTCCAAGGACAGCTTTTGGCAGATGGGCCTTGGTTGAACTAGTGCAAGCTGAGGTGAACGGGATTTTGTCTCATGGGAGACAAAACATGGGACAGGTTAGAGAGACAGTGGCATCTGCTAGTATTTGCACCTTACCTTGAGAGGAATTTCTTTAGAGTAAGGAGGTTCTCCTTGCAGCATTTCTATCACCACAATGCCAAGGGACCAAATATCAACTTTGGTCCCATATGTATCCTTATTCACATATTCTGGTGCCATCCAGTGGGCCGTCCCAACCATGGAACTCTGCCTGCTCTGCTCAGAAGTCAACTGAGCACAAAGGCCAAAATCAGCTGAGGAGGAAACCCAGTGTTGTTAAAGCCAGCTAGAATTAAGAAACTAAGCAAAAGCATTTCCCACTCTGAGTCTGAGAATGTGGTGTTGAATCTAGCTGGAAAAGCAACTATGCTGTTTCCTGAGGGTGGTAACTGAGGAAATATGGAATTGGTCACTTACAGAAACCTCTACATTTCACTCAGTGGCTTTTATTCACTTTAAGCTTTAGATCGCAATTCCCCCCCCTCTGGAAGGGTCACAGAAAAACCAAAGCCACGCTTGACACCTTGTTTCTCTCAAGACCTCTCTGCACATTGCAGCTGTGCTTTTAGCTTGCAGCAGTGGTCTGTGCGCTTCCACAGGCACTGCTCTTGGGGAACTGGTGGTCAGTCTTAAGCAGCTCCACATCCCACATCCCAGGAATGCTGTGCCTGACCAAGAATACCTACCCAGTTTGACAGATCCATCCATTCCAAGAAGAATGTTTTCACTTTTTATATCTCTATGAATCACAAGGTTGGAATGAAGGGAATTTAGTGCTTGCAGGCACTGATGGATAAAAAACAAACAGCAGGGTAAAAATTAATGACCCAATTTCATCACCCAAGAAACTAAATGGCTCTAAAGGACTTCAGTTCTAGCTGAAAGGTGAGTAGTGGCAGAACATGGTGTTGTCAAGAGGAAAAGTTTGCTGCGTCATCAGTAGTAGAGCAGTATCTTTTTAGGTGAAGACATATTACTTCTTGAAAGAGAAATGGCAATTGTTTTTACAGACTGTCCCCTGCAAACACAGAATGACTGCTGCTGCAGGGCATGGGCTCTCTCCATCCAGGTGACAAACAACAGTTTGATGTTAGTTTAAAATTCTGCTACCAGCATGTTTGTTTTTACAGGCAAGGAGTGCCATACAGACAGGCTCCAGACAAATGCTCAAAGAGGTGAAGTTGAGAAAAGTAAATTAAATAAAAAACAAAAGAGAGCACCACAACAGTTGTACTGGCAGGCCCTCCACCTCAGACATTCCTGCTTCTCCATATCATCAAAGCAACACAGAAACAAAGCTCTGAACATGAAATCACTCCTATCCTTACCACCTATCTAGAAGCACCAGCCTGCCCAAACAATCAGAAGAACCAGTGGCATCCCTTACCTCTCGGCTGATGGCTGCCATCTCTCCTTCATCCATATGGACTTCTCTAATGACACTGCTTAGAGGTCCTCCATCCATGTATTCCATAATTATCCAGAGTTTATCCCCAACAAGGTAGCTGAAAGAAGGAAACCATGTCATGGAGATGAATGTGTATAGTTAAATTACCTTACGAAAAACACTACAGTTTATTCCTGTTTCCAGGGCACTTGTAAATGAATGCAGAATAAGAGGAAGAGGCATTCTTCCTAGGTTAAACACTACTTGGAATTTGTGCAGTCAAAATGAGAAAGGCCCATCCATGAAAACTGAGATGTCTTAGAGCAAGCAAGTGAAAAATGCAGGAAAATAATTTCTATGATGAGTTATCAGCACTTATCATAAAACACAGAAAATATGTTCAACTTAAAAAAATAAAAGCCTGAACCAACCCCAAACCAACAAAACTACATGGAGGTAAAGAATTTAGGGGCTTTTGTTTTGGTCAGATAGGGCTGACCCAGGTGTTTCAAAACAGGCTTCAGACGATGCATGCCAGAAAAGATTAATGCAAAAAAAATGCACTCTCCTACCATATATTGTATACAAATAGATAAACAAAAGTAAAAAGCTCAATTCTCCAGCAGTGACCAAAGGGGTTTTTTTTAACCTTTGTCTTGCAGTACATAAATGAATATTCATGAGATAACACCAGAACTACTTACCTGTCTAAATAGTTAACAATATTTGGGTGCTTATTGTTCATTACAACTAGGAGTTCATTGACAATTAGTTCCTTTTGGGGCTGTTTTCCAAGACTCACTTGCTTTACAGCCACCTAAAACAACATTGAAAACCATTAACCTGAGAAGTCTGTTGCACGAGGTCAGAATGAACAAGCAGTGAGTGTTTCTGGAGTGAGATCAGAATGAATATGGAGTGAGTGTTTCTGGAGTAATGGAGCCCAGCTATGCCAAACTGCCTTGTGATTACCTATCAGAGCTTAGTCATGGACATTACAACAGCCCATGTCTCTGCTAGCTCAGGTGCTAGTTAGGACACATGGCCATAGACATTTTGCCTTGTCAGCTTGGTAAAAATGGTCTCTTAAGCTATCAACCCCAAAGCTCTAACAACACTCTCTGCACCTAAATTCTTTTCCAATGGCCTTAGTTTATCACCACTATTACCATTCACACAGGGTTTGCGAGCACAAAGCGGTTTTGTTCCTGTGAAAATATCACAAAATACCTGGGAATCCTTTAGGAATTCTATGGAGATTGATAATTTTTTCAAAAGCAACTGTTGCTCTTCTTGATGCCATAACAAAGCAAACACAGACTGACGTCACGGGTAAAATGCCATCCTAAAAGGATCATTAAGGTTATCCCCCAAAAACACAATCCTACCACTTCCTAGCTTGTTGAATTTTGATTTTGCAACTCTAAAGAACATTATTGAACAGTTTAGATTTGCAGTTCTTTCCTGGGTTTAAAAAGAAACAATCCATTCCATGGCATTTTATGGATATGACCTGGGTCCCTTGTAGACCCCTAAGCACAGTTACAAAGCATAGCACTGCATGGGGTTGAGAAGCTACCAGGAAGAATCAGATGTATTCACTGTCAGCCAGAAATGAGCTTTCAGAAATCTTAAGCTGTAGCCCCAAAGAGCTGTCCAAAATGGTTTGGGCAGGTTGATGCTAGTCTGTGCCTTGGAGGAACAGCATTTACAGGAAAGATCTCCTGGAGACCCAATGCTCCAGCCACAGCTCACACCAGAGGGGAAAGCACTCAAGAGCTGCAAAATCTGGGGTTATTGACACTTACTTCTCCTCCTGTGGCAGTATCAGTTGCTGTATAGACTGTTCCAAAACCTCTGGAAACAAACCAGCAGCAAAGAAAGGAGAAGCCATTTAGTTCCTACAAGTGAAAGCCAGCCCAGACAGGTCTCTGCTGCCTGGAGTGTTTATGAAACACCTGGCATCACCTACTCTTCAGCCAAGAGCACAGCAGCCCATCAGCCCTCTGCCATGCAGGGTGTCCAAAAGAAAACTTAGGTGCAACACGAAGGGCTGGTACAAATCTCAGATATACACACTGGATTTATTTTAGTTCAAAATCTAAGTGGGGGCAGGGTGGGGCATGGAGCATGTCTACAAAAACTGGAAAGTAATATCTTTCACTCTTTTTCCATGTTGCCTTGCTGAGCCCTCAGAACTCTTATTGCTCTGTTTTCAGATCTCTTATTTGAACCTATCTAGGGCCCTATTACTTTGAGAAAAAATGATTTCTCCTAAGAAAATAGGTAAAGAGGTGCCCGGCACTGGAGGGACAGGAGATCTTCCAGGTCCTGCTCCTTGCTGAAGGCAAGACACCGACTGTATGGAGTTCCTTGATGATACCTTCTGATCACAGTTATAAATTCTGATCAGTACTGAGAGACAGAAGGATCTAAACCCAGGGTCTGAACACGTTTGGAGCTTGCCTGACTTCACACTTGACCTTACATCAGCAAAATAGCTGGCATGTGGTTCTGAAGAAGGAGCTGTGGTTGGACTTACCCTTTGGCAATCTTTTCCAGTCCAATGTATTTTATCACAGGGTCTCCCACACTCACAATGCTCCCTGAAAAGAACAAAATGAAAGATCACTTCAAAACAGAGATACCACCGTCCAGCAGATCAGAAATGCAGCCCCACTTTTTGGGGCTGTGAGCTGTAGTCACTTTGATAACAACAACAACAGCAACAAGACAGGCAGCACCATAGCACAGATGGCCTGCACAATGACTGGTTTTCTACAATCCTTTGAAGAGTTACCTTGACAGGAAACCAGGAAAAGGGAGAAACATTCAGAGGAGACAGATAGAGGGAAAGAACAGGTACTGAGGCAACTGTTCATTGTCTGTGAACATTAACACTGCTCTCTCTATCAGACAAAAACTGTGGAATACCTACTTAGTTTCTCTAGACTCTCCTCCTCTATCCTCTTTCGCTCCTGGTAGGTGCTGCTAGACAAACTGCTGGTGCTGGAGTTCTCAGGTGTGGGAATGCCTCCTTCAGAGGATATCGGTGAGGTGTCGGCTTCTATTCCAGAGGACGTGTAGATCTGTGATAAGAAATCAGTTTGTGTCAGAAAGGTGGCTGGCAGAGATATTTCTCATCAGTATTTCAAGCTTTAGGAAGTGGCCATTAGGAACCATGTTCCAGCCCTACAGAGGCCAACCTTCTCTTGGCATATGGCAGGGCTACACAGAATTCTTCTCACCAAGCTTTGGTCATGTAAAAATCATGGGCATAGTCTAAGCTGTTCATTTAGCTACTTAGACAGTCCATGGAGAGGGGCAGGAACCTCCACAGGACAGTTTGTCGTAGGTATCCTGCAAGGCTGTGAATGCACCTTTGGACCACTGGCTGGGCTGATGACAGGCAGCCTGCACTGATACAAAGTAGCTCACTTTTACACAGGTAGCACTTAAAGACACAACTCTACCTCTTATCCAATGCTAAGATAAAGTCATGGCCCTTTTTAGAATGCCAGGAAAATGATGACTAAACTTGAAAGTTAAGAGCTGATTTTCCAGGTGGCAGTGGCTGGCGGTAGGGGAAGCACTTTGTCACGGTAGGACTCTAGCCTTCCAAATTTTCAGCCATGAGTGACCAGTGCTGCCTGGTCAGAAACAGGAAGCTCTGAATTACACCAAAGACAATGCTGACAAAAGCTGGCCCTTACTGATTCTGGAAGTTCAAGTTCTGGTCCAAAATCAGGTGGAGCTTGGTTGTCTTCCTCCTCCTCCTCCTCATGTTCTTTAGAAACAGAGGGAGCCCAAGCAGCTTCTGATTCTGCTGTTGTGCGCTGTGGACAGAGAGCAGTGTGAATGACAAGGAATTAAAAATTATTTACAATCTTATTTATATGCATCAATCTATCTAGCTGTACTAAGGAGAAATCATAAACTTGGATAGAAATGGGATTGTAAGTTGCTAAAACTAAATTAGAAAGGGCTAATTAGACAGCACTGCATATTGTTGTGAACCATATATTCCACCATGGCTAAAAACAAACAGCAAGCAACTTTCTGTCTGTGAAACCGGATTTTCATCTGCGTAAAAGCTCTTCAAGAGAAAATTATAAAACAGCCAGGGATCCCTTTTTTGCTGATGCAAAGACACTGACATGGACTTTCTTTCAGACTACAAGGCTGGCACCTATCGCAGCAGGCAAAGTTCATGGCTTGCCCCACAGTCCTGAAATGCTTGGAACATCAGAAGTTACTTTGCCACTCACCGAAGCATGGGCTTTTCTGTATCCATGTGTGACCTCACCTGTAATGGGCAGGGGAAAATAAAACAGATATTGTCAGAAAACTGCCGGTTGTGGGGAATGCCACGGAGTGAGTCAACCCAAATAAAGAGCATTTTTCTTCCAGGATGTCCCTCCAGTAGCAACGATTCTTTTACATAGCAAGCAAGAAAACAGCACAGTATACTTGGCTATTCTTTTTCTACAGTCATTGTAAAGTCAGACCATCAAATCTTTTAATCACAGAATTTAGAAAATAAGTTGCTTTCCCTCAGTTCTGTAGATAACTGCAGTCTTTAGACAGACTTCTCACTGCTCTGCCAATCTGCATTTTGGAAGTCATCTTTGTTGAACCATCAAACTGAGGAAATTACAGACCCCACTGCCACAGGCCAGCCCATGCAGGAAAAGAACCTCTGCAGGTTCAATTAAAAAAAAGGTGCTCACACCCCATGGAGAGCTACAGACATCCCCTTTTTGGCTGAAGATGGTGACATGAGCTTTACCCAAGTCCTATCTAACAGCATTTTGTTTCAAAATCAACTCAGTTACTAAGGGAGAGCATAAAAACCACATTGATACAAAAGCCAGATTGGATGCACCTAGAAAAAACCCTCTACTTACTGGCTAGGTGAGTCACCAACCAGACTTTGTCTGGACAAGTATAGAAAGAATAGGCCAATGGAAAAAAATGGCGAACTGCAGCAGAGATTTGCTTGAACATTTTAGCAATGCTGTGCAGCAATTTCGCAGACTGTGCACTGAAAAGGCAAAAAATGGCACCCCCAGTGCAAAGGGGAAGCCTGTCAGCTGAGAACCCTTGGATCAAGAGTACCCTCTTGCAACAAAAGTGTCAAAGAGGTGCTCTGGACAGCCAGGCTTTCCATACACCACGGTAACATTCCATTGGCAGCAACATGGCGTGGCAACCTTCTCTGACGTCACAATAGCAGCCACTCCAGGTTGGTTTGCAAATCTATGCACGGCAACAGAATCTTCTGGAAAGCTAATGAAAAAAACATCCTCACAGTCCATAATCTATTTCTGAAAGGATCCAAAATTACAACACACAAAACAAGTATGCCCTGTACACCAATCTGAACACTGAGAAAAAACAAGGACAAAGAAACAAAAGTAAACATTTGGTCACTAATGCTTCCAACTAAGAGTGGGAATACTTTTTCCATCTCTGCTAGTTCTAAAAACAAAAAACAAAGGAAAGTCACCATTTCAGTGGCATTTAGGGGACAAAAGGAGAAACAGAATTCATTTCAGGAGTGTTCCACAAGGTGGAATGGTTTCAGGCTACTTCTTGCCCACTTCAATGTTGAACTTTGCTCTGAGTATGGAGCCTGACCTCCCTTTTTTACAGCAAGATGTACCCCCTGACATAAAGTCCCCACGTTTCTGATTGCTAAAGGGTTCTTTGGAACCTTAACATTTGAGAACATCCAGGATAGCTGGATTCTGCTCCAGTTTTGTTCTGTTGGAGCTCTGTAACAGCCTGGACCACTGCCCCCGGAATGCCCTGTAGATGTCAAGCCCAAAGAAAGCAGGTTTAGAATAGTCAAAATCTGAAGCCTCACAGATCTTTACCAAGATCCCATGTTAACTTGTAGGATGACTTGCAAACATTTCGGTCAGCTGCTTCGTGCCCAGAATGGCTGGAGAGCCATGGGTGTTTCCATGGCAAGCAATGGCCCTGCAGGAAGCCGGAACAGCAGGTAAAGGGAAATGGAACTCTCCCTTTGGTGATTACTACTTAAAAGGCTTTGGAGTTCAAATAGTGAGGATTCTTTCAAATCTTCCTGTGGTATACAGGGATAAAAGCTATGGAGTCACTTGCCCTTTATCCTGAAAATTCAGTGGAGTAAAAGAGCAGGGTACAGAATGCTGGTGCTGTTGAAGCCCTTTGAATGGATGTTCCACAGTGGATGATCTTGATTAATTGTACTATTGGGCATTATTGTGCTCTTCGGAATAACTGTACTATTTTGAAGGCTGCTGTGATTTCAAGTCATGTGTCTTACTCTACAGCTGTGAAACGTGAGTGGAAAATGTCTGTTTGAATGGGAAGTGAGCTCAGTTTTGTAAAAACAAGGATCAGGAATTAGTGCACTAAGTATTCCTGCTCTGGGCTCTCCCTGGATTGCGTTGTGCTCAAAGAAAGTCAGCATAGTAGCTCTTACCAGAATCATTATTTTATATAGAGAAGAGCCACTTCCAAACTGCCTTAAGAATCATTTGCAAAGGACTTTGAGGACCTCAGATAGCCTATGCTTAGTGATACCTCTCATGCCCTATTTTATGTAATGGTAAATGCTCTCTAATATCTTCATATCTTTTTTATATTGTGATGCCCCAAACTGCCCCCAGGACTGGAGGTGAGGCTGCCCCAGTGCAGAGCAGAGGGGACAATCCCCTCCCTTGCCCGGCTGGCCATGCTGTGCCTGCTGCACTTCAGGACACGATTGGCCCTCCTGGCTGCCAGGGCACTGCTGATTCACGTTCAACTTGCCATCAACCAGGAGCCCCAGGTCCCTTTCCACAGTGCTTCTCTCCAGCCTCTCATTCCCCAATTTGTCCATACATCCAGGGTTGTCCCATGCCAGAAGTGGAATCTGGCACTTGTCTTTGTTAAACTTCATATATTTTGTTCTTAAATGTTTTCTTCATTGTTTTGTTTTGATTTGTTTTGTTTTGTTGGGGGAAGAGTTTTGTTGTCTTTTTCATTTGTTTGTCTTTCACAGGAAAGAGGACCTGGTCTTCCAGGCTTCTCAGCCTTTCAAGACTGACACGTGAAATAATAACAACTATTAGCTACAACACTTCCAACACTTTGGTCTTGACTATATTTCAGTTCTGCTATTTACATTCTGCTTTCCCAAACAATCCCTACAGATTCACTCAGGACTGCCAGGCAGCACCAATAAAGATTATTGGACAGTTCCTGTGACTGCAGTTCAGTGCCATGTAGAACAATCCCTGCATGTCATTTGTAAACCATCTGGGGATCCTTTGAGTTGAAAAGCAGGTTGTGAATTGAAAATACTTATTTTTGTTATTGTTACTGTAAACAGACAGGGATATCCATGGTAACATTCACTCTGTCAACACCTAGACCAGCAGTTATTTTAATATTGTCCCTTTATTTTTCAATGTGTAGAAGACTTTGCATGTTTTCAGGAAGTCTGCATCAAATTACCCCAAATACCCATCCAGTCTGCCAATCTCCAACATATATGCTAGAGGAAATTGTGAAAAATAGGCACCTGTAACTGATTTACCAAAATATGGGCATTGACCTAATATGGATACCCAACTAAGACGGACAAAGACTCTCTAACAGGGTTAGACAGTGTATGTTTATTTCAGCACCGGGCAGCTGCGTGGGATAGCTCCCTAATACGCAGTGCAAAGTCACAAAGCACTACAAGGTCTATTTATCTACAAAGGTTCGAAATATTCAGAATACAAATACATATTTATAACATCGACACATCCCATTCTCCACTTCGTATGGTAATTATCTGAAAAGTCATTAAGCATGTGTAGTTTGTTCCTTAAATTGCATTGGTGGTCTCATTATTTGGGAGGAGGTCGTAGATGATGGAGTAAAACTCATCTGCCTCGCTTTGACCTTTCTACCTTTCTGGTTTTTGACAATACATATTACCCTTGGAGGACCTCCAGTCCCTCCCTTCATCACTTCTGAATAGGATTTCAAACAAAAAATTAGTAATTGTCTGCATTTCTTTAGATCTATTATTCAGTGTTTTCTGTTTCTCATTATAGGCACAGCTAAACAAATATAAGATGACAAGCAATCAGTTACTTACATCTTAAAAGCTTATTTCAGGCCTAACTCTCTAACTAATCATTAATTTTTTAATTAACTCCAGCTAGGTTTACTTATTAAATCTATTTTAACTAATTTCAACAAAGCTAACCTTTAACTAAAATCTTAATGTTTTAAAACTCCGTGTTTCATAACAGACAGACATGCTGTTGTTGCCTCAGCTCTTAGCACAATTAAATTTTACAGGACCAGCAATGAATTCAGACTTCAGGCACCTGTGTACTTTTGTAAAACCTGTCACTGAACAAAACTAGGATCTTGAATTCTTATCTTTTCAGAACAGTCTCAGGTGCTCTAAATCAGCTGACAACCTGACTTGGAATATTAAAAACAAAAATACAGCCCTACCGGGTTAGACCAAAGGTTCATTGAACTCTGTGTCCTATATCCAGCTCTGTATTATATCTCCATCACCACCCAAAACCAGATGCTAACAAAATGCTAAAGAGGCTAAAAATGATCAGGAAGAACCTGGGCTGTGGTGATACTAGAGGTCCAGTTAGTCAGGGTATTAAATAGGCTGGTGTTTGGATATACTGTGATACTAGATTTTGATTTGAGAGCTGCCATTAAGACTCCAAACCCTGCTGCAGCCCACTAGACAGAGAGGTAAGTGGAGACTCAGCTTGATTATCAACCTAATTATCAAACAAACAATGTCATCAATGATCAAAAGAGATCAAACCCTCAAAGAGGGAAACTGGAGATCATAGCCATTTCTTTTGAGGTTCAGCTGAATGTGACCTGAGGCTTGGCTGGGCCCTTGGATTGACTTTAGTCAGAAAAATTTCCTATCAATGGAGCAAACTAAAATGAGCAAGACAAGCAAATAAAAAAGCCCCAACAAAACCCAAAGAAAGAACCTGTGGAGTCAGAAACAATCATGTAAATATTCCAGAGTAACAACAACAAGAAAAGGTCTAAATCCTCACAAAAATGCAGAGGGTCAGAAGATGGACACCTGGTAACATCAAGGATTGACGCATTCCCAGAGACAGTGGGGAGTACCTCATACCTGCATTGGGCTGGTGAGCACATTAATGCTCAGCCCAGCAGCAGGTTACCCCCAGCCATCCACTCTGTGGCTTAGCCAACAGGGTGGATCACTGTCTTAAAGATGGCCATAAAATGTGTATGCTCCTGCTTTCCAGTGACTACACGTGGTTAAGGATACACATTAAAAGTGACCTGAAAGGCTGAGATTTTTAAACACAAAGCATTCCTGATCTCACGTCTTTTCCACCTTGCAAGGCACACACACAGCTCATTCCTGTTTATCCTACAAAACCCAGCTAACAGCCTCATTAAGTTCCTTGCTGATTCCAAGTAAACCTGCTGCAATGACTCCACGTGACAGGTTTGAAACGAGGCACAAAAAGCTTGACTTCTACTGTAAAAAAGCACTGTTGTCAAACAAGAAAAGTATACTTCTTTTTATTTTTGGGGTGGTGTGTGTGGGTGTGTGGGAAGGTGGGTGGACAGTGAATGTGACCATTTCATTGCTGCAGGAAATAAAAGATCGTAATATGCGAGATGGCCAACATTGCCATTACTTGGACTCGCTTCCAGGACACAGGTGCAGCCTTGGATACGCTTCAGTCCAAACTCTTTACATAGTCAAAGCTGGACTTATGCCTCGGTTCCTTGTCCAGGCTTCTCTTTACTGAACAGATATCCCAGCTTCAAGCACTGCCAACGAGGCCTTACCACTACCAAAGTTTTACCACCAACCTGCATAGACCTACCACGGCCACCACCTCAGCATAAGCCAACGCACGGAATTCCTCATCATTCCCCGGCACACAAAAGACTAAAATCTTCCGGTTTGCCGGATGCTGCCCGTCCTCCTCCTATCCGCGGGGCTTCAGCACCGCGGACAGCGGCGGACAGCGACGGGGTCCCAGTGGGGTCCTGGTGCCCGCCCGCCCCAGGGCGCGCCCCGGCCGGGCCAGGACCCAGCTGGCAGAGTCTATTAGCAAACTGCAGCCTGATATCCCACTTCTCCTTTGTGTCTGCAAAAAAATCCTCTCCTTTCCCAAGCAGTTCTGTTCCTCAGTGCTCACTGCTTTCCTCTCCTCTTGTTCCCTTACAAACACATCCAGACGCACTGCAAAGCTGACTTAACAAGCTGTGAATGGGAATTCCCCTCTGCAATTATTCAATTCTTTGTTGTTGTTTCCGTGTCTCTACCTGTCTTCATGATTTTCCGTGCAGGAAAGTCAGTTTCAGCACAAAGTAGCAACTTAGATTGAAAATGCCTCACTCTCCAGGGATGTCGCTTAAACAGGAAGGACCTTCCATAAGCACGAGAAGAAGGGACTGGAAATGAAAAGTATTAGCCTTCCTTGTCGAACAACCTCATCTCCCCATTTTCATCAGTTTCCATGTGTGGGAAAGTTCTACTAAAAAATTCATTTGAAAAGAAGGATACTTAAAATTGAAGGAGTAAAAGGATTAGTGATGTACAGCATTGTAGGATTGAAATACAGGCACAAAACTTTAAGAAATGCAAGAAAATGTGATGGCCCAACATGAAGCCAAATTAGACACAGGTACTGTATCTGCATCTTTATCTGTACGATCCTATGTGTGGTTTTCATTTCCTTATGGCATCACCGGGAGGCTCACAATATGGGATTTCCACACAGTCCCTTCAGGCATCTACTGACCCCTCCTACGCAGGTCCTGCTCAAACAGCCAAAGAATAACATAAAATTTGTTCCCAAGCTGGACCATCTCAGACTTTAAGCAGGCACATGACAAATACTGTTTTGATGAATCACCCGCTAAAAGCCACCTTACAATCACAAGGCCAAGGTAACAGCAGGTAGTGTAATGACAATACTACCACAGATGATTGACTCTGCCTCCATTCCTGCCTCATTCAACAAAACAATGGGCTCCTCCCAGAGATGCCAAGTGAGGTGAGGCTGGGGCTCCCTAACAGGACGCAGGCAGGATTTTGAAAAAATAACTGTTTTTAACCATAGTCAGAGGGTTAGAAGACCAAAAGAAAGGAGAGGATGTACTGCAGGACTCTTTCTTGCTTTTCAAAGCGTAAATGCCTAACACTTCCAAGCCTACACGTGACTGATTTTAGATGCTTTCCTTGCCCACCCACAATCCACCTGAGAATATTGACCACAAATCGGTAGCAGCTGTCACCCACGGAATGAGGTGAGAGAGCAATATGCTTTCTTATGGAAATGAGCACAAAAATGGCTTCGCCACCTGTGTTCACATACAGCAAAGCGTGGCTGAAGTCTGTAGAATTACAGAGGGTGGCTCTTACTGCACTGCTCTGGCAAGAGGCTCTGAAAAGGGAAATGGAAACCACTGGAGCAACAGTCACATAAATGTAGTGTACAGTTCTGCAGGTTTGCAGGGGAAAATTCATATTTGCCTGTATTCCAGTAGCTTTAAGCTGCATGGTGGTGAATCTGAATCAGAACAAAGTGCAGAAGCCTTTCCAAGGCTTTCACACTGGCAGTTTCTCAACAGCTTTGTCACTGCTGGTACCCAAAGCAGTGAGCTTGGGTATGCCCATATGGGCTGGAACAGCAGCTCTGGATAGCAGGGAGGAAATTCTCATAGCAATAATGTGACTCCTAGTTTGGCAAACTGTACATATGTGAGAAAAGTGGATGTCAGCTAGCCAATGTAATTATTTAAGAATTTAAGATTTCAGGATAATTTATGCCTTGATTTTGTTTGAAAGCAGAAGACCAAGAAGAAGCATCTCTTGGTGTTTTTACTCCTAAAAAGAAGCTAGAAGCAACACAGGAATGACATGGCTTTTAAACATATAATCTACAAGAAACTGCAAATGCAAGTCTGTGCTTAGGAGAAAAGTACACTAGGTTGAGCCTTTACAGCATAAGAAAGCAAGAGCATCTTGGAAAACAATGCAATGCTAATTAGAAAATAAATATATCTCACAGTTCAAGGAGTCTAGTTCTGATTTGCTATAAATGGAAGGAATTTTTGATCTATAATAGTGCATGTTTTGTTACTCAGCTTTAGTCAGTGGTGGAAGACAGAATTAGGACTTCTAATCTTCCTTTGCAACCTTTTTGAAAGGTTTTTCATGAAGGAAGTACTGAGCATCTAACTGAATCTCAAGGATACCATGTCCTAACTACAGTTCCGGAAAATGATGTTTCAGTAGCAACCATGAGTTATCCTGACATGTTTTTCTTTCTGGAAAACAGCTGCTTCCTGAAGTTCTTGGAAATCCCAGGGAGGATGGGCCAAAATAATGAAATTTTAATGAAAGAATTATAAAACTGGGTTTCCTGTGGCCACACAGGCTCCACTGCCCTTAACTCCCCATGCAGCACAGCCTGAGATGGAAAAGCTGTGCCATCTTGTGCCAGCTATTCACAGTCGTTTTTGTTAGGAAGTTTTTCACAGATGTAATCTGGAACAGACCATAGCAAGCCAGGTCAGTCTTAAACCCCTTGTATCATCCTCCTGGATAAAAAAATGGGCTCTTTACAGGTCACAACCTGGAAGGCCTGAGCTTTTGCATGTCAGCTGAAAGCTGTATGTGAGATGTTCACCTTTGCCTACTGAATACTGTACCACACAGGATAGATGTCCAAAGGGCAACAGCCTTCCCCTCAGGCCAGAATCTGTTCCTGCTCCTAATCCTATCTGCTTCTTGCTCTCACCTTGCCTCAGAAAGTTCTCAGCTTTCTGCTGGGACTTATGCATAAACCAAACGAAAACCACCCTGCAAAGAGCTGGAAGGATTTCTGACCTGCACGGTGGCCTCAAGCTCCAACAATCCTGCAACAGTTTCCAATGCCAGGGGCCAATGCAGCAACTGTTTCCTGCAGCATTCCCAGAATGGGGAATTGGGAGATCAACTTCATAGGCCTCTCACTCCAACTTGCTCTTTGACACTGACAACTGCGCATATGACACCACACCTGCTCTGATGGAGATGGGATCCTCATTTCAAGGGGATGCTCATTCCATGTTATATCCCCTTCTTTTTTTTCCCTGCAGGATCAGTGGATCTCTTCACAGGCCAAAGGATCAGTGTAAACATAAATTAAGACCAGAGACAAACCCACTCAGGCACTGAAGTGTAAACAGACAATGCTGGGAAATCTGTATTTCCATCTGGTTCCACTAACCCCCAAAACAACCCCAAAATGAAACCAGTGTTTCCAGTGACTGCACAGCACCATTAGCACAACTGCTCCTCTGCACGTCCCTCACCAGCACCTTTGCTGAGAAAAACACAGTTCCTCTTCTTCTCTGCTGCTTGCTTAACATGCATCCTTCAATACTTGCCTCTAAAAGCCAGCAGTTTGAGCCAGCAATGCACTGAACTTCACCATGTTTAATTGTCCTTTACAGGAGTCAGGACATTCTGTCACTGGTACAAAAAGTGAAAAATGACTTTTGAAAAAGTAAGGCGCTCTAGCAGTCACTATCAAGGTTCTGTTACATGCACCCTGTTACATGAAAGCTATCAGCACTCTGTAGGGCTGACACTGGTAAGACTTGGTTTGCACACAATACTAGAATGTGACTTTGCTGAAAGTTCTAAAGTTTATTCCATGTTCATTTACCAATAAACTTCACGAAAGTGTTCTGTAAGTATATATTTCATCTGAAGAGAAAAAAATAAGATATAAACTACAGTTTAGATATGAACTCCACTTACAGAGCTGTATTGGATTGGTGGTCATCCAAATTTCGGATGTAACTTCACAGACACCTAAAGCAATCTCACTACCCATGGGTTCCTACAATGTAGAACTCTAAGGAAAATATTGTAAGGGTCAGCATCTAGGCCACTTACCCCAGTGAGTACATATTTTCCTACATGTTCTCTGCTATTCTTGGCACCAACTTACAAATCACTGAACTGCCACACCTACACCAGTAAATGAGCCATGTCTGGGACACTCCTAGACACTCAGGCCAACCAACGCAAAGAGGCTTGCACCTATGCTAATAAAGTCTCTCATTCTCCAAGCAGACTGGCTGCACACAAACAGCTTCCAAGAACATGCCAGCTCCAGAAGAATGTTCTGAAGTCCTTGGAAGTGCTTTGCTTAGCACAGGCCAGTATTGTGCCAGCCAGCATCCCAGTTTACTGAGAGTAAGTAATCATATTCCTTTGCCTGGTTAACTTACTACCACAAATGCTGCCCAAATCCTCCCAGCAGGGAGTGTCCAAATACACTTGATATGCCAGAAGGACAGGATGCTATCCAGAGGGATCCCCTTACTCTGCTCTGGTGAGGCTTCTCCTAAAATATTGTGTCCAGCTCTGGAATCCTGCTCCTTTCTTGAAGCACAAGAAAGACATGGACCTGCTGCAGCAACTCCAGAGGAGGGCAACAGGAATGATGGAAGGACTAAAACATCTCTCCTCTGAAGAAAGGCTGAGAGAGTTGGAATTTTTCAGCCTGGAGAAGTCTCCAGGGGCACTTACTGCACGCTTTTAACATATGAAGGGGTCTTGTAAGAAAGATGGAGAGAGAATTTTTGCCAAGGCTGGTAGCAATAGAACAAGGGGCAACAGAGAACCAAGAACTAAGCAGCAGGTCCCTGAAAAAAAAAGAAAAGGCAAAAAAAGAAGTCATCCAGATAGACACTCAAAATCATTGCAGCAAAACAAGAGAGTAATACAGGAATCAATAGTATTTTTATTACTGTGACTTACCATATTTCATTAACTTGCAAGAATTTAGTAGCATTGAAGTGGAACATTTTCATATGAAATTTTCTATAGTCTTCCTACAATGATGACTGAAAATTACTGAGGGGTATTTTAAAATAAGCATCATAATACAGGAGTCAACCACTGAGCAAAAAATGATGAGCTCTACAAGTGTCTCTCTTGCTCTAAATTGTTTTTAGATTTAGGTGAAACGCAAATCAGGATGGTTATTTTAAGCATTGTTTTGAGGTTCACTGAAGTGATTTACATGAAGATATGTGCAAGGCAACTCACATCATGCGAAATTTAGCTATTATGCAAACAAGATAACTGAGGTTCACAAGAAAATTACCAGAAAAATAATTCAAAACACCTGTGACACTATGCCATTTCAAACCTTACATTTTTACCTCAATTTACTCTTTGAGTTCTTGCTCTGAGTTTGTCGTTGTCCCAGCTGCCTGCCTGTGTCGACTCACACACCGTGAAAGGCCAAGTAGGTCCAAATTTACTTTTGAGATTGTAATGTTTTAATAGAAGAAGTTAGACCTATGTAGCTTAGTCTGACATGCCTTACAATTTTCATGATTTTTGTGAAAGAAAAAGGCTTTTCCTTTTTTGATATTTACTGCTGAATATGCATCTTCTAAGATCAACAACTGTAGCCCACAGAATGTGCAGAATGATGTACACTATTACTAGTGTCCAGGCCACCTTTTGAAGGAGAAAATACAGTGTGATACAAAGATTTCCACAGTCCACCACTTAATGATGTTGGGGGAACACAGGTGCAACCTGTGAAGACTTTAAAGTAGCCATTGGCAACTTAAACCACCAGGAAATACACTTACTGAATGTTCCTGAGAAAAAGCGTATTTAAGAACTACAATCATATGCTTGTTCCTGAGGATGCAGGTCTTCCAATAGTGATGCTAACACCTTATCAGGTTACGATAAGGCAGTATGCACAAAATGCAATCCACTTTCAAATAACCAGAGTGCAGTAATATCTGTATTTTTCTGCAGCACAGAAAAATCAGGTAGAAATGCCTTTTACCCAGAAACTACACCACAGGTGCCCTGTGAGGCCTCATGCTTCTGGGCCCTCCAGTGTGTCTTGGGATGAGGAATTTGTATGGCCAATTTCCAACAATCAGATAAGCTGCAGGAGACCTGTGCCATTCACTTTTTCATGCATCTAACCCATAGATGACCCTATACTAGGCTATGTTCCACCTACCTTCTACCTAGAGACCTTCCTGGCAAAGAGGAGAGTGCTCCTGTTATTAACTTACATAAGGAACGAGCACTTGGCGAAAGGCAGCAGTGCTCTTACCAGTAGTGCTTAGCCCAGAGGATTTTCAGCTTCATATGGTCACTCCCACAGGTAAGCAGGCCTTTAGAGTGCAGGAAGGAATCTTTTGGAAGAGCTGCACAGCTGGCACACTCTTCCAGGTGCCCATTATTTCACAATTGCATGGAGCTTGTACCCCAGCTGGTCTGTGATGAATCACATGTCTGCTTGGCGAGCCATTTGCGACTCTATATTCGCTGTGCCATCCTGTGCAACCCTAGTCTAGGAAGACAGGCACGGCCCTGCTGGTTCGAGGACAGACCACACCACGGTCTTTTGCCAAGGCCCTGTTTGTCTAGTGGGACGTGCCTAAGATCCATCTGGGCTACCAATGTTGTAACTACCCACACAATGAACTGACAATTCAGCAAATCTCTCAGTCAGGCTGTCCTTGGCTGAACAGGGATCACAGGGACTCTTCCTTCCAGGCTTTTCTCTGCAGTTCAAATAAGTAATAATAAACCCACCTTCCCTATATTTGTACTACTTGCACTTTCTTTCCACTGTCTGGCAGGATGTTGGTATTTGGCACATTTGATTGTCTAGCAAATTTTCTGATCTCCTTTTTCAATTGGTTAACCTATTTGGACAGAAACCACAATAACCATAAAACTCATCATGAAAGAAAAAGCATTTAATCCAGTATTTCACACTCCAACAGACAAAAGCAATAGTGACACCACTTCCCCATTTTACATGCTCATTTTTTTCTGCAAGCTATTTTAACCAGTTTTGCAATGGCCTGGACAATGTCTGCCATGAAGTATTAGGCCTGACAGTACTCCTCTACCTTGACAGGCCACTGTCAGTTGGAAAACCTCCAACATAAATCAGAAAAAAAATGGATTACAATAGCCACTATCTCTCCTATAAATTTGGAGGACAAAGACAGTAAATATTTCACACACCAAGATGATATTCAAATCAAGTGTTGTGTTAAACAGCGAACAAGACTCTAAATAAAAGCCTTCCATACTCTTAATTTTTCCCACTGAGAATATGGAGTGCCCAATCTGATTATGTGCTATCATCAATTTACTGAATATCAATGTTAATCAAACTAATATTTATATGGATACCCAAACCAGGCAGGATCATTTTGGCAGGATCCAGACAGCTTTAACTTGGTTCAGATCAGGTTTCACTCCATTCTAGTGGTATGCCAAGTAAATTAAAAAACAGCTCTTGTATCAGCTGCTGTATTTTCAAGACAACTTGTTTGGCAGCTGAGTTGAGGAAAGGCACTGACTTCCAGGCTATAAATTAAGAATGTAGAACACAGCAGGCCTTTAATGTGGTTTTTTCCAGCCTACAGACCACTTGCAAATGCCAAATGGCAACTGATGCAACAGTAGCCTTTCAGAGCAATGCAATGTCTTAATCCTCTAAAATGATGGCGTTTATATTTTAAGCTCGCATTTCAAAACCTTTAAAATACTTGTTTATCATAAGCTACTGCTACTCTTTTGCAGTGAAACTGCCACACACTGAACTTAGCAGTGCTTTATGCTTACAACCTACCTATTCAAGAGTCAAAACTTTTGTAAAAACTAAAATAATTGTTCCATGAGCCTATGAGCAGCTGCAATTTGGCCAAGCATGGGGCCAGACTGGCAATTCTAGCACCAAAAGCCGGGGTTTTAGCACCGTCTAGTTGCATCTCAGACGTTCACCAGACAAAGCACCTGGACAACCATCGACAGAAATTGTGTCGTGACACCTTCCCGTGCAATCACGGCGCTACCGATGGGCTCGCTGCGCCACACCCTCCCTGGCCCCTGTGGGAGCCCCCGGGCGCGACGGCTCCATCCCACCCTTCCCGTCCGCGGCAATTTACCTAAGTGCTATTCTCACAATGAGAGAATTTAAGAAGCCCCAGCGCTGCCCTCTCGGCGCCCGCACCTCCCCCCGCCCCCGCGCG
>VXAD01008915.1:1022632-1080292 GCA_013399195.1 Dicrurus megarhynchus | reverse complement strand
TTTTTTTTTTTTTTTTTAACGAGTACCTGGCATCTGCCAGGTGCATAGGAGTGGGTTTTCATAGGACTCCTGCAGTCACTTACTGGATTTTATACTCACTGCAGCCTGGTGCTGATCCAGAGCAGAGTGATCGATACTCCTGTGAGTGGAAAGACTCCTCTATTAGTAGCAGACCTGAAACATCGCTGTAACTGAAAGCAAGAGTGGCAGAGGTGGATGGAGCAGTCAGCAAAGAAACACGATTTTGAAGTGCTGCCTCTAAACCATCTTGATAGTAACTTTTAACATTTGTGTTTATCGCAACTGTGTCTGTTGGACCTTCAGACAGGCAGCAAATAGCCCTTGTGGTGTTACAGGTCTTGTGAGTAGGAGTACAACGGAAGCATTGGGGACAGATAACACCTGCTTTTTTGCTATAAGACACTAATTTTGCCAACCTCAAGTTGGCTATGCTTAAAGGACAGCTGTTCTGCCTCATGATAAAGGGGTTCTGTTTGAAGTCAGGTATCATTTGTGTGCCCTTCTTGCCTGGCAAAACATGTCTCAATGCCCACATTTCAACAAGATGTCCAACAAACCTTAGTGGCAACTGTTGCATAGATCTGTGAGTTTTAATTTTCTTGTGTCCGTTTTGTTAGTTCACCCTGAAATGTGAAATACCTGTTGATACTTTATTGAAATATTAATAGTGTTAGCTGGTGGAGTGCGGACAAAATTGAAATGATCATATATCTGAGTCCAAGCTCTTTGCAAACTGAGATAGCTGTCACTGTATGTGGAGCAGAAACTAACTTGTGTGGATACTTTTCTTAACCGCGGGAGATATCTGATCCATCTTTAATCTGGTACTGTCGCTTTGATGTTAAACGTGACACAATCTAATCTGTATCGTATTCTTACTTTGCCAGAATCTGTTACAAAGGAAGTTGACGATGATGGTGACGATGATGATGATGAAGAAGATGATGAAGATGACGACGATTCTGTAGTTAAAGAAGAAAATGGTGTATTAGTCTTGAATGATGCAAACTTTGACACCTTTACTGCAGACAAGGACACTGTGCTGCTGGAGTTCTATGCACCATGGTGAGTCCACAGCAGCACCTCCTTGGGTGCAGTATCAGAGGGCTTCTCTGCCATCAACACTCCTAAAAAGTGAACTTGGGTTGCCATCTTAAAGATGACATAGCAGTAACTTGCGTGCAGGAGATGCCCTGGACTCTGCAATAGTCCAGGGAAAGAGATGGTTCTGGTGGTGTGGAGGAACCTTTTGTCCTGCCCCTGTACCATGCAGTAACCAACAGCCTGCTCGTGTTCCACAGATGTGGGTCATACTGAAAGATCCCATGCCAAGGGAAGCACAAGCCTGATTCTATCCCTGTTTTATGCCTGTCAGGGAACAGAAATTATCCCAGTGAGGCCCCGAAAAGTCATGCAGTGTGGTCTTGCAGCCTGGTATCATCCTGTGCCAGTGCTGGACCACTGAGAACTTGTGCACTTGCTCATTTAGATGGAGTAATGAAGGCTTCCCTAGCAGGGGAATTGCTGAAAGGTGTTCCTTTCAAAATTCACATTTCTGTCCCTGCCAGCAGGCTGTGGTATGATTAGGGACATAGCTTGTTTGTATTACAAATCTAAGCAGTGCCTCATACATCTACTTAATGATGGCAGTTCTGCTGGCACCCCTGGGTACACAGCACCACTAGTCTGCTCCAGGGAGCTACAATGGACTTACCTGCATATAACCAAGACAAAGGATTTAGGCCAGAATGTGTCTTCTCTTGCATTCTTATGACAAAAACATTAGGGGTGGTTTTTGTCGTAAGAATGCAAGAGAAGACACATTCTCTGCTGGGGGAAAACAACAGTAGAAGATATTTTCAGTAGTTGCTGAGTTAGTGTAGCCGCCAGAACGTCTTTTCCTTTGTGGCTTAGTGATAAAAAAAAATGACTTAGTCATTGGTCCTTCTCCAGTCTTTGAATAGAGGGGGGATATGATCTTGCTTGAGGTGGAGTTGCATTTTAACTTGTGCCATTCTTGTCACAGAGAATCCCATCTCTGCTTGGCTGTAGGCACGGATTCTGCAGCTGTAGGTTGCCTGCATGAAAACTAAACATGAAGTTTAATTTATCTGAGCAGAAGGATGTGTGTCATCATAGACTAAACACCTCTCCTGTTTTTCTACTCCCCCTCCTGCCAGCTGAGAGGCTAAGGAGCACAGGCTATCTGCCACATGCTTCTTTCTGTTTTCCCACATTTTCCTGGTTTCATCTTTAGCTTGTTAGGCTATATTTAGCATTTCTTATGCTGGTATCCTCTGTCATGCCTGCTTTTGCAGTAGGGAGCCTCTGCTCTTCCCAGAGAGTTCTGGTGTGGCCAGAGAGGGAGCAGATGCTGTGTTACCGTGGTGGGTGGGAGATTTCATTAGGCCAACTTTACTACTGGTTCATTTTCTCTTTAGTTCAATTTAGGGTGCTAGGGAGAGAGGATGAACCTTGATTAGGGAGAAGCTGAATTGAGACCATGTTTGCGGGGGAAGGAAGGAAGGAGGAGCATAATACAAGGTTTACAATTTTGTTGTAAAAGCAGTTGTTGAATTTTTTTACAATGGTTTTATAAAGCATATGGCAATACGTTCCGTGTTGAATATGTTTTGATATGAGCAAACAGTACATTAGCTACAGTTGCTCTCTATTTCTCCATGATCTGAACATGTAGCGAGACAAACATTGCTATGTTGATGATGTGAACGTCTCTCAGAAGGCATCCTAGAAATGCAGAGCAGCAGAATACCTCTGCGTGCCTGTCGTGCATTTACGTACCTGCTTGTGTCTTCCTCTGACAGGTGCGGGCACTGCAAGCAGTTTGCTCCCGAGTATGAAAAGATAGCCAAAACTCTGAAGGAAAATGACCCTCCTATTCCTGTAGCCAAAATAGATGCTAGTGCAGCCACTTCACTGTCAAGTCGTTTTGATGTCAGTGGCTACCCAACCATCAAAATCCTGAAAAAAGGCCAAGCTGTTGACTATGATGGATCTCGGACAGAAGATGGTGAGTGAGCACCAGTCCTTTGCAGTTCTCTGTAAGAAAGCAAAGTAGCACATGATCTTAATATGTGGCTATTTTGAAAGACTCTGATCTCAAGTTAGTTTATCTTAAGCAGAGTGACACTATGAATGCTGAAATTTTCCGTTTTCTCAACAGGCTGCATGCTAGAGGACAATTTTGCAGGTAGTGGGTAGTGCTGTTACTGACAGAAGGTTTCTAGAAATATCACTTGACTAGAAGAGGAGGCAGTCTCACGTTTGCTGAAGGATCAGCCTAAATAAACATTTGGTCTATATATTGACTACATAGAAACCCACTTGTATTTTGCTTAATTAATATGCCCAACTCCAGTCAGAGGGGGGAAAACTACCTTTTCTATCTGTTTTGAGATGGAATTCAGTGCTGCAAAGTACAGATCTTTGCTGTGCATAAGACGCTCTGTGGGGTGAAGAGAAGACCTTCTTGGCAATTCCAACAAGGAAATAAAGCATAAAGGAGCTTGATTAAGAAAGTGTTCTCGTGTAAGCTTGATGTGTAAGCATTGGTCCAAGACCAAGCCTGCCACTCCGATTTCAAATTCTTGATACCATCTCTTGCGTTTGACATGCTACTGGTGTGATAAAATGCATACTTGCTAACTGGGTTATTGAACTGTATTTCAGCAATTGTGGCCAAAGTCAAGGAGGTTTCTGACCCCAACTGGACCCCTCCACCTGAAGCTACTCTGGTATTGACCCAGGATAATTTTGACGAAGTTGTGAATGGTGCTGACATAATCCTGGTAGAGTTCTATGCTCCATGGTAAGCAAGAAGGCAGTCGTGTATTTGTCTAGCACAGGTGGCCTGAACACACTAGGTGAACCTGTATTCTGTTGTTATGCCTCTTTACACACCTTCGCCTCGTGCAGGTGTGTGTAGCTCTGGTGTACCTCAGTTACAATCTGCACCTAGGATAACGTTGCAAGTCACTTGCCGACTAGACTGGATCTATGTCTCAGCAAGGGGTGGTGTCCAAATCTTCACTGGAGGTTCACAATATTTATTAATTTGGCAACACACTGAGATACTGAAGACCAAAGAGAACTGGTCCTTAGTTTAAAAATGGCCTCAGAAAAATGAAGGTCCTTATAGTAGTGTGAGGCCAGGCACAGAGGCCAGCTTCAGGTTGGAGAGACACCCATTTCTACTTTCTGCATTCTGGAAGACTTAACTCTTCCACTTCAGAGGTACAAGGTACCTGGCAGGCTTTACAAGGTACCTGGCAGGCTTAATGGCTTGTAAAAAATGTCCTCTGCTCTGCCTCCCTAGGTGTGGGCACTGCAAGAGGCTTGCTCCAGAATACGAGAAGGCTGCCCAGGAGCTCAGCAAGCGCACGCCTCCCATCCCCCTGGCTAAAGTTGACGCCACAGCTGAAACTGAGCTTGCAAAGAAGTTTGATGTTACTGGCTACCCAACTCTCAAAATCTTCCGCAAGGGCAAACCTTATGACTACAGTGGTCCACGGGAAAAATACGGTACTGCAACTTAAGCTTTTTGGTATTTTCTGGGGGCTTGACCACAGATATTTTGCAGACCTGCTAATGTTGTGGCTGTTGGGAAACTTGAAAAATTGTGCTCTCATACCTACAGAGGTCAGCAGTTTAAATTTGTCTCAAATCTTTGTACCATCTTATGGTGGTACTATCAGCTCCTTTCAATATAAAATAAGTTAAATATACATGGTGAAGCAGTGGCAGTATGAGTAAATAGTCAGATTTTAATTGTACTGGAATGCGCCAGGAGGGCTAGAAAAATACTCATTATTAAGTTTTAATAAGAGGAAGGACTTAAGACTATTCAAGTAGCACTTTGGCTCATAGCAGGTTCAGGAGACAGGGGAGGGTCTGGAATTTCAGAAAGGAGGGTTGCTTGCAAGATCAACTAATATCCATGAATTGTGTGCTTGGTCACCTCTTCTGAAACCAACCTGAATGGGAATATTCAGAACTGCAGCTTTAAAAACTTGGACTGAGGTCTTGCTGATTTGGTCTTTAAGTTATTGTGGGAGGGCTGCACAGGAGGAAAGGTGCCCGTGGGAAGTGGGGTATTAAGGAATGTTGAGATGGAATGCCTGAACCTTTCAGTTCAATAACTGTTCTAAGCAACTTTTTTGGGGCGGGTTTGTCTCACAGGTATTGTCGACTACATGATTGAACAGGCTGGTCCTCCATCCAAACAGATTCAGGCTACCAAGCAGGTACAAGAATTTCTGAGGGATGGGGATGATGTCATCATCATTGGTGTCTTTAGTGGAGAGAATGACAAAACCTATCAGCTCTATCAGGAAGCAGGTAAAGAATGTTTTGAAATATTAATTAAATATATATTTTGTTGGGATTCTGCCTAGGACTTTGGGCATGGAGAGATCATTTATTTCTGCTCTTAGTTCAGTAGGGAAGGTTGGAGAGCAATAAGAAGTAGGAGGAAGGGTGATCTTCTACTTGTACTCAAAAAATAAGCTCACACCAGATTTTGAGGCTGTAACTAAAGTGTCAGACAGTCGCTGAATATACCTCTGCTTGGTAATTGTGTCCCTAAAAACATGTGGACTAAAGAGGAGGGAAAATTCCTTCCTGAGGAACAAACCACAATTTCTTGGCTTAAAGCCTAGATATGTTTGCTGCGTGTTACTCTTGTTTCATATCTGGCAGTCCAGAGTCAGTCTTCACCAAACTCTTTTGGGGTGAGAGGCCTGGAGAAAGAACCATCATCCACTTCTGGGTCAGTTTAGCTAGACCATTCCTGGCAACCTGTCTATGTCTGATTCTGGGGCTGATGTCGTAGTTGGATTGGGAGCTGATTTGTTTGCCTCGGCATGGCAAGATACAGAACTGTTTCCCAGGCTGCCCCGAAGCAAGTAGTTTGGCTAGCTGACCTATTTGGGGGGAAGCCAAGAGGTAGGAGACTGATAAAAGAATAACTGTTTTGCTGTATATGTTTTGGAAGCTTTTCAACGTGTTTGAGTGTGTAGAATAACTCATCAAGTGGATGGGTTGTTGAACAGCATTCAAACAGTGCTACTGGAATTGTATGTATATCCACACGCTTCTCAACCCTGGATGAGAGCTGTTGTCCAAGACTGGGTTGTTCTGTGTCACTTTGAGAACAGGAAGAGAGTTTCCTTGCAGTTATAGTCTCAAGATCTCAGCTGCAGGCTGTCAGTTGATTTCTAATGACTTTTCCTTCACCCTAACCTAAATTTTTCAGCTAACAGTTTGAGAGAAGATTATAAGTTCCATCACACCTTCAGCAATGAGATTGCAAAACTATTGAAAGCATCTCCAGGAAAACTGGTTGTCATGCAGCCAGAAAAATTTCAGTCAAAGCATGAGCCCAAGATGCACGTTCTGAATCTTAAGGTGAGTAGCTTGTCCAGAGCTAAAAACTTTGTGTGTGGGATTGAATGTTCTCTTTCTCTGTATTTATGATCAGCTGGCATCTTCCTGTTGGAAGTACTCCCACTAGATATTTGAGTCAACCTGCTTGTCCACTGAAACTGTATTGCTTTGTTCAAGAGAACTTTATGAAATTAGCCCAGATGTTATGTTTTCAAATAGTAATTTGTCCTTACAATATTCAGTACTCAAAGGTTTGAAGAATGTCGTGACAGCATTGTTTTTGTAACATGCCCTGTTAAAATCTCTGCCGGCCAGGCTGTTCCCAGCCCGGCCTGCAGGTTAACGGGGTCCGAGCCCGCGTGAGCTAGCGACTGGAAGATGGTAACTGAGGTTTGCGTGCCTCAGTTTACCAGTACAGCCCAACGCCTCCTCACAGCATGTAGGCATGCTGTAGCCAGCAGCGGAAGGTACGGAGAAAAGAGTGGAAACTCTGTCAGCTGCATTCCAAGTTTATTTTCTCCTGCCCCCGAGAGGGCAGGGGCCAGTTAGCTTGAAGGGAAGCTAAAGCAGAGAGACCCCGGTTGTCCTCTTGCAGAGAGTTTTAAGGTGTTACATCATCAGGTAGAGATAACAGAATGAACCAATCATGAAAGAAGGTACATGATAGTAAACCAATAATGAACCTCCTCAGGGGAGGAACAATAACAAACCAACAAGTAACAAGACAGCTAGAGGGTATTTCAAATCACGCTGACCTGTTAGAGGACTTGAAACTTCTGTGATTGACATGCAAGGGGTATGTTGCTATGCTATAGGACAGCAACAATGCCCTTGCCTCTTTCGCATTCATGTGTGTACCAATATTGGTTTTTTAGCAATGTGTAACAGAAATGCTGCTTAAATCTGTTTGTTTGAACTTTTTTCACAATTTCTTTAAGCAGGACTCTACAGATGGATCTGAGATTAAAGAGCATGTGCTAAAACACGCTTTGCCTCTAGTTGGCCATCGCAAGCCTTCCAACGATGCCAAGAGATACTCCAAGCGCCCTCTAGTGGTTGTCTACTATTCTGTGGACTTCAGTTTTGACTACCGTGTTGGTAAGTTTGCTGCTGTTACTCTTTCTCCGCTTTGAGAGGAAGCAGGCACTAAATAACTAGGAATTACCAATCCTGTCCTGTTCTGGTTTTTCAGCTACCCAATACTGGAGAGGCAAAGTCCTGGAAGTGGCTAAAGACTTCCCTGAATACGTGTTTGCTGTTTCTGATGAAGAAGATTATTCCTCTGAAATAAAAGACTTGGGCCTGCTTGAGAGTGGGGAGGATGTCAACGCTGCCATTCTGGATGAAGGTGGCAAGAAGTATGCCATGGAGCCAGAAGAGTTTGATTCTGATGTACTCAGGCAGTTTGTGCTGGCGTTCAAAAAAGGTACAGTTTCTAAAATAGGGTTCTCTAAGCTATTTTGTTTATCCTTCCAAGAGTTCTTTCCTGAGGCAATGACTCCAGTACACTGAGTGTGTTTTACAAGCCTAAAATGTTCCTGTGGTTTTATGGTGTGAGCTGATCATTCATATTTGGGACTACTATAATAAATCGCGGGTTAGTACTCTGGGGATGGACAGCCATAAAAAAAGGAGAAGGGTTCTAAGGAATTGCAAAACAAACCATTGCCTGTATTTCATGAGGTTATTGGGCCAAAAGGTCACCAGTTAACAAGCCTGTGTTTCATGCTGAGGCAAATTCATTTGCTGGTGCAGTGATTTTTGCCTGGCAGGGGGATGTACTTCTGCCCTGTCTTAGGGGAGATTGTAAGGGCTGCTCTTACCGCATTCTAACAGTGTTGTGTTTTGCTTTCTTCTAGGAAAACTGAAGCCAATTGTGAAGTCCCAGCCAGTGCCAAAAAATAACAAAGGGCCTGTGAAAGTGGTAGTGGGTAAAACTTTTGATACCATAGTGATGGATCCAAAGAATGATGTTCTTATAGAGTTCTATGCCCCATGGTGTGGACACTGCAAGAAACTAGAACCAGTGTATAATGAGCTAGGCAAAAAATACAAGAATGAGAAAAATCTAATTATAGCCAAGATGGATGCTACTGCCAACGACGTGATGAATGACCACTACAAAGTGGAGGGATTCCCCACCATCTACTTTGCTCCGAAGGACAAGAAGAACAACCCTATTAAATTTGAAGGCGGGGACAGAGATTTAGAGCATTTGAGCAAATTTATAGAGGAGCATGCAACAAAACTCTCCAGAACAAAAGAAGAGCTTTAGATAAGATGAGGGTGGTGAAGAAAAATTGTTTGTACAATGTAGTTAAAATCAAGTTACTGACAAAACGTTGTGAGAGAAGAATTAAGCAGTTTTGAGCAAAGAGATTCTTGAGCAGTAAAGCAATTGCAGTATCTTTTTTTTTTTTTTTTATATGGCAGAAGAGTTTTTTTCTGGACACTGAACTTAATACTCTAATATGAATGTCTTATGTTAGTTACAGTTTTGATCCTTGAAGAAAAATACATCCTTTATTTTTTGTGACTATCTTGAGCTTTATTTTTTGACGTCAATACAACCGTTTTTAAGTTAAAAGATACTCCCAAAAAGAGAGAAGCCGATCCCTCAGACAGATTTCTCTTATTTGTTGTTATGGTTACTGGGGGGAGCAGTCTCTTCAGCTAGTCTTTTCTGTTATGTTTGTTTCTGTGTACCTATTCATGTGACTCTGTCACTGTATTCATAGCTGAGGGTAAGAGTGGAGGTTTTCTACAGTGTGGATGAATTATTTGGTCCTACTGAGATAAGACACAGGTACTTGCTAACTAAATATGCTCTAGCCTGTTTTAGCTTTGTGCCTCTCTGTAGAGAGGGTGATGTTAAAATAGCAAGTTTTTCTAATGTATGCCTCTTTACTAGTTCATATTGACCCATTCACATCTTAGTCTTCCTAAATATGTTTTGGAGTAATTGGAGTATGGCAGAAAAAGAGCATCTAGTGGGTGGAAATGCTGGGATGCTGGTATCAGATCTATGTGTTACTGTCTCCTTTCCTTTTGCAGAGGGTAAAGTTTGATAGTGATTCTTCTTTGGACAAGCAGACTGAGACCTTCTAATGGCCTTTATTCCTCTAGCAGGTACTGCAGGTATAAAGGATATTCACATCTTCTCTGTGCTCCCCTTGGGAGTGTATGCATTTAAAAGTGGATTTTTATTTTGAATGGCCCAGATTAGATATGTCTGTAGATTTATGGGCCATGTTGCAGACTTACGTGCTCTAGAAGCACTGTCTGCCTCTTCTCAGAGCTGTGATGCTGCAGTGTGTGCAACTTGAGTGACCCTGAGGCAGTTTTGATTCACATTTCATTTTGCAGGTAGTGCTTCTAGCAGCACTGTTCTCTGTCTTGCAAAATATCACTGGTCTTCCTTCAGTAATTGCTTGTTGCATTAGTTTTTAGCTTCTTGGAGGATGTGCAAGTCTAAAACCACTACCCAATCTTCGTTTTTTCTTCTGGGGAGATGCAGTCTTCTGTGTAGCAAGGATAAAACCATGCCCAGGAGGTGGCTGTTCAGGTAGAGTCTGAGGACCCATAAAGGACTGCAGGGGGGTATGTAGTCCTTACACTTTCCTACTGCACTTGGCACCCCTGTTGAAGGGATGTGTTTCCCTTGTGCCTTAACAGGGGACTGTCCCCCACTGTTAACAACCCACACAACAAAGCATAACTATCAAATTATTCTTGCAGAAGTGTATAGGACTGCAGGAAGGCTTTCCCTTAATTAATGGTTTAGCCAAAGCTAATGAACAAACCTCACCAGCAGATAATGAATGAGAGGGACAGTGTCAGATCTCCTGGGTGTGCTGGGATGTGCCTGAATGCTATTCAGCTCCTGATGTTTATCAGCAAAGGCTGGGAAATGCTAAGCAACTAAGTGTTAAAGCAGTGTCATCATTTACCTCATGTCCTGGCATTGTCCATCTCCTCTTTTCACATTAGAGGGCTTTTATTCTCTACTGTCCTTAGGTGTACAGATGCCTGTTAAGCTTAGGCAGTATTTCACTTACAAGACTCTTACCAGGTAAAGTGCATTAAGTTCCCATCTACTGCCATTTCTGTTTGCAGCTCTTCTGTAGAGCTTTCAAAAGCTATAATCTATTCTAAATGTGTTGTGCAGGCAACAGGAGCGAGATCAGACTTAGCTGAGCGCCAGAGGTGATTTTTTTCAGCTTTAGAAAATATACATACGAGCCAAGGAACAAGTTCTGTCCTATCTGCCAGTGTTACTGACTCAGTTCTTCAAAGAAGTAGGCACAGGCTTTTTAAATCAGTTCTTAAAACATAGTTCAGGTTCTGTCCCTAAGCAAATACCTCACACAATGCTGCGGGGAACTAAATTGCTCCTCCTTGTTAGTTGTAGACTTAAAGGGTTTTATTCCAAAACAGATGCTGCCTAACTAACAGGAGGATATGGACAAATACAGAACATGTAGAAGGGAGGGTGAAGAGTCCCTTATTGGTGGTGAGGGCTACAGTCAGGGTTGAAGCACCATTCTCCTTGGGGCAGTAAGGGTTAAAGTTGAGTCTTCTGACAGGTGCTAAATTATTAACATTGTAATTGCCAACGCTGTACTGTTTCTTTAAACTTCTTCCTCCCAGCTGGAGCCAACACCACTCTGGGTTGAAACCTCTACAGCCTCCAGGAAGCCCCTGTGACAACAAAAGACACAAGGCCCAGGGGAGTGTCCTAGATGTGCTTGCTCAGTGCTCCTGCCACCTCTCTCTTCCTTGCCTCCACAGGTGGAGGCAGCCTGGTACATAAACAGTTACTTCAGTACTGTGCTGGAACGCCTGAATCTTGTTCTGGAGCAGTAGTGCTTAAGTCAGAGCTGAAAAAGGAACAGGAATACAGTAGCTATAGTACTGCTTACAGTTTCCTGACAGCTGTGAGCTGCAAGAGCAGGCAGTGTTACCCCAAGGAGGTTAGGGGTTTAGGTTATGAGCAGTAGAGGGAATGAGGATTTGTTCCATCCTTACACTAGTCGCCTGGCCACATTTCCTGTGAGTCCTTGTCTGTGCCTGTCATCTGTCACACCTTGGCATCTGCATGTCATAATAAATGCATTTATCACTTCCCAGCCAAATGAGGATACTGTTGCCTCTAATCTTTGGGCAGAGTCATACTGGAAAGCAAACTGCTTTCCTTAGTTCCAGTATCCTGTCCTTTGCTGTGTGCACTATCAACATCCCATCAACTTTCTGTGAAACTCACTGGGATGGATACATCGCGAGGTCTGTTATCTCTGTACAGAAAGTGATATTAATGTGACTGATGCATTCTAAGGAGGACAGGTCATACCATCTTTTGGAATTTGTTAAATGCATTATGCATGCCTGCTTTTCCCTTCCTGATGCATTAGGATGCTTTCCTAAACATCCTAAATTCTTTTACTAAAGAGTTACCTAAGTGCTGCTGATTAGCCTTGGTGTTCCCTTCTTACAGAAGGAAAAAAAATGCATGGTGCAGGAGAATAAGGGAGCTCCCCTTACTTGCTCTTAGCCACAGCTGCATGAGCATATGGCATCATTTCTGATTATGGTTCCAGGTGGAAGAGATCCGGCAGTTTATGCTTCAGCACAGGACTGATTTGTGTAATACTTACAGTCCATGGAGCCTGGTCTGGTGTATCTCCCACACATGCATTGTCTCAAAAACAAACTTATTTCTGTAAACTGTAGTACATCTTAAAGTAACGAGACTTGAGACTTCTTCAGGGTCAGCTCCTTTCCCTGAAGGGTCAAGAACTAAGGTAGGCAGCAACTGTAGCACAGCTGGTGCTCCTTGAGGAATGAGTTTGTCTGTACTGTGTCTGGAACAGTAAATACTGGCCTGGGACCTTGATACTTCATTAAGTGCTAGGGGTTTTTTTGGTACTGAAAGAGATTTGTTAACAGTAGAGGGTTTGCAATCAAGGTTATTGCCTGGTTTCTATTCTCAGCAATTTTGTATGTCCAAACTGCTAATTATAGTAGTGCCTGGATACGGCCCAGGATTTGACTGGTGGCAAGCAAGCAAGGCACTGCAGAGCTGGTGCCACAGAGTTTTATCTGCCCTCTTGTACATGAGGCTATGCATTGAGGAAACAGGCTTCTGGAAATCAGAACATGAATAAATGATACAGGTTAAAGGCTTCTCAGAAAGCAGCATTTACTGTAGTGATCAGACTGCTGTCCTCTCTTTTCTGGCAAGCAAGAGAAGCCACTGCAAACTGTTCATGCTCCAAAAGGCCTTTTGCTGACAGCCTGCATTGGTAATGGACACTGGTCAGAGGGTTGAGTGTTGCAGTCTGTATGCTCAGCCCTCGATGTGGGTAGTGAGTAAGTCAGGCCCTGTGCAAACTGTGTAATCTGCTTACTGGTATAGACCCTTGTGTTTGTTATGCAATTTGGCTTTGGTTTGCTGTGCTTGAGTTGCAAAACTCCCTCTGTTAGTGCAGATCAGGGATCTACGAGCAAGCCTAGCCAAATTAAATGCAGTAGCATCTTGGCTCAGTTGCCAGGTGTTTCTGAGACTTCACCACAGCTTGAAATATCACAGGAATCACTGCACATCTCTGCAGTGCATTTGCCAGGGGAGGGCTCTCAGTTGCTGACCATGAAGGGCTCCCCTTTTTTCCTGCCTGGAGCCATGATAGGTTGTGTGAAGCCATGCAACCACAGGCAGAAGAAATGTTCTTCCACCGTGCATGACCTGTCTTGATATCTGCCCAGAATCCCACTCACAAGTAAATTGTTTTCCTTCAAGATCCTTGAAGGTTCCTCTGCACTGAAGCCAGTTCCTCTAGAAACAACTCTGACAGCTCTCAGGCCACAGACTGATATGTTACCATTAGTGCTGGATTTTCTGTGTCAGGAGCAGCTGGTTTTATGTGAAACCATTGTGCTGTAATCTGTTTGAACAAGCTCTATATGTACCATGAAAACTAAATTATCATGTCGTTGCAGAGGCTAGATGAGACTGCTTGGGTCTGGAAGGACATGACCACTCTCCAGTTTCATTTTTGCATCTAGAGAGAAAGGGGTCTGATCTATGAACTTCTCCAAATCCTTTCGCTAGAAAGGTGGGAGTTTCAGTTTCAGAAATGCTGTTCACTTCTCAAGCTGTGTGTGACAACAGAAACATAAAGGAGATAAGCTGCATTTAATCCAACCATGCAAATAAAACCCTTATCAAAATCAGTAACCCAATCCTTTGAAAGATTTCCACAGGCTGGGGTTTTGAACAGCTAGTTGTTTCTTCATAATGAAAGCTGACACTGATCAGCCTGGCCTGCATTAATACCTTGCTACTTGCCTTTGTCTAAGTTATAGTGGCCTTCCTGAAATCTAGTATGTTTTGCCTTACAACAGGAGAGAATACAGCATGGTAAAATGCTGCTCAGAATGATAAAAGCAGAGTAAAAGAAAAATACAGCAGAAGGTGATCTCAGGAGAGGAGAAAAAAGTAAATGATAAATTTCCCTAAAATTAGAGAAATCAAGGCTAGACAGGGCAATTTACTCAGCTAATCTTGTTGGTTTACATATCAGACCACAAGTTGTCGGCTGTTTACTTTCCATATTCAGCCTAATAACTTGCATTTAACCCATGGGCCTGTTCCAAACAAAAGTATGCAAGACAAACAAAGCTCCACAGCTCTGCTAAGTGCTGCTGGTGCACTGATTTCTGAACCACAGAATGCATTCAGGAAATGGGACATGCCACTAGAAATTGGTACTACTGCTTTGAGTAAGGAAGGCAGTTTTGCATTCACTTGCCATGTGAAATATTTCATATGTAACTTTTGCTGATGCCTTTGGACAGTGGACTTCAGTGATGTATTTTCATGTGGGGGTTGGCTCTTCTTTTATGATTTTGAGTTGGTTTTGGTCTTTTTCAGTCTCAAGTTGATATAAATACTAAAAGATAGCAAGTAAAACTCCACTAGTTTAGTTAAGCTGTAGCTTTTCCCAGCCAGCAGATCTTCACAGAGGGCCTAGTGACAGGTGGGTTGAGCTTAATTTAAGCTCCTTTCCCTGAGTCTGAAGGAGCAGTAATAGAGCACCTGACTTCAGCAGATGCAAACTGAGAGAGCTGTTTAGTGCTGTACTGATGAGTCCATGGAAATGTAAGTGGCCTTACTATAATCTGCCTGCCTCTTTATTTTTCTCAGAGATCGCCCTTAATGTTCAATTTGGACAAACTAGCCAATCTTTAAATAGAAAAATCACATTTTAAATAAAAAAAAAGGGTCACAGTGGGCTTTGTTTTTTTCATTCTTTCACTTCCAAAGTGCACCATAGATGTTAATGATCTCCTCGAAGCATGCTGTTTTCCACAGCCACACATCAGTGGGTATAAGGGTAATGCTTCCACATACAGGAAAATGTCCAAAAGAACCGGTAAGGATCAAAAAGTCCTTCTTTGATCACAGTGCTGTGGTTACAACTTCAGTGGTAGGACAAAATCAGTGCTTGTTCGGCGTTATTTTCCTAACAATGCAGCTCATTTTGCTGAGAATTGTAGGAATGGTCAAATTTCATTGTCACAAGGCATCCAGTGCTTAAACACTTCAGCCTGAAGAGGAACTGCAGATATACAAGGAGCAAGTCATCCTCTTGTCCATGAAGCACTGCAGTTTGAAAGGCCAGACCAAAGTCACTGATGGAAAACATACTGCTTGGAAAGGAAAGAGGAAATTAGGACAATGTTGTGAAGATCACTACACATATGTAAATGAATCGCAAGCAGTACCACGCAATACAGCCAATCACCTGTATTTGCCACTTGTAAATAGTGCTTTAAATAGAACTATATGAGAGAAAAAAACATGAGAAAACATTTAGCCTGAGAGATGTATCAGCTCAGATATAAAATAAGTAGAACTGTACAAAGATGTTCTAGTGGGAATTGTAGATCTTGGGCTACTGTTTGGAGGGGAAAAAAATAACATTGCCACAAAACTGTTGTGGTTTGAAACCTTCCTCACTTTCATCTTATGACTGGCTGAAATCAATAACCGATTTAGACCATGCACTTTAATAGTGATAAAAGAATGAATGAACATTTCCTGACTCAACAGAGTCTTAACAGCAAAATTTAGTTTCTTCAGACTCTGACTTCAGAGAATCTATCAAGGGCATTCGTAAGTATCCTGCTGTACTCATTTGTTTGCCATAAGGAAGAAGAGGTTTTTATGTGGTTCTCTGCTATCTATGACCTTTCCTTTTTCCCAGGTCAACTTTTCTTTCTTCTATTAAATTGAATCAAGTGTTTATCTTTTAAATTAAGCAAGATCCATCTAGCATTATGGAGGCAACAAAGTTTTCCTCATCCCAAACCATGATTTATTAAATCCAGTAAAAGATTCAGTATCAAAAAATTAGGTGCCTGGCACCTGCACTGGAATGTATAGCCTGAAGTTTGGTATCTGGGATCCACCTACAGGGGAAAAATCTGCCTGGAGGGGAAGAATGAGACAAGATTCAAAACAAACAGGGTGGTGAGTAAAGCCCAGTGAAGCTCCAGCCAGCAGAAAAGGTCCTGAAAGCCACCTCTCTTTCACACTTAGGCAGATTTCTTGAGGTCACAGAACTGTGCTTGCAGTCTGTTGTGATCATCAGCACAAAATTCCCTCTGGAAAGCAGGTGCCTGACATGCTCCATCAAAGAATTTATCTTTGAGCAGGAGGTGTGACCCTCCATGGTTTTACAACAGTGGTTAGACCTTCTGCCCAAGGCCAAGGAGACTCCTCTCTCTTCTTCATCTGCTCAGATGTGCATCATTTCAGACAATGCTTTAGCTCTACCCATCAGAGACAGCTAGGCTGTCCCTTCTGCCACCTGGGTTCTGCTGCACCTCTCTGAGCAGGTGTAGTTTCAAAAATGAGGTTCCTATACTGCTTCTCAAAAATACTTAGCAACACTTTTAATTATGCTAAGTGGTATGTATTTATAAATGCATTGGTATTCATAAAAAAGTAGGAGTAAATTTATAAGAACAAATTAACTACTTCACGTATTTCAGTCTTCCTCAGAAATCCTTTGGGGTTTTTTCCTGAGGAAGAACAGACAGTTCTCTTCCCATTATTTCAAAATTTAAAAAACCAGACCCAAACAACAAAAAAGTTACATTACATCTGTAGTTCTTTGTGCTACCTTGCCTTTCTCCAAACTCCCTTAGCTTAGAAATGCCCTGAATTCTTCAGTCTGTGGATCTCCTGAGGTGCCTGTTGTACCTGAGCCCAGGTTTTGGATCATCCATAAACTTTCTCTTCCCACAAAATCCTCATAGCTTCTCCTAACAAATCTGATGCTCTTGGGCTTCCCCTGCAGCTCTAAACCCCTGCATGTTAAACCCTTTACATGCAGTCGAGCCTGGTTTGGCACCAGCACCACATGGTCAATTTGCCTCTCTCATTTCCTCACTTGCAGCCCTGGGCAAAGGGATGCAAAGGCCAGTGGATGTTTTGGGTCCTGTACTCTGCCTAAAAGCAGGGTAGTGACTGCAAGAAATGCACGGGGCTGCTCATGGCTGAGCACTCTCCATCCTCTCTGTCACCCTGCTCTCCAGAGAGGCAGGAGTGACACCGGCCCTGTGCATTGCCCTTGTCCATCCCAACACATCTGCTAGCTGTAAGGTGTTTCATAGCACCTCTATGGGCCACCTCTGCTCAGAGCACCCTGCTGTGCTTTTGGCGTGTCATCAAGTTAGTCTAAATTAGCCGGGTTACATTCAGGGCTTTGAAGGCTGCAGGCAGCACCCAGCAAGCTGAACCACCAGGAATTTGGCTGGAATTGTGGATATTGCGATGGCAGGCGCTACTATAAACACTTTAAAAAGTTTTTTTGGGGTTTTTGTGTGTGTGTGCGTGTGCTTTTCCTTGCACTAAAACTGAGACACTGGTGGCGGTGATGAAGAAAAGCTGCTGGAGGGTCTGCTTGTGGTGCAAAAGACTAGTCAAGTGCAGTAGTGGGAAGGGGGGAAAGAGAGAACGAGGAGATCAATCTGTAACTGACTGTGAACAATCAATTGAGATGCCCCACTACCTTCGGACCAGCCGAAGTCTAGGCACCACCCCAGGGCTATTTATACCACTCTTGGAAATATGCTCTCCTTGTTATGGCTACCTGCAGAACGGCGTTCCTCTTTTTCCGCTGCCCAGACTTTCGAGTCTCTAATCCCGACAGCGCGGTGAAAGTCCCGGTGGCAAAGATACGCCTTTGAGTGCAGGAACAAGTCTTTCCTTCCCGCTGGGAGGCCCCGCCGCATCCTGGGAAAGCAGTATGGAAATCACTAGTCCCGCCCCTGCTCCCAGCGCCACCTCCCACCGCCCTTCCCTGGGAACGGTGCAGCTCTGGAGAGTTTCTCCGTGAGCCTCCTAAGAGCTGCCTTCCCCTCCTCACCCCCTCATCTCTTTACTGTGTTTTCGGAAGAAAATTTAGCTTCCGGTGTATACATACAATTACCGCTTGTTCGCATCTCCCTCCTTCTGCTTGTTTTAATGGTTTTAATCGGTGGAATGGCTAAAATAATTCCATTTCTAAGCTAAGCTAAGGGAAATGAGAAGGAAGGAAGGAAGGAAGGAAGGAAGGAAGGAAGGAAGGAAGGAAAGAAGGAAGGAAGGAAGGAAGGANGAAGGAAGGAAGGAAGGAAGGAAGGAAGGAAGGAAGGAGCTCTGATACACAGGACTCCTTTAAACACAGGACTCCTTTAACACATGAAACATAGAACTCTTTTAACCTAGGTGCTTTAGTATAAAGTACAGATTAATAAAAGCTGGGTGTTGGCTGCTGTGCTCGACCGCAACTGCTTTTGCAGGACAAGAAGCCTGGCCCTGGAAAGGGGCTATGATGATAAGTGACTAGGAGATGCTATGCCTAACGCTAACTGCTCTTGAAAAAACAAACCTAAGATGATAAGGGAATGGAATGCGAGCTAATGGGTTTGGCTGGCCGCTTGTCTGCAGAGCAAGGGCCTAGCCCCTATGGGCTAAGCAGTAAGGGGGAAGACGCATGCTAACTGGCATTCTAATGGCAAATAGAGCAACTGTCACAAAAGGGTAGAAAAATGTAGTAGGAGAATAGGAATATAATCAATACACAATTATAAATAAAGTATAACTAATATAGCAACCAAGTCTGTAACAGTAGAATTAAGTGTGCATTAGCAAAATAGATGTGACAAATGTATTAAGAATAGTGTGCTGTGTTTGTAACCCTAAGATAAGGAAACCACAAGTCATGTAAGACCCCCTAGGACTGTGACTTTAGATAAGTGACCAAAGCAAGGGCGGATGACAAACTTGTAAATGTATAATGATGAACTTGTAAATGTAGAATGACGAACTTGTAAACGTATAAAAAGCCTCTGTAAGATGACCACGTCGGACACGCATATGAAGGTGTTAACCCCTGCCTGCTCCCAGCCTGGCCAATAAAGGTGTGCTTTACTTTATGCTACCTTGCTGTGGAGTGGGTTCCTTTGAATCAGCTCCTAGGCACCCCAATGGAGAGGAACTCTACAGTTTCCAACCAAGGTGTTTCAAAGAATGGCCTGTGAACAGGCTCCATCGATTCAATGTATTTGTGCTTCGGGCCAATGCTGAAAATTTGTATCACTGAGAAACTTGATGAGCTCTAGAGGTAGCCCAAGGGGAGCAGTAGAAGCTCATGTTTAGGATAAGTTAAAAAATGGAAGCATCCCCACCTGCCAGAAGCAAGTTCGGCTGCAGAAAAGAACTTCATGTCTGATAATTTCCCTTCAGCCTATTTTTCAGCTTCTTCTGCATGTAATGAATGCAGACATCAATAAGCACATCAATAAGATTCATCTGATTTATTTTCCTTTGGGCTTCTCTCTCCTTTCTCAAGAGGCTGCTTTTGTTATGGGAATTCATAGTCTCTTCTGCCTAGTGGAACCCTGACCCAGGCACAGCAGCATTGCCTCACTACGTAATAAGCAGAAGGAACTGGTAGTTAATCTCTCTGATGGCTACCTTTTTCCTTCCCCAAAGGCTTGTCATTACTGAACGAAGCTAGGTTTTCCTGGACTTGGAGGAATTCTTGGGTTTTCTCTCAAGCCCTGTGGGTACTTTTCTCCTTGGCTGTTGGTGTAATTCTTCATTGGAAGTGTTTCCATAATTGACTTTGAAAAATGCTTTGCAGCTCAGTCTCTCTTCAAATTCTTGAAAGTTTCCTTGGGTACCAGCATACATGCTGGGAAAAATCTGTCCTGGTTAAATAATTAGCAGGAGAACAGAGAATTTTATCCCCATAGTCCTGCTCTGGTGGGTGTACAGTGAAATGTAACACCCCCAAGCTGCATGGGATTTTACTGCTCACCACAGAAAAGACACAAGTATTTGGTTCCTGAGTTTCCAATACATATGCAGGAGGAGACTATCTGTCCCTCACCCATTGCTATGTTTCCATCATGTCTCCTCCTTAACCCTTCCCGGAGACATGGCATCAGTTGCTGTTTTCCTTCTGTGGCCTTGCAAACTGCCACTGTAGTTGCCGTAGTGTGCCCCATGGGGAGGAGCCCCAAAGAGATTGGTGAAGTAGGCTGTGAAAAAAACTGGTGGCTCCCTTGGATCTGGAGGACGTGTGATTATGAAACTTGAGATAGGTAAAAATGGCTGTAAAAGGAAGGAAACTCATTACTCTGTCACAAAGACAGCTTTCAGAATGGCTCTCTGTCATGTACAGAAATGAGCTAGATGAACTATCTCAGCAGCAGTAAAACCTGAAATACAGAATATGTTAAAGCAGAGAGAAATCCTCCAAGGGCTGCACTTGCTGTATTTTGCATGGAATCATATGATAAATGTTCCCTGCATTTTCTCCTGGATGTTCATTTTTTGTAATGCTGAAGGTACCAATCTGTAAAGAGGAGAGGTAGTGAAAGGGTGGGAATTAACAAAGGATAGGTGCTTAAATGTTTGGCTGGATTGCTAGTAGCAATGTTTTGACCTTTTTTATTTTTTTAAGCAAGAACAGCAGAATTATTAGTTAGCCAAAACCTCAAACCTTCATATCTGATCTTTACCTTGCATTTTCAGAGGATGGGTGACAGTTAAATATAGTCACAGATGATCACTGAGATGTTAAACTCCCGCACTTTGATATCAATTTATTCTCTCTTCTTTTCTTCTATCAAAGTTTTATTATATGTCACTACTACAAATTGAGTAAATTCTGGTCTGTTTGATTTAGCCTGAGTTTCTTTTTTATTTTTTCATTAGAAGATCACGAACTCAGATTTTTATCTGACCAGCTTTCTCTTTTGGAACCAATTACAGAAACACAAATAAGATCAGACTTGTTGCCTAGTCCTCCTGCTTAGGGTGACAACTCTAGAACAGCAGGAAGTATTGAAAATTATTTGGAAGCCACGGTGCCATTCATTGTGGCTATAGACATTTCCATGAAAAAATAATAGTTTGCAAAATGGTTTATTTTATCCCTACTGTTTGGCTTCTCTGAAACTTGGGGATTTTTTTCAGGGGGGTGTTCTACTGTACTGTAGCTGTTCTATTCAAGGTAGCCTGTATGATAAGCTCCCATTCCATTTCATTTTTATGCTTGCTGATAATTAGGTTCATGCCTTCAGTAAGTGTAAAAGAGTTTTGCTTTATTAACATCAATTACTGTTGGCTCTTACTGACATCGAGAGAGTATCCACATGTCTCAGCAAAACCAGCTCCCCCTCTGACAGATGACAGTACCAACAGCAGGCAAGAGACATTTCCCTGCAAGCTCCTTAAGGCATAGAATTAATGCATTCTGATTTACAGCAGCTACGGTCCTTGGAGTATTCACAGGGCTAGGACAGTGACAGGGAATGATTCACACTTACTGCAGCACATTCTGAAGCATATCTCCTTTAGATGTGTAACCCGATGTTGTTTTGAATTGGTGGGGAACAACTTCTTAAATTATAGATCTGTGTTTTCAAGACAACAGAGAAAATTATTTCATGTGACACTGTTAGCAGCTTTTCCTTCTGAGGCTGAGCGAGACATGGTTTCCCCTTCTTGGGATATCAGTCCTAAGACAGATAACCTGTATCACTGTGAAAACATTTCATGTTTTCTGGGGTGGAAAAAAACTGTGAAGTATCTGAAATTACACACCAAGTTTTTGTTTGTTTTTTTTTTTTTTTTTTTACTTGCAGAGCTTCCATAAAATTTAGAGATTGGGAAGACTCTCTCCCCCTTGGGAATTAATTAAAATGACTTTATTTAATCCCTGCGGACTATAGGTATTTGTATATTCAGTCTTCTAACATCCCTCCCTCGGGAACGCTTGCTAAAGAAACAGCTCAGCTTTTTCAGCAGAGGTAACAATGTTGCATATTTGCAATTATTATTTCTTACACTAAACATCTAAGTTAATACTTCCAGAAATCAGTTTAAACAACAAAACAAACTTCTAGTGAAAGGATAACTTTGCCTAGAGAGAAGGTACTTTCTCTAACTGTACTTTGAGCTATGTTCTCTTCAAAATGTTTGTTTTGCTTTAATGAGAGAATGTTGTAATCTGTTAGTCTTACAGTACTTTTGTAAAACTCAGCTAAAAGAAATTGAGCAAATTTCACAAGAAACTTGGTCATGTTGCAAAGAAGATTATTTTTATCTGTTTTCCTTTATCACATTTGACTCTTGCGGGTTTATGGTGTAGATGTGGCCAAAATGATTGCGTTTGGTGTCTAAAGACTGATGTGGGAGCTGGGAAGGCAACAGTTTTCCTTTTGCAGCTTATTTGGGGACAATCTTCTTCCCTTCTGCACAAGTGTAGGCAACCTTTTGGCAGAAACTAAGCACTGTTTCTGTGACAGACTGTCCAGCAGAAGGTAAAGGTACTGTGCCAGCTGCAGCAGGGGTCACACCTGTGTAGGGGATGCATGGAAAGCATCAGCTGTAGGTCTGAGGACCCCCATCACCCTGCACAAGGGCTTCCCCCATGAGGTACTGTCCCAGCAGGCAGAGTGGCTCTGCTGCAGTGTGGTGCGACTCCCTGGTGCTGCAGGAGGGAGGATATTTCCTCTTCTCCAGAGGGAAGGAGATCTCTAACATGCACCACTGGGACTAATTGCTGATGACTGGATTTTGTCTCCCCAGTGGAAATTTCATTGGTCTTAATTTAGTTACCTTAACCTTTCTTTCTTGGTCTGCTGGACTCCAGGGGCCTGAGATGTAGACAGACAGTGGCTACATAAATAAGCTGCTCTGATCATAAAAAGAACTATGAGCCTGGGAGAAGCGATTAAAAATTCCTAATGAAAATTCCACTTGGGTGATCAGACCAAGAGCAGATGATTGCTATCACTGTCATCGACCTTTCTATCACATTCAGTTGTGTGAGACTCAGCTGTTGCAGTTTATATCACAGTAATAAAAAATTTACTAGAATTTCCTTTACAATGTTCTAGTAACTAATATTCTATTAATTGATACCCTGATGATTAATAAACCAAGCCTACAAAATTCCATTTGAAACCTAGCATCCGGATACAAATTTTGCAGGTTCAAAGTGGTATGAAGACAAGGAATTTTCTAGAAAAAATGTCATCAGACACTTGATATAATTTTTACTTTAAGTACCATGTCTTAAAACTTATCTTGAGATGAGAATTGTATTTAGTAGGAATTTATCTACTGATCTAGTGACTGCAAAGCCAGCCAGGAGACATAATCAGCAGAGCTGCTGACATATTCTTAGTGGACTCCCAAATACTTCAAGTCAGAAAGTCTGCTGCATCTTGCTTATTTAAAAGGTTTCTTTAGAAATGACTGTGCTTGCCCAGAGGATGCGGCAAGTGATAGGAAGAAGTGGTTAGAAAATAGAATCAAAACTGTGTTTCCAAAGTGGGAAAACCAAGAGAAAATTCCTCATGAAAGCAGAGCAGACTGGGATCCCATGCTGTAAAATAGTAGAAAAATATAAATGTGTCTGGATGCAGTGATGAGTAATGCAGGTGTCTTTCCTGAAAGACTGTGGGGAGGCAGGCAGCACCCCAGCTTGGGACAGGCTCCAGTCATGGCCAAAAGAGCGGCTGAAAGCTGGGATGAGGCAGGGAAGACAAAATGGCATCAAGGCCTGGCTGCCCAAGAGCAATGGCGGCTGCCAGCAGGACAGGTGGGCTGGTGGCACGAGCAGGGAGGAGGCACGATGGCAAAAAAGCCGATGCCAAAAAAGGGATGGATGCTTCCTGCACCTCACAGAGAGGCCCTCAGCTCCCAGCTGCCCACACACGGGCCTGGCCATTGGACCATGGCTGCCAGCGATGCCAGCTAAAGAGCGGGGCCTGGTGTGAGGGCAAGGAGGGGCTTTCCTCAGGCATTTGCAGCCCTTTCTCCCCGAAAGGGTGCTGTTGAGTTTGGAATCAGCTTCATGATTTGTGGCCACTTCGCAAAACGCCTTCCAGGACACCTGTTGGGCAAAGGTGGATGTCTCAAGACAGGGAACAGGCAGGCTCTCTGCCGGGATCCCAGCAGGAACGTGTGATGAATGGCTCAGTGGAGGTATGCCTCACATATTAACTCTCATAATTTAACCCGGCTCTCAGCATTATCCCTGATGTGCATATCCCTTTGGATCTGGAAGGGCCGTGTCCCCGTGGCAAGGATGGGAGGGCTCATTCTGTGATTCGGACAGAGCTGAGTGTTTGCAACCACCACACCACTGAAAGGAAAGGGAGCACAATTAGGAAAGGAAAGGGAAAGGGAGCACAATTATTACCAAGGTGATTAACTGTGTTAAGTTAAATATTAATATATGGTGAAGGAGTGTTATTGGAAGGTTATCTTTAGCCCTCATTAGGAAAAAGCTTCCACACCCTTGGAGAAGGGTTGTAGTAGCATACCTGTAACAGGGAAACTTGGAACTGGTAAAGGGAAACGGGGAACTGGTAAAGAAAATCCTGAAGGTGGGAAATAAAAAATATTAAAAAAAAAGGATTTAAATCTATTACAGCATGCATGTTTCTAGCGGCATATTCATGTCATTTGGGTTTATGGAAAGGTAGATGGTTCTACCAGAGCTGTGCCTGCAGATCTTGTGGTGCAGTTGCAGTGTGTGAGCACAAGAGAGCTGTCACCGCCTTTGCGTGTTCCGCCTGTGGACATGGTTGGAGGCAGGTTGTGGAGGTGGTGATACAAGTACACAGTACAACTTTGCAGCTCAGTCCACAAAAGGAGCCTTTTGTTCACAGGCTATGTGTTTGTGGGGCTGTGAGGTATTTATGAGGTAGCTGTAGCTGAAAGGATGACTGTGGAAAAAACCCAAAGGGGAGTGGAAGAGAAAGGTCAACAGGAACAATAGCATTTCAGCCAGAAGGATTTAATAATTAAACAATAAATGCAGATTTCAAAACTATTATAAATGCTGATTAAAGAACTTACAGGAAAATGAATCTCTGGTGGCTGAAGATATATTCCTCTCAGCAATTTACATCTCATAGCTGAGTTAAAAAAATCCCCGACACGTTTTGCCCAGTCTAGAAAGAGGGGCCTAAGATGGCTCAGGGAAATGAGCTTTGAGCCACCACCTGTGGGAGTGATCATTAAAGAAATGTTTCAGGCTCACAACAACCAAAAATTAAGTACCTTTCTGCACAAAACATGGACCTCCACCTTGTTCAGTTGCTGTATTCTCTGGCAATCAAATGGCCCCAAAGGGCCGAGACCAGAAATTCTTGTGTTTTGTAGGTGAAAGGTTTAGGCAGTCGTCATGTGTTTCTACTATTTATCCTTTTGACTATTTCATTAATCTGCGAAAAGCATGCTGTGTATTAGAAATGAAAACCATATAATTAAAGCAGAATCTCAGGTAAGTGTCTCCTCTTTCCTCCTCTGCCCCCAACAGCGAGTAACACTTTCAACTGCTGTCGCACAAGTGCCTTTGAAGCACAGTGCCTGGGTTGTTAACAATGGCAAAAATCAAGTAAGTAGCAGGTACTGGCTGTTCCATGAGGGATTAAGATTAAAATATATATGCTTGACTTGATTCGCATTTATTCCAGAAAATTCGAGGCTAACAAAAGAGGCTGTCAGCTTGCAAATTAAAGGGAATATTAAAAACAAAGGACAGCTACAAAAGACCAGTCAAGTGCAGCAGTGGGTGTGGAGAAAGAACAAAGAAATCTGTAACTGACTGTGATCAATTATAAATACCACTGCCATCGGACCAGCCGAAAAGAAACGTGCCAGGATATGTATTTATAGCTCCGAGAAGGGAACACTGTCAATGCTACGATGGCACTGCTAATACCCCGATCTCGTAAAACCATACGGTTGTGGGTTTCTCCTTCAAAATCAACACGCGGAATCTCTCCTAAAGTCCCATATGTGTTATATTTCGTGTGGGCACTCTCCTGGAAGCATCCCCGGGCCTCTAGAGCTGCATGCTGGGTAAGCGCTATGCAGATGAGCCACGGACCGGAGGCTGCTGCGGGAGGGTGCGGTGCTGCAGCTCTTCCTCCCGGCGGCGGAGCTGACATCGCAGGTGAGCTCTGATACGAGAAAAAAAAGGCTGCTCACAGATAATCTTTAACGAGTGAAGCGTGCAGAGTTTACTCTGTGTGTTTACTGTGTGGGCGGAAGCAAACAAGCCGTCTCACAGATTTATCTGAACGATTATGTTCTTTCAGTTGCCTCTAGCTCGTAACAAACAGCGCACATCTTTCTCTGTCCGAGAGGGGCTGCTGAAGCCTTGGCTCTCTGCTCCACACCACATCAGTGCTGCAGATGAAGAGGTGGAGAAGCCAGGAGCAAATGGGCCTGGGTGGGATCTGGATCTCAACAGCTACGAATAAACTATTGTTGTAAAATAGAACTTTTATATTAGGGGTAAAATAAACACCTAAAAAAAAAAAGCTGTGGCCAGGTTTTTTTTGTTGTTGTTTTGGGTTTGGGGTTTTTGGATTGTTTTGTTTTGTTTTGTTTTGTTTTGTTTTGTTTTGTTTTCCCTGTTCTGACAATATTAGAGCCAAAAGGCATCAGTGAAAAAGCAAATCCAAAAAGTAGCGTTTCAGTGAAATGCTCTCCTCGGAAACAAAATCAGCTGCAGAAGACTCTTCCTCCTGCCCCAGGCATTCCCATATCCACCTGCCCCTCAGCAGCTACTTCTGCAGCAAACCCTCACACCCTGGGAGAAAGCGGTCTCAGCTTTGCAAACCAAAACCCCCATGTAATATGTGGAGGGTCCTGGTTAGTGCAGACCAGCTCAACCACACAGTTTAAAGTCCAAAAGAGCACAACTGTGAGGGCAATGCACTGCAGCACTGGGTGTAAAGGTTTTGAGTGGGTTAGGGTTGATTTTATTCCTAGCAGCTGGTACAGTGCTGTGGTTTGGATTTAGTGTGAGAATAACACTGATAGCACACTAATGGTTTAGTGGTTGCTGAGCAGTGCTTACCCTAAGTCAAGGACTTTTCAGTTTCCCATGCTCTGCCAGGGAGCAGGTGCACAAGACAGGACAACTGACCCAAACTGGCCAAAGGGATATTCTGTAGCAGAGAATGCCATTCCCAGTATATAAACTGGAGGGAGTTGGCAGGGAGCCACTGATCACTGCTGGGGGATGGGCTGGGCATCAATCAGTGGTGTGTGAGCAATAACGTGCATCTCTTCTTTCTCTTGGGCTTTTTTCTTCTCTCTTTTCTTCCCATTTTTATTAACTTTATTTCAATTATTAAGTGGTTCTTACCTCAAACCATGTGTTTTATTTCTCCCATTCTCCCCATCCCACGGGAGGGGTGGAAGGGTGGGGAGTGAGCAAGCAGTTGTGTGGTACTTAGTTGGCATCTGGGGTTAAACCTCAGCACTGCGACAGAAGTTCTTCCAGCTTCCAAAATCAGCATCTCACTCACTGCTGTTTAATAGCGCTGCAGTTCTTTTCGTGTCCCCTTTTTGGTCACGTCACAAAGAAGACCTCTTGAGCAGCTCTACAGCCTCTTCTGCCGACCTACGGCTGAGCTCCTGCGATCACACCTTTGGTTCCTGATTTCTCACTTGCAGTCCCACCCTCTCCCTTGTATCCGTACATCTAATCTTGGAAAGTGATACAGTGGCAAATAGAAGTTCAAATGTTACCTTTTCAACCCAAGAGCGCAGAGCAGCAGTGAGGAAAAGAAGGAATTGCCTTGGAAAATCTTCAGGGGCTTGATTTTAGATTGACTTCAAATTGCTGTGTGCACAGTAGCTCACTGTCTCATCTCAGGAGTAGGTTTAATAATCCTAAAGAGAGTAAACATCACTCCTAGTGATTTCAGAGAGACTGGCTTAAAACATTCCAGAGACTCAATGCAGCTTGATGTCTGTGGTCTATCAGGCTTCTTTGGGCTATAAAAAGTGAAAATACAGTCATCCCTTTCTCCAAAAAGAGAATAGAAAATGGAGTTATTTACAAAAATTTGGAATAATGTCTGCATTTCAAAATTTGGGCTATTTGGCCTCTGCATTTATAGCATTAATTTGGAACCAGAAGAAAAAGATTTAGGTTGGGGTTTTTCTGTAGAAGAATACTGGTATCCTGACAGCACCATGATTAATGGATGAATTTCTTCGGAACAGTGCTGTGCTTCCATTCCAATACCCACTGAGTGCCAGAATTTTTATATTCTGAAACCAGATAAACCAGGAAGTGAAGAGGCAAAGCTTCATTCAATTTGTTCTTTTTGAAGGCATAACATTCTGTTGTGCTTGAGACCCAGCAGGTTCAACCTGGGTCTAAGAAAGCTTAAAATAAAACAAGTAGGGGCACCAAAGCAGTGTCTCTTTCATGGGAAAGTAGTTTCCAGCCATCAACCACAGCCAAATCTCTTGTCTTTGGTCTTCCTCCTTAAACTGAAGACATTATTACCTCTCCTGATTTATCAGAAAATCAAAAATGGTGGGTTTTTGGGTTTTGGTTTGTTTTTTTTTGTTTTTGGTTTGTTTTCACTTTTTGTTTTGGTTTTGGTTTTGTTTGGGTTTTTGTTTGGGTTTTTGTTTTGTTTGTTATTTTTTTTTAAGTCCTGCAGAGTTCTTTTTCGGTACACAAATATACTGAGCATAAAGGGAGGCAGGAAAAAAAAAAAAGATCACGCCCTTGTATAAAATCAGTTAAAATGCAATGCAAGGGATGCACACACAATTTGGAACTATCTCTCAGATTATTTGCTACCTCTCATTTTTGTCAAATACTTTGTTAATGCTGCAAATATGTTTGGTTAGGGATTTGTTTATGCAATGCAGCCTGTTTGCACATGTTTTACATCAGTAATATTGTATCCAGGCTTTTTCAAACAAGTTTCTAATCTGACAACAACTTTTTGGACTTTATCACAGCTGGAATCCATTCACTTGCTACTACTTCAGAATTGGTGGGGTTTTTTTGTGGAATATCTTTTCGTAAAAGTGTTCCAAAATTGGGCCACTCTCAGCTGTCTTTCAGTGCTTTTGTGCCATTATTACAGCAGGCTCCAGCAAGTGAATATGATTGGAAGTTATCTCTTTTTCCCCTTAAGAGGGACTGTGTATTTTCCTTGAGTTTTCATACCCTTTTCTCATATGTATTGTTTTACAACAAGGCCCTCCTTGCCTTCACAGATACATCTTTTACCTATTGCAGAGATTTACAAGGGAAGAAATCCTTGATTCTAACAATCCCTTATCATGGAAAAAAACCCAAAATATTTGTAAACCCCAGCAGAAAATGGGAACCTTAAATCAGCCCAAAGAGTTGTTCTGAGGACTTTGTCTTTGCTCTCCTTCCAGCCACATCCTCCAGGCCTCAAATTTGATATTATTTTATCACACTAATTAGATACCCAGCAGTATGAGCTGGGCTTCAGGGTTACATTTTGGGGTACGTGTCATCTTCTATACCACCTTTTTGAATGTACATTTGAAAATACAGGCTGGAGCCTTGTTACATGTTCCAGAAGAGCTCATCTACAGTGGAGACCCACTCTGAATGTAATAAGACAGGTTTTTCTAATAAGAGCTCAAGAGGATTTCTTTATGTGAATTGTTAATTTGCTTGCTGTGAAACACTGCTCTACTGACTAGCCCTGTTTAATGCTGACTTCTTGTCTCTTGTGACCCACTGTCTCTGTGTTTAGCTGTGTCTTCAGAGACTTAACACACAGTCAAAATATTTGACATGTTAAGTCAGGGTTAATGTTGCTACAGGAAACTTTATGAGTACTTGTGTAAGGTTACTTTTGATTAATTTTTACAGACTGGAAAAAAGCTGACAAAGATTCTACAATGTGCTTCAAATACAGTGTGCTACACAGCAGTTAAAAATTCAATGTTAGTGACAGCATTCACTAAAATGATTTCATGTGACATTTCAACACATACTATAGGCAACATTCCTAAGAGTGTTTGAGGAATGCAAGAGGGCACACGATTCAATGAGCATCTTCACATCATCTTTACACCTGCCAATATAAAGAATGAGAGGGTTCTCCTTCCACTGTGTAGGAAGAGAAAAGTAACTTACGTTAGTCAAAGGATTTTCCTCATGAAAAGTGAATTCTTGAAAAGAAATGCTTGATGAATTTTGCTGATTTTAGCAAACAATAGTATAGCTGGTATCTCAGAAAGGAATTTTGTAAATCAGGATACTCATTCAAAGCACTGAGAACTAAAACGTCCTTGATTTCCATACAGCTATAATCTATCAAAAGAAAACAAAGGAAGAAAATGACCCTGCCAATGGATTTACTATGGATTTTTACAAGTGAACTAATCTGGCAATAGGGTTGCACTGGGTGGAGAAAAGGTCCCAAAACCATCTCTTTCCTCCTTTACCTTATAATTCCTAAGAGAAACATGGTTTGGTTTGTAGGTGGGGGCATTTTTTTGATTGTTTTTTGTGTTTTTGTTCCCTCAATGTCCTTGGATTCATGAAGTTCTAAAAAGCATCATAAGTGTAGCCAAGAAGCAGCAGTAAAACCAGTGTTTGGTGATGAAAATTTTTGCCACTGATGCCTGAGCTTCCTGGTCAAAATCAACTAAATATTACAGTATGGCATTCATTTTCTTTGAAATAACTTCTTTTTGTTCTCTGTAACATGAGCTCTCTAATTCACCGCAGACTTGCAAGTGTCCACTGAAGACAAAGTGATTTACTGAATAACTTAATTTCTTGCTAGCGTTTACTGCTTCCGCCTTCTTCCCAGGAGTTCAGTAAGACCATAACGCTATGGAATTATCAGCAGCCATATGTAGCAGCAGAACAAGGGCTCTGCTGTTCTGCTTTTGCTTTGTGTCTATAAATGCAGTAGTAAATGGCAGGACATTTCAGAGATTGAAGAAGTGATCAGATAGGGACATGATGAGTTGGGTAGGGAGTCTTTGTTGCTTCACCTAAGGGAAAAGCCTATTAACTGGCATTCATGTAATTAGAAATTTGAACACTACTTTTCAAGCTTTTCCAGACATGGGGAAAAACTATTTTCTAATTTCTCTCTTTCTGTTTTAAAAGTACAGCATAATTTAGTAAGGTGAGTAAACTAAACGTTGCAATTTTTTAAGAGTATTAAATGGAGCAACAAGTTTTCCCACCTGTACAGGCAAGGGATCACAAGCAAAATATTTAAAGGCTCGTGATGTTCGTGGTTATTAGCTACTTGAAAATGATCTTCTCAAGCATTAAACCTAATTTTATTTGCTTCTTTCCAGACAACTTTAGGAAATGTCACCTGAAAATTGATTTCTATCACTTTCAAATAAGAAAATGATTATGCTCTTTATTTTCTTCTGACAGCCCTGGCCAAGTCCACTCGGAAATTTTTATTGCAGTTTAAACTGCCTACCAAGAAGTCTCTTGATAGTGTCTGTACTTCATCTTTCTAATCCAACTTGTTCTCCCAAAGCTAAATTGATATTGCAATTTCCTAATTTATGATGTCATGTGGTCTTATTCAGGAACCGACAGATGCTGAAATCTTAATGCAGTAGTAATGTTATCCCCCTGTATAAACTTGTACATCAATTACATTTGTCATTTGGAACATCTCAGCTGAATTGCTTTGGATGGGTCTGATCAGGGAATAAGACTCTGTTGTGGTGAGAGTAAGAATTTGAATATAAAAATATAAATGATTGGCAGGGATGCCAATACAATCATGTTCCGAAATATCTCTGCTCCAGCTAATAAAGGTTTCGGGCTGTCCTTGAGAAGTGCTTAGTATATCATGGTTTTAACTTAGTGTTTCAAATAATTTTCACTATCAGTACTTGGCACTCAGCTGGCTTTCAAGTAAAAAAAAAAAAAATGCCTCTTTGCATTTATTGTGTATTTATTTATTTACTGTTTTCTTTACACTACATGTTCTTATTAAAATTGCCACCTTTTACTCTACAAGCAGTTTATAACTGAATGCAAACAGTTCAATGGCTTACGACAAAGCATTGCTTAATCAAATCTCATTTAGCCACAGTGTCAACTGAAGTCCTGATCCAGCAAAGTATTTAAATATTGGCAGTACTGTAAGCATGCAGCTATTCCTTTCAGTTTTGAAAATACTGTGCATGAGCTTAATCCTGAATCAGGGCCTAATAATGTTTCATCTGTGCTGGTTGTCTAGACTCTGTTACAGATATGTTCCTGTGAAGGCTTTGGCATGTTGCATATTTGTGCTACAAGTGGAAGCCAGTCCTCCTCTTGCTGTTTTCACAGCATCCCTCCCCAGAGGATTTTTTTCCCTCCCCAGAACCACAGCGTTAGGAAAGGCCCAGGCTTAGAGACACAAGAAAATTAGGATAATTCAGTCCTCAGCAAGCAGGTGTTGAGCACTTCCTAAATTTTGTATGCCTAAATGTCTCTGCAAAAGAGTCCCAATGAGTTCCTGAGTGGCTGTAATGTAAACAAAACAAAAAATAGCTCTTATTTCTCCTTTCCTTTTATCTCACCTGCAGCTTAGGTTTATTATAATACATCTGGTATTCTAGAAACCTAAATAACAGCTACTTTCTGCACTTCAAGGAAGCACTGTGGAATACGGAAGCAGTGTATTTTGACAGACTGCAGTGCACTAGCAAGGAAGGATTCAAATTTTAGAAAAATACTACAGTGTTTTTGTATCAGGGGAAAAATAATAATCAGTATGTTACCTTTAAAATAACAGCTTCATTTAAAAAGTTTTTATTCTAAGGAGTCAGTCAAGGCTAATGAGGAAATTTAACATTAGTTGAAGGTCCTTGAGAAAGATAAAGTTATGTGATCCTTGAGAATGTACTTTAATAAGGCATTGAATAGCATTGGGCAAGCACATATAAACACATTACTGCATATATTCAAGCACAAGTAATGTTTATGTTGCTACAATACTCAGGAATGACCTAAAGAGGCCTCATTTGTATTCAGTTTACTTTTATAGTAATGTAGAGTGTTATCCAAGTTTGAGCCAGAAATTCTTATTCTGAAGGTTTTCCTTCCAGACTTTCTTTCCTTGTATTGTAAATACTACTCTTTTTTCCAGATCAGTTACATTAAATTGAATGAGAAATTGAAGTTCTTTCTGAGTTTCAGGATTGTGATTTCTGCTGTCTTGCACCACTGTTGCAAGGGGAAAAAAAAGTCCCCAAAACTTTGAGATATTGGATACGTTTTAGACTACTAACCATGAATAATTTTCCTTTATGTCTATGTATTTCATTTTCCCCCCTAACCAGCAAATGCTACCTGACACTCAGCTGCTGTGAGGACAACCAGGTTAATTAAATAATATACTCAGCTCATTCTACTGACAGTTGGAAGTTTTCATTATTTTTGCATGATGGTCCCTGAATCTTCCTGACTTCTGGAGAACAATGTAAGGAATTCTTACATTCTTAAATTCTTACAGCTTGAGGAATTCTCCAACTAAAAATCACCGGAAAAAATCAAAATGTGTCTGAGAAAACAAAGATATTGAAAAACAAGCAAAATTTTTCTCAGAGATCTACAGAGAATATGTATCTGGTTTGATAACTCCTAAACCAGGGAAATAACCTAGAGACAAGTTTCCTACAGAAGCAGGCAACAATCTCTAGTCTACAAAAAGATTTTTTTCCAATCCTCAGCTTTTTTGTTGTTGTATATTAAAAAAAAATCTTCTCTGCAAGATAATTACCCACATAAATGCCACATCAGTATTGTACCCCTGATTCTACTTTGGTCACAAAACCAGATTCATCATCTCTATTTTTAGGTAGTCTCCTTTATTGACTATTATGGCCCAAGTATCTAGAATCATGGAGTTATTACTTCTGCCAAAGAACCATAGAAACTTGGAAATTCAGTGCCCCTTACACCATATGTAGAACTATTATTCATTTTTGTTGCAGAGGCAAATATACCACACAGTGAATTTTTGCCTTCTGTAAACATCACGGTAGGTAGCAGGACTTGACAGTGGAAGCACAAAAGTTCACCTGGGAAGCTACAATCTCAGTATAACTACAGATTGATAGACGTGACCAGCAGCTGTCAACCTGCTAGGAGGAGCAGGCATCTATAAGGCTTTAAAAAGACCAGTCAAGGTTAGCAGTGGGGTGGAATATAGAAAGGTTAGTTTAACTAACAGTAATAATTTCTGTGTACCCACTACCATCGGACCAGCCAGTGCAACTGAAGCCCTGGTGTTTATATAACTCTCTCAAATCTCTGTTCCACTCTGGTTAGGATGATCTTTTCAACTCAAAACAAGCAAAGAAGATGGTTAACGGAGAGTACATACTTTGTGTCCTGAGCACCGGTAAACCACGCTCCTATCCGCTCTCCACATTTCTTTGGCAGTTCAGAGAGCAGAACTAGTTCTTGGCTTGCAACAAATTTGCATGATGGGAAATATAAGCAAATGACTGAGTTGTAAACTCTCCTGTCTGTGCTGTGAAAACATCGTTTGGGTTGGGCGAGTATCGAGATAGAGGTTTAGTAACCGAATTAAAAAGAATACAGGCTGCTTTGAAACTGCTGCGGAGAGAGGGATTTTGTGGGGCTCGCTCTACTCTCTGAGCTCTTCCGCGTATGATTAAGAACAAAACTCGCTCCACGAGCCTGCTGATGAAATGCAGCAGATGGCAGCAACGCACAAAAGAAACATGGCCCTCGGCTTATCTCGGGATTACTCTGAGCACACAGACTTCACCCTTCCTCACACCGACTGCCTGGCCCTAAAGCTCCTAAATGTCGCCGTTTTACTGGTCTGGATTTCAACTCGTTCTAGTCTAGTCTTGTCAGTAAGTGTTTTAAACCAAGAATCAGACAGGAAGATTCAAAGCCGAATGCCTTTACAAGTTCAAAAGAACGTCACTGAGAAGTTGTCATTATAAATAAATAACCTGAAAAGAAAGAGCTGCTGACATTAAGACACACCTACTCGGAAAAAGTATGTCATCCTGACTTCATTTTAGTAATATTTTTAAAGCACCTGTGCCAGCAATTAAAAGGGTGAAGCAGATAAATTCAATTTTATGGCTTTTAAAAAACAGTGCTTCATGTATTCATGCCTATTTGAAAGAGAGCAGTACAGCTCTCCTCAATGCTGTCAGTTACAGAATTTCATCACATATTTCCTGAAAAAAAGTATAATAATTTTCAGCAAAATAGGGCAAGTCTTACAGAGAAATGTAAAGTATTATTGAGATGGGTTGGGAGATTATTACATAATTTTTAGAAATATTTGACTAAAAATGAAGGGAGAAAAAGAAATCCTCCTTTTGATGCCACTTAGAAGACCTTCAGCAGGGAGGTGTCCGAAGTCATTCCCACTCCTGGTTTCCATGCTGTCCCTGCTCATTCTCTATTCTGTCAGATTGATAACTCTGGGCTCCAATGCACAGCTTGCACTGAAGCAGTGCATGACCCAGCTTTATGTTACAGACAGATTTAGAGGAATTAGCTGAATGGTGCTGCATCTGATTTTCAGCCACTGCTGAAGTATGTATCAAACCTGAGATCAGCAATGCTCTGCATTTAAATGTTGGGCTGTGACTTGTGACAAGAAGGTTGTGGCCGTCCTGGTGCTTTGGCTGTGGAGTGGAGAGAGCCAGCACTGCCAGAAGCAAAGACCTGCAAGATGGCTTCGACATGAGTTGTCAGGAATCATGAATTATGGCCTTGTATCTGCTCAGATTTCAGCCACTCTGTAGTTGCCTTTTCAACTGCCCATGATTTACACCCTGGCAAATCTTACAGTACCACTATGATCTCATTAAACATGGAGGCAGTTGCTTTTGGCACAGCAGTGCCTGAAATTCCCCATAGAGGGATCCACATGGCCAGTCCCAGAAATAAAACTATCACCAATCTGTCTCCAAAAAAAGCAGAAGCTTTGAAATCAGGAGCTAGGAAGGAAATGGGTTAACTGTATATACTGTGGTTTTCTGACCTCTTTGGGCTCCTGATTTTGTCTGTCTTTAGGGTGGAAACAAACTGTTGTGAGTTGGCAAAGCCCAGGCAGCACCTAATGAAGGATACTGAAGCTCCCTTGCTTCTCCCCAATGAATCTGCCCTTGATTTTAACCAAGAGGTCAAGAAACAAGGTTTAAAAGAAAAGGCAGATGAAGTCCACTGTTAATCACAGCTCTCGTTAAAAAGTACCCACCAGGAGTTAATTTTCTCTCTCTGCCTCTCTTCAGCATTCCTGCGGCCCAACTGCAGAGTTTGCTTTGACTTTCCTCTCTCTCGGGAATGCCAACAGTTGCCAGTGTGTGAGTAAAGTGCCTTAACACCTGGAAATGAAACCAGTTTTGGTTACTGTATTTCTTGAGAAGATTTTTTTTTCTTAAGGAACAGTGATTCTTCTTTCTCTTTTTCAGTGGCCAGGAAAGTGAATGAATAGAAAACAAATGAACAGTAAATAAGAGCTTAGGTTCTTTTACTTTTTAAAATGACATCCAGAATTTTTTTTCCTCAGCCAGCCAACTCCACTGCAAAATAGACAAACTAATTAAAATCACTAGATGATAATGCTCATCTCCGGCAAGCCAGTGGCGACTAAGATATGCCAACAGAAACTATGCTGCAGGTAAAACTAATGAGTATAGAGCTGATTTTCATTGGGTCTGTCAAACCTAGTAGGTGCAATACTTAGAATTTAGTTTAGGCAAAAATATTTTGATAAAAATAAGCTGATCTGGAACAGTCCTGCAGAATTCAATGCCTTTCAGAAGGGAATCAAGCAGACCCCAGTCCCAGAAACTTCAACACAGAAAACTGTGTGTCTTTTCTCTCTGTCTGGCATCAGCTCAACTCACTGACAGTTCAGCTCATTGTGGAGTGTGATTCTTCCTTTTCACAATTAAAAAAAAAAGGTGTTCTTACAATGAGTTTTACTTCTCATATATCTACATATTGGTTGCAATTCGTCAGAAAAGCAATTTCTGGAACGAACTAGTCAATGAAAATGAAAGTAATTATTTCATGACTCTAACAATAACCTGGAGGCCAGCCTGTTGGCATCCCATCTAATTACTTCATATAACATCTTTTATTCTTTGGGGGTTATTTGCTTAAAAATTTCACTGTAATGTTATTCACACTTAGAGAGAAGCAAAGCTCTAATTTCTGCCACTATTGTGATGGATGTAAAGCAATACTACTGGCTGTGGAATAAATTAATTGAAATGATGTACAACCCTGTCTTGTTCAGATCTGTATTCAGAATGAATATCTAAGCACTTATGTAAAATCATCTACAGGCTTCACATTAAATAAAAGAGCAACTCTTTAACCTTTACAAGAAAGATGCTACTATACCATGTGTATCGAACAAACATAGAGAAGACATGAAGATTACTCCCATAACCTCAGCTATCTTGGATATGTCCTTAACATAAAATTTAATCTTCCCATTTTTTCCAGCCAGCGAGGCATATACAGTATGATCTGCTGCTGCTGGGCGGAATGCTGAGGTACATCCGTGTTAAGAGAAAGTGCTCTTCCCATATTTTGGGCATTTTAATTTCAAGTTATGCCTGTCACTTAACCTGAGTGTTCTTTTATGGCCTGTTTTTTATTTTTATGAGGAGTATTACATGATGTTTTCTCAAAACCCCAAACCAATTATATTCAAAGAGGTGTCTGAGACAAATTCATAGTCTAAATGCTTTCTTTTTTTTTTTTTTTAAATAAAAAATTCTTAATTTTAGCTTTCCTTTGAATATGGTAAAGCAGAAATGATTTGCCAGTGATAAGCCATACTGCAGAGTAGGTTCTCTAGGTCATTCGGTGTGTAAAAAATAAGGCAGTGCTCAATTTCCTCTGCAGATGAATGCAGAGATATTAGAAAGGATAATTACAAGAACTGGTGACTCAAAGAGGCAGAATATATTCTCTTAAGTACAGCAAAATACCAAAAGGTCAATAAAAACCTCCAAACAATGAAACAAAAAATGCCAAGTTAAAAAAACCCCAGGATCCTAGAGTATATAGTCTTCTTGTATTTAAAATTATTTATTCCTTCTCTGCAGGAAACAGGGAAAGAAAATAAAAAACAGGAAATACATTGGCTTACAAGAGTTTGTTCTGTGGATGTAAAAGGTATGCATCATATGGAAATTCCACCTGCTTGTTTTATTACTGTTTTAACTGTTTTACTTTAAATCATAACATGTACTATATGTACAGGCTCAAACAGAATATTAATTAGAAGTGACGGTTAAGCCTGAATATAAATCAAGATGTTAAGTGGGTAGTCTCAGTGGACATCTATAATTAGCATTTGAATGTATAAGTAGATATTAATTGCAAGCGAAGAACTGTAGAAATATCTGTAGTTTTGAGTATGCAGGGGGTTGGATTTTGCGTGACTGCGTTCACCCGTGCAACACACTGGGATAAACATGGATTCTCTCGGCTCTCGGTCTCCCCGAACCCACGGCGAGCAGATCTTCTTCATGTTCGTCCAGACAACGACTGGGGTTTTTTTTTCTCAGTCAAGAAAGGATCTGGCTGGGATTCCCTTGACCCCGGGATGCCGGATGGCTTTTTACAAAGCCCGCGCTGAGCGCAGCTGTGCGTGTGCCAAGTGGCGTTGGAGCGACACGTTTCAATAGCGCTCAGCTGGCTGCGCCCCGAGCAGGACGTGGCACGAGTGCCCGAGCCCAGCCTCGCAGCATCCCTGTCACCGCGTCGCCTTGCCTGCTGCGGCCTGACAGGGATCCCGGCGCTCCCTCTGCTTCACCTATTGCCGCTGGTAGGGAAGGAATTGGAATTTAGACGGTAATTTCATTAGGGATTCATTAGTCTCAGTAAAGCCCAGCTGACTGTCCATCAGCTCTGCAGCTCTGTAAGTGCTAACAAGTAGTTAAGGGTACGGTTTTGTCAGCAGGACAAGGATGCAAAATTCAGGGAGAGATGAGATATCCCATGCAGCAAAACGACATTTTTTAGTATTTTGAAAACAAATACTTAAAATCCTTTATATTGTCTGAATAGCTATATTATAAATACGGTGTTCTAAAATGAATATTTTAGTTATGAATGCAAACATTTTAACTGCATTTTCTGGAAACTATTATTTTTCTAAGTAGAAACGTGCTTCCCGATCAATTTTTTAACACTATGTTTTTGTCTGCACTAACAGAACTCAAACCAGAAAATAACACTATTATTAATTTAATCCCTTGTCATTATTACCACTGCATAACTTGCAGTAATTCACCATATATGTTAAAAATTCTACTTAGTATAGAAGAAATAGATTATAATATTCTGCTTAATTTTCCTGCATAAACCAGTAACTGAAATTTATATGAAGCCAGTCGGAGCATTTGCATTCTGACATATATCTAAATTTTACTTTCATTAAAAAGAGATAAAAGCAACAATAGGAAAAAATGAATTTTTATCATCATCATTGCTATTACTACTACTACTACTACTATTACTACTACTACTACTACTACTACTGCTACTATTTTTGTAGGGAACATTTGGTATTAAAAAATAATGTTGGAAAATTAAACTAACTTTTTAACTAACAGTTAGGCTAATTTTTAAGCTAATTATATTTCTGATATTCTGCCAGCCAAGGTTTACAGGGTGTTTTACAAAAGTCTGCATTTCATCTGTATTTTCTGGTAAAAAAATAAAGAAAGAGGTGTAAAAACTGTGAATTGCTCCAAAAGCCAAATATGTCTGGGAAAGTGAAGAACAAACCCAAAGACTCTTGACTTGCATCCATCTCCTTTGTTGTGTCAGCAAAGAAACAGAGCACCAGTGAGAAATGAAAAGGATATGTAGGCTCTACATTTCTATGACTGGATTTGAACAGGAGGTAATAGTGAAAGAGTGGTGGAACTTATTTTCCTTATGCTTGGTAGATAACCTGGTAATATTCCTAAAGCCCATCAGCACAGACATATTGTCAACTAGAGAAAATAAGAACAAAAGCAAAGAGAAAATAATCAAGCAGTGCTATACCGCACAAAGTAATCCCCCAAAGACTGAAGTGCTACTAAGATGCTATATTTAGGACAGAAGTCTTCAAGGTATTTTCTAGCTCATCAGGTCTTACAGTGGCTACCACAAATGCTACATCTTGCAATTTATATTTAAACCCTAGCTGATTCCATGATTCTTTCTCCTTTTGCCTATTTACAGCCTACTCAACATCTCAATGCCTTCCACCTCCCTTTCTGTGCATACCTTCTTTTCTCTGGTTTTCACTGATTTACACTCAGGTGTTTGTATTTCCTTCTTCTTTTCCACACTGACTTCCTGACAGAGGTGCAAAGAAATTCCTCCCTTCCTCCTGCTGCTTACTTCTGTCTTTTGTCCTTAGCCCTTTTTTGGTTGCACCAGTGCAGCTCCATTTCAGGGAAATCTCTGCATAACATTTAACACTTCAATGTATTTGAGGAACACCAGAGTCACTTAAAAATGCTGAAACAAACTGAAACATTGGAAATCCCCAGCTACATATTTAATTCTTAAATGTGTATTTATACTAGACAAAACTTACCGCAGGTGGCTTTCCTTGCACGCCTTGCAGCTGAAGTGACATCTCAGTTATCTATGGGGTCACCAAAGTAGGGGTTACTTCACATTTACCTCAGAATAGAGTCTTATGATTTATCAAATTAATTCATTTACTGCTAAGTAGAGTTTTATTCCACCAGTGAAAGACAGACTTTATTTAGAATTTACTTGAATTCATACTAAATTAGAAACTGGACTGCTAGTTTATCTACTAACTATAAAAACAGGGCCTATAAGAAATGTCCTTTTCCATTTATATCTTCACTGATATATACAGGTACACAAAAGCATGGCTTCTGCTAAAAATAACTTCTCTCTAACATTAAGACCCAAGGTTTGATATTGTTTCCTGATCCCCTACAAGTATGCAACTTTCCTGTCTTCTCCTGATCAGTTTGGGACTAGCAGAGATCTGGGCAGGTCTCAGCATCTGGACCCTAAAGGCTGGGCATGTGACCAAGGTACTGGCTGGCTCTTCCAATAAAAGAGGTGAAGGCAAAAAACCTTGATTCTGTAACTTAGAAAGCAAATCAAATGATAAATATCTCTTTCATTTTCTAACAAAATCTGACAGTCTACAACTGTTTTAAATCTGCTGCACAGCAAATGTGTACTTCATACTGCAAATAATCTTTACAGTTTATACACTTTGTAAAATATCAAAGTTGACCTGCTGTACTACAAACATCTTCAACCTTTTCTGGTCTATTATACATTTTATTGCATATTTTGAATGTGTATGCAATGTATGGAAACAAGTAATAGGTATTGGTTCCTTGTTTCAGACCATAGTGTAATCACATCATTGTGGTCCTGAAGGTCTCGTTGACTTGCTAAGCCTGACCCGCAGCACTCAAGAGCTGATTGTGGGGACACTCAGGCAAGAGAGAAAAGATAATGTGTGGATTCATCTATGCTTGGGTAAGCTTAAGTAAAACACACCAGAAAACAAAATCGGGGAGAAGTAACTGGAAACCAATGATTAGAAAGGACAATAATTCAATAAAACAAGAAATCAATGAAAAGCATCAGTAATTCTAAAACTGTGTCTGTCATCCTCATTTAACCATAAAACAAAATACTTCATGAGAGCATCATACAATCTGACAAAATCAAGCTTTCAACGTTTCAGACCATGGTGGTTTTGTAAATTTTATTTTTGATGGTAAATACTGTTCTGCTTGGCTCTTCCTCCAGTACAAAACAGTGTGTGTGTGGTTTGCACAGGTGTGATAATCCTGCCAGGAAATGGGTCTAACAGTGCAAAAGCACTTGAAGAGATTAGTATACAAAAAAATTTGTCAAATGGTAAACACTACTAAAAATACTTTTATTCATAACTTGGAAGACATTTTTGCTTGCTATCCAAAAAGCTTAAATTAGTTGATACTTATAAAACAGGTGTATGTATTAGCACAAACCACTTAGCCAATAAACCCACTAAACCCTTGGATGAAGAGAAGTGTCATATTCTTACAATATAAAAATTCCTATCAAATATCAAGGAAGACAAATATTTTATATTGGACATAGTATGTTAGTAATTTTGCAAATTTTGACATTTCAGCTGGTTGATCTCACTCAAAAACTGAGGCATTTGGAAACAATCCAGAAAATTATTAGGATTGTTCCATTTACACAGCACTATGCTTTTATTGAAGCAAGGCAGATATCAATAATTAAATTAAATTTTGAAAGATGCTGAACTAAACTGCTGCATCTATTACTGTTTTCCAGTAATAAGGAGATGCACAATCCTTTCCAGGGTTTGTCTTGGTGTCTTTGACTAACAAATATATTGCTTTCTTTTTTTTTTTTTAAATAGGTTCTGTAATTAGAAATAAGCTGTCCCTTTCATTACAAAGATATGCATGCTTACAGAGAGCGTTATTAACCTCAAGGACAGAAAACATGCATTATTTTTGGTTACTTCCCGTGTTAACATTTTGGTCTAATCCATTTTAGATCACTGGCAGACATTATTTCCTAAATCAGGACACTAGCAGCTTATGAGGTAGGATCACATCTCACTGCCACATGTGATGCTGAAAGAATTTAAAATCAGACTGTGATTTCATGACAGCATAAACTCTAATTTAGCACTTAGACCAGCGCTGTATGAAAACCACAATGGCCACTGCAATTTGAAACACCAACCCAGTGTAAACTCTCTCAATGTTTTAAGAGTGTTGATGGCCTCGGATGGAGAACTTTGCAGTGGCAGACTTTAGTGCCAGAGCAGGGAGGCCCTCTCTGAACTACTCTGACCTTGAGGTGTCTTATGGATCCTCTGTTTCACCATGGCTGATGCAGAGCCTGCACAGAAAACAGTGTCAGAATAGGTGCAGCTTCTCATTAAGCCAGGAGCAACGTGACCACAGGCCCCTTTCACCTGGGTTGAACACGCACTCATGGAGGCAGCGCAGTGAACTGCTGAGAGAGTGATGGCTGCTTTTGGGGGGACCACTGCTTCACCAAAAAATATACTCAGTTCAACAGCTGCTCTTCTGAAAATAAGATTACAATCTTAAGTGTTTGCAAGCCTTTCTGTGGCCTCTGTCGAAAGATTGCAGCACTAGGGAAAAAATTAAATAGTTTAGGCTTTTTTACATATAGAGATGAAAGAAAATAAGGCCAATCAAACACAATTTGTCTGGAGCTGAATTTTGCAGGGCAGATGTTTTCTGTCCTCCCTGGTTTTCAGTCGTGACAAACAGATTTTAATATAACAGAAAAATATCCGGTAAAACTGCAGACTTCTTTCTGCAGGCCTATACTATCTCTATGTTGCATATATTACATATGTCTAGTGTGGCAGATGATTAATAAAGAAGTCACAACAGGGACCTCTATAATTTTTCATTTACACCCAACTATCCACTTTTACATTCACATTTGTATATTGTATATATATTATTGATTTTGTATGGTACTGGGGCTAAGTCTGAGCATTTTCTGACCTACCAAAGCAGCCTCTACTGATGATACGATCTAAATTTCAGCTACTAGGCTGGGACTAAATCCTCTTCTGATCCTTCCTTCTCCTACTTTGTGAATAGCAAGGGTATAGGCTTTAGTTTTCTTTTCTTTCAATAAATGTGAATTCTAGCTGTTCTTCCTCAGGGAAGATAAGATTAAAAAGAGGATCAGATTTCTGATATGAAACAGGAAAAAATTTATTGTTATTGGTAAATTGGTGTATTCCATAGTTTATACGCATTATGGAAAGGAACTGACTCCTTTACACACAGATCATGTTTTGAAACACACAGGTAATTAAAACTTTAGAAACTATAGAATGATGCACAAATGGAAAATAAAGTGCTCTTGTACAAGTTCTTACATTACTAATCCCATGGGAAATGATTGGGGTTCATAAACATTTTGACTGCTATTGATTATGGACAGTGAATACTGAATGGCCAAATAACAGCAAGGTTTCCACTTGCTTCTGTAAACTGCATTTTTCTTTACTCAGGACTCACAGAAGACTTACACAAGAAGCTTGGGATTAGCTGTTAATTTGAAACATTCACATTTTCAAGGCAGGCTTATTTGCAAGCTAGGTTGCAAATTCAGCTCTAACATATGACTTTTTCTTCTAAACAGATCAAAAAGATGTGATTCTTGGCAGACTTGACTTCAACTAGAAGACAGCACTGTAAGTAGGTTTTGGGATCAGCAGAGCAGTGTTTATTCTAATGTAATTGGAAATTTTTTTTATATGCTATTTCTATTGGTCCTTTCAGTCAAATGAAATATCCACTATCAAATTCAAAATAATAGTAAATAGAAAAGGTTCAGAAGTTTCCTCCCTTAAAAAAATTAAACAAAACAAGAGACCACACTCCCCCCGGGGGCTACCCTTCCCCTCAATATCTTCTTATAAACATATACACTGGACTAAACCAGTTAAAGTCAAATTCTTAATATATTTGGCATTGTAAAGTATTGGTGATCAATCATATTATAAACATGCTGTAGAAAGATTGTTAACCAGTTAACTCAGGTCTCAAACATTTATTTATACATTATTGTGTTTGAAAAATTGTTCAGATAATAAATTGCCAAATACCATACATTTTTTAATGAAGAACATGCTAATTAATAAAGATATTTCATCAGTCCTTAGAAGGATATATATTTTGAAGCTCCTTCAGCAGGGAGGTGCTGGAATTCCTGTCTTTGTTAGTAAGTTGCTGGATGTTGTTCGCTTTGGGCTAATGAGTAGAAGATAATTAAAAAACCCAAATCTGACAGCACAGAATTGTTCTCTAATTCACTAATGCAGGATGTTAACAACCACAAAATGCAAATATCAAGCTTCTACAACAATATAAATTTGGTCAAAATGTACATCAGGTTTATTTTATAGCACATATTAAACAGCAGAAATATAGCAGTTAATGTGTTAATTTTATTAGAGTTTTATTTTATTATTAAGCAAGGGCTTAATCACATTTTTCCAAACAAGTGTGGGCAATTTACTTGGTTTGATCCAGATGTCAGTATTTTTTTCTGAAAAACTGTGGAGTTTCTGCAGTTTGAAAGGGGCCACAATCTTGAATAAATGTAACAAGGAAAACAAGAGGAGAAAACTGTTTCCATTCAGTGCAGCATTGCTGACATAAGAATATTAACTTTTGTATTTCCTGACTTCTTACATTTTAACTAGGTAACTGTATGTGTGTATGAATGTAGGGCTTCATTTATTTATTTTTGCATGCAATTACCTAAGTTTGATGTTTTTTTAAATAAGAAGGAAAGCAAATAAAAACACAAAGCCTTCTGTTTATGCAGTCTAATGAAGCTGATTTAGTGCTTTTGATGTGGTATTCTCTGTGTGCTGGGTAAGGCACACAGGGATAAGTGTTTCTCAGCTGCGCAGTTTAGAAAAGCCCTCTGAAACAGCCAGTGTCCTTTGGATACAGCTTGAATCCCAGGATTAATGAAGTTTCTTTTTACCTGCCTTCATACAGTTTCTCAGGAAAACACTGTACATATTATAAATAATTGAGCTGCAGCTCTGAGAACATGCAAAAAAGCATGGATCTGAAGCTGTTCACGCTGGACATTCCTGCAGCATTGTACAAACGGGTTTTAATGATGCAGCTTCTGTAGCAGTTTTCTTGTCCCTTGAATCTATACACAGAGAATGGCAGCAAAAGCTGGTGAAATAAATTTGGATACTCATAATATGTGTCAATGAGCAGATGTCAAATGACAGCAGTTCTTTATTATTGATCCTCTCTATCTTCACAGTGATGTGAACTTCTCGACCTGTGAGAGGCACTTTCTGAAAGAGGGGCTGCGAGAGAGTATGTGATGTGCAAAGCTTACGCATTCAACTTCCACACTCTGAGGGAGCATGAAGAGAATTCTGAATAGGTTACATGGAATATGAGAAGAAGGTGGAAAAGTGCAGCACTTCCAAATGGTAGTCCATTTTCTTTAGTGACATCATGCACAAAAGTATTCATTAGTTTCTCCTTTTGTGCAGGAAATACTATAAGGCCAAATATAAAATTCAGAATTAATCATTCAGATTTTGATTTATTTTTGTCTATTAGTCTAGTTTAAGAAACAGAGTGCAATCTGATAGCTTGTCACCAGAGGAGGAAGTAACATGTGCTGAAGAGGCCCCACTGCATAATAAATTATCAGAAAGAGAGAAGCAAAATTTACTGATGGGTCCTGTCATATTGTAGGGAAGCATCAGAAATGGAAAGTGGTTGTAGAGGGTTCCCCGTGACAAGTCACAGAAACTGCTGAAGGAGAAGGTTTGCAGATGTGAAAGCTATCCAGCTGGCTCTAGGCATTGCTTTATGAGAGAAATGGCCAGCATTTTATCTCTGCACTGACTCATGGATACTGAAAAATGCTCTGTGGGAGTGGTTGCAGTGATGGAAGCAGAATAACTGGCAGCACTGCCATTGTGGCATTGACACTGCTGTGGCAAGATACTGCTGCCTGGGTGGAGAACCTGGGTTTGAAAATACATCATGCAGATGCTCCTGTATGGAAGAGTTGGGTCACCGAAGAAAATCAGAATAACCAGAAGATGGATTAGGCTGCTAAGATTAAAGTGTCTCAGGTGGATCTGGATTGGCAACATAAGTGTGAATTATTTCTGTCTCCGTGGGCCCATGACACCTTGGGCCATCAAGGAAGGGATGTAACACACAGATGGGCTCCTGACCAAGGGGTGGAACTTATCCATGGACGCTCTCACAAAGGTTATCCATGGATGTGAGACATGAGCTGCAATCAAGCAGGACAAGCTTGTGTGGAGGATGGTGTCTGCAGTAGAACCTGGGAGGGCCTGGCAGATTGGCTATAACACACTTCCAAAAACCCACCAGGGCCAGGGCCATGTGCTTGCAGTGATGGAAGCAGCCACTGGATGGCCAAACAGAGATCCTGTGTCCCATGCCACTGCCCAGAACACTATCCTGGGTCTTGAAAAGCAAGGCTTATGGTGACATGATACCCCAGAAAAAAAGTGAGTAAGAAAATGGGACTTATTTCTAAAAGAACTTCAAAGACACCTGGGTTAAAGAATGTGGCATAGAGTGGCTGTATCACACCCTCTATAATGCACCAACCTCCAGGAAAATCTACTGATACAATGGACTGTTAAAGATGAAACAGAACAATGGGTGGTGGGACCTTCAAATATCGGGAGACACTGATCCCTGCTGGGAGGTGGGCTGGACATCAAGCAACAGGAGGTGAGCAAACAGGTTGTGCATCATTTGTTTCTCTTGGGTTTTATTCACCACTGTCTCTCTCTCCTTTTCACTATTATTATTAATTTTTTTATTATTGTTATTATTATCACCATTATTATCAACTTTATTATCAACTTTATTTCAATTATTTAATTGTTATTAACCTATGGAGTTTATCTTTTTTTTCACTTCTCGTCCCCATCCCACCAGAGAGGCAGGGGAGAGTAAGCCAGCTGCTGTGTGGTATTTAGCTGCTGGCTGAGGTTAAACCATGACATAACTTCATGAAGCAAATGCTCTTCAGTTAACCTCCATGATCCGTGGTAGATGTCAAGCCACAGCCCGACTGTGACCTTTCGAAGATCTGCAAGAATTACATGCAGACAAGCATTTGCTTGCTCTATGGTGCAACATTGCCCTTTCTTATCTGAAAAGTTGATCCAGCTGTGGGCAGGGTTTCTCTCTCCATGTATTTGGTCACCCAAAATAAATATGGCATGATTTAACTCCTACTTATCTTCCAATACTGTATTTCAATATTGCATTCAAATTGTACGATACAGAATGTACTTTGAAAAGAATTTAAATGTTTCACAAGTAAGTTTCCACTCTAACAATCATATCCTGAGATCTAAAGCCTCCCTTTCTCTTGGTATGAAAAGCATTTTATAAACATTCATTAATCCCATCCTCATCTTGAAAATGTGAGAATTAGCACATGCAAATGTAGTTGCAAAAAACCACAAAGTAAACTAAAGGAAGAGTAAGTCACATCTGTTCCCTGGACCAACTACTCCTCATACCTCGAGCTCCCAGCAATTAATCCTAAACTGAAGAACTAGACTGAAATAACCCACAAACCTCCTTTGAAACACAGTACATTTCATAGAAATGTAGTTCAGCCTTCTCTGTTCAGTAGCACTGTTTGGAATTGGTAGGAGGAGACTCAGAGTCTCAGAAGAACATCAGCCAATTTTCAGTTCTTAATAAAGTGGCTGCTAATGGTAGCCTTAGATAAGAGTACATGTTTTGCTTGAAGAAGGTTTTTACCCTTTATTGATCAGTTTAAAACATAGACTAATAATTCACTGTTTTATATGAAACAGCTTTGCCATTTAAAACTTTTTCAATAATTTTAACCTTTGTTTGTTCCTGAGTTTGATCATTTTTGTCATGAGATCTGAATGAAATCCTACCCTTGTTTTACCACTGCCTGGAAAACTAGGACATGAGCGACTTCCATCAGAGCGTAAGTCACAAATTTTTACCTTTGGCATTGGGCTTGAACGCACATCAGTGACAATTTTGCTTGTAAAGTCAGGTAACTCTTTTGGCTAGGAAATCTCAAGAGAATCTGAAAACTGTTACTCTCTGTAAAGCTAGCCACATAGTCTAAGGCATTCAAATCAAGACCAAATACACTTGGAAAAGATGGCAGCATATGCAGAACACCAGCATTTTGCTACATCACTTTGTTTGCCAAATCATGTCCTTCTCTGGAGGACTGCCATCCAAACCTGAAGGATTGAAAAAGCAAAGGATTTGTGCTTTTTAAAGAATGGCAAAATGTTGTCAGATCATAAGATATATGAAAAAATACTGCCAGCTGCTCAATTTACTGAAACATTCTGAGAGAGTGTAGTGCAGATGAGAGGGCAGAAATTGGCTTAGGATCAGGAAATATCTTGTACTGAAACAATCAGCCAACATACAAGAAAGAGCCTGAAAAAACTGTAGGATTAATTATGTAATATACATATGTTTCCCATAAACTTGACTTTCAAATTCAGAATAATTTACAATAATTAAAAGCATTCTCCAACTCAGGTCAAGACATCAGAGTTGTTGAAGTGCTGGTAACGACTAACGCTTGATATATTTTCTTTGACCGTTTCTACTACTGGAAATAACATTTCTTTTTCTTTTTTTTCTTTTTTCTTTTATTTATCTTTTTTTAGCCTTTCTTTTTTTTTTTTTGAGAGAGAGAAAAGGAAAGATAAGCAAGCCTTCAGGAAGAAAAAAAAAAAGCTATAAGGGAAAAAACTAAGTTTTTCAAAATTCTAGACCATTTCTTTATATCCCTGCATCATACCTATGATTTGATTGGATTTTAGCATAGTGTTGACTCCTGTTCTCTTAATTGCATGCAGCTATTAAATGAAAAGTGACAACAGAACATGATTTATATATGACATAATAGAACAAGGTTTTATTCTGCTTCTGTTTGTGCTATTTGAAGGAATAAGCTTTTAGGGTGCCAAAATTATTGCTAGCCTTGTTAACTACTTTGGAAACAAAATAGTTGACATAAGGACAGCCAAATCTGTTCTTTTATGAAAGTGTAATAAGACAGAAAATCATTTCATTGTCAGATAATGCTTCAGTTTATATGACACAATTAGATTTGCAATAAACTACAAACAGATTTGATAATGTCACTTACAACAACAATCCTGGAAGAAGCAATAGTGTAGCATTCAGCTCCCTGACGCCAGTGAGCTGGAAGCAACGTGCCAAGGAGCAGCTGATTACCCAATCCAGAGTTACATGTATGAAACTGAAAACAGACTTTGACAGGCTATAGATCATATTTTTTTAATTTGTCTCCCAACTACATAACAAGTTTAGCTCCAGTCTACGTGCATTGATATTCCAAACACTTGGCTCATTAGTCTAATCAAGGGATGGGAAGACCACACAAATGTATGGATTGTTCAGCAACCCTGACCCCGCTCATTCACACACATGTAATAGCCCTGCCATTCACTCATGCATAGAAATGATCACAAAAGCAAACAATGCTGTGCTCACTCATTCACTTAATTAGTTAGTCACTGTTTCACTCACTTGGTTGACTCAGTCCTTCATACTTACAGCCTTAGAATCTCATCTCACTTTCCCAGTGAGTAATGCCAATTAAAATTCACTTAAGGCCCACATAGATTGAGAAAATCAGAATTACACCCTCAGTCTGACAGATACTAAACTTCATGAAGCAATCCCTCAATGTGACTTGGAGTATTTTAAGATCTTATGTAGAAATTTAGTGCTGAACAGGCCTTGCTTAGCCTTCTCTTTTTCTCCTCTTTAAACCTCTTGCTTTGAAAGCAAAAGATGGGTTTCTGCCCTCAGTATTATTTAAGCAAGCATTATTGAGAGCAAAATCACACTTTTTGTATGCAAATTATAGACAAGGTTTCAACACTTATGTAGTTGTCAGCCACCTATCCTTCAAAAAACATTTCCCAGCATCAGTCTGTGCACTCAGTTATTTCATAGTTTTCTTGGCTGAGATCCAGCTCCCTTAATTTCTCTTAATTTTACCTTTTGTACCCAGCATGAAGACTTCAGAGAGGAAAGTGATATGTAACATTTTTAAATTGTTGAACCAACGACCTTTTTTATTCTATGATACAAGTTGGATACAAATTCAGATTGGTCATTCTTTCCATTATATATCTGACCAGCATATTCAGCTGACACCTAAAATGTAATGTTGTCTGTCAGTCTCTTGACCAAGTCTTGCATCACTGCATGACAGAGTTTAATGTACAGGTCTGTCTGTATTTGTACATACACATAAATCACTGCAATGGTGATCCTTTCATAAAGCATGGTCATAAAGCATGAAAAGCTTACTGTCTTCTGATTTTAGAAACAGATTATTTTCCCAGTAAAAGCTTTCTCAGACCAGCAGAAGAGTGTACTTTTTTTTACTATTTTGATCTTCAGAGATGTGTATATTACAAAGAACTGCATATTTGGCAAAAAATAATTAGAAATAACTAGAAATCCTTATACCTAGGAAGTAAACTCACTGACACAATATCACAATAGTGAATGGATCTGTATAATCCGTTTTCTAAATCTGCATTGACTTGGATGTTTTTATCGAGGGCTAAGACTGGAAAAGAAAAAGCCTGGGGGGCAAAAGGGATAGATATTTTGTACTTTGTACATCTCCATAAACTTTTGTGAACATCTTATTTTCATGACTTGCATTAGACAGTTTATTTAATTGGTGGATGAGTATCATTATCTTTTTACTTTCACTGTGAAGTGTTTACCATACATCTTCTTAAACTGATTTTTGACAATATAACTTACAATTCCTGGCTAGATTTAACAGTTCATCAAATCCACTTTCAAACTATAGGTATTCCTAGTTTTCTCCCATAAAGGCAAGAAGACTGGGTGGTTTTCTTTCACTTTAATCTAGTTTAAGTTGATAAACATTATTTTCATTTTTAAATTTATGAATTTACTAACCTTGAATATGTCAGATCTCATGTGTATAAATATAACACAGTATGCATTACTGTAAAACATGCTTGTAGGGTTGGCCTAAGTGCAAATACCTCCTACTACTTTAGATGTCAGGATTAGGTGATTCTAGGACAGAACAGGACAGGACAGTACCTTTACAAAGTAGGATCTGAAAGTAGACATGACATAAATATCAAAGGGAAAATGAGGAGAGGTAAATGATGCTAAAAATGGAGGCATATGAATGGCAAATTCACACAGAGATGGAAGGGTGGTTACATTTGGAGGTAATCCTTTGGAAGTGAAATGATGAACAGAGGAAAGATTTCACAACTGCATTTGCTTTTGCAAACGGTCTGACTTATCACTACATGTATGTTGCTTGTGGCTGTCTGAAGAAGCACCTTCTGCAGCCAAACATGAAGATTTGATTCTAGTCAGTGAACCGTGTCCATCTGCTAGGGTAATTTAGCCACTGCCACTGGAGAACTTTGACACATCAGAAACACAATATTCAAATAGAGCTCAGGCTTTTAATCTTGGATGTGGCCTGATGGGAGACCATTGTCCATCAACTGAATACCCACTCAAACCTTTAAATTTGCAGCAAAATTCTCCCCTCTGAGTGACACACTCAGCACTATCATACAGCTACACTGCCGAAGTCACCTGGAAATGAGGCCAGGGCTTTGCAATTTAAGTTCTCAGGCATACGTCTGTGTGGCAATTTTGTGATATGATACCATTTAGACCTTTAAGTGGTTTGAATATAAGACTAAATGCAGGCCAGGTAAGGAATAAAAAGAAAAGGAAAATGCAAGCAGACAAGGATGAGAAAGTATTTTTCTCACACAACTTAAGCAGCTTCTGTGACCACAAAATAATCGGAAGTAGATTCTTTGAGGTGAAAGAATTTCCTATAGATAATCTTAGAAACAAGTTTATTTCCAGTTCAAGGCAGAGGAAGCCAATTAATCCCTTTCACAAATTGAAATGGATAATCACATGCAATAAGTTTCATCTCTGTGTGTTAAAGAAAGTTAATGGAAAATCACTTACATTGCTTCAGTTGTTGCACAAAAACAACACTGGAGCTTTCCTTTCAGCAACAATTCTGCTTAGCCAGAAGGATACTGTTCTGCATTTAATATAGAACCATAGTTTGTGTCAGTTGTTTGCATCGCTCTTGCTCCCACCTTTATTCGTCTTGCATCCCCAGTAAAATCTCCTTGAACACAGTATAGAGCTGAGGTGGCCCAGCATATTGGAAACACTTATAGCCCGTATAGAATATATTACATACCTTTATCATGACACATGAGGCAAACATTCAGTGAAAGGTCAGGTAGCTTTCTGTCACTCAGGGGTGAGTGTGAGGTGTGTGTGTGCGACTGATGCATTTGCAGAGCTAGGAACAAGCTGCATGTGTTACCACTCACAGCATCAGATGCAGGCAGCCTGTAAATGGCACGGAAATCTGTGCATTTTCCTGTAACAGCACTGCATCAAATCCTGGCTAGGTTTAGCAACGTACTCCCTGTTAAACCTTTTTTTCATGCATGCAGTCTGTCTAATTGTCATGGTGCTCCAGTGTCAGACATTACACCCACACTTGCCGCTGAACACACTTTGCACCTAGATTGAGAACATCTCCTTTGCTTGGGTGAGTTTCCAGGTACTGGCTCTTGTGACAAGTGCATCAAGTGAATTGGCAGTGACTCCTTTAGTTGCACAGCAGGCAGAGAGTCCACAGCAGGAGTAACTTTTGCTAGCAGGAACCCTTAGAGCATGGTGTGGTGCTTTTTTCGGGGGCACGCCTTTGGTGGTGGCCCTGTGCTGCTGTCCTTTCCAGGCCCCAGGCCCTGTGCCTTCAGGCCACAGCATTCTACTTTCAAGTGTGAGGGAAGCCAGGAAGGACAGTGCAGGACACTCAAGCACCATTCCTGAGATGTGGCAGGTCTGACAGACACTGGTGTGTTTGCAGTGTTTGCCTGTTTGCAATGACTCGTCTCCTCCTCATTTACCCTGATGAACACCATACCCAAAGTTATATTGGCCTATTTTCTGATTATTAAATTCAATTCTGCAGAGAAGCATATGGCAAACGGGGGAAAAAAAGAGGCCAGAAAGGGTGTGCAAAATAGTTCATAAGGTTGCATTTCTTTCAGGGAAATTGGTCCATAAGTATCATTAAGATATTAATGGAAAAACATTTTAAAATATAGCTGATCTCAAAGTGGCTAGTTACAAAACTTGTCCTTAATTGCTCATTAAAAGTTAACACAAACCCTCTGCTTTTTTATGTTACAAGAGGCCAATTATTAAAGAAGGGTAAGGTAAGCTGATTTCTGTGTAACCATTGCTGTGCATAAAAGATAAATGTTACTACAGATTTAGACTGTACTTACTTCAGATTTTAGATTGTACTTACATTTCCATGTATGTAAACATTTCGTAAAATCTCATCAAATTCACATGAACCAAAATGCAGAATTTCAGACACACAACAAGCTGGGGTATCAGGAAAAGTACAGAGTTAGGAAATGAATGATGAATGTATGGATGGCACTCTTGGAATAAATAAGATATATTAAAAAAACCCAAAACACAAAGAAACAAAGATCATGCTCCTTAAATGTACGGCTGGACGAAATACTACTTGCAGTGCTACCGGCTTTGATTGTAGGGGTGGGTGTAACCAGGACAGAGTGTGCATCCTCCTTCCCTCCCCTCCACCGAGAAGGCAGCTCAAACACCAGCAGACCGAACCTCTCGTGGCTGTGCGACTAATCCATGGAGCCCACCAGCCCGCGCCACAGAGGAGACCCAGCCCAAAGCTGCACACAGCTTTGTTATGCTGCCATTCCGGAGCACAAAGGAAAGCGACGCTGCCATCAGCAAGTCACCAGCTTATCTAAAAGAATTACGGATGCAGCTACCGGCGTGTCTGCTCCGGGCTGCTGGTGCTGCGGGCAGCCTTGCTGTGCCTCTCTTGAATGAAACCGGGTGGGCAAGGGGAAAACTGGCCAAGATCTCTTGTTATTCCAGGCCAAGGTAGTTCCCAGGCAGGTCTTGCTTGGTTCCCCCAGCCAGCTATATGAAAAAATACCATACGATTCTGACTACAAGGAGATCTTAGGATAATCGTGCATACAGAATAACCTATGCTTTGGAAATACCTCCTTATTTGAGATGTTACATATACCTAAAAGAAACCAGTTAACTGTTAGTGTTGCTTTGTAGCAAAATTTTGTTTGTACCTTTTTTTCTCCTGGACTCAAATGCCACTCCTTTTTAAAGGAAGAGAAGAGTCACCTAAGTATCCCCCATGGAAGCAATCATAGTTAGGAACATTCTCTGATGCTGTCAAACAATAATTTTTATGTCTAATTGATGCTGGTGATCTAGCACTGACAAATTCTTATTCTACTATTTAGTCATACATTCAATATGAATGTACATGTTACCTTCGTGAGTTGGGAACATGGAAAAAGCTCTTCTACAGTGTGTTAGCTATAAAAAAAGGGCAAATGTTCCAGAAGGGTCTAAAACTGATACTTTTTTCTTGAGCCTGATTTTATTTCATTGTCATGTAACACGTGTATATTTCTTGAGTGTTAGTCACTTTTCTCAAAAGCACTGTTCCATGCTGTCACCAGAATTCACTCCTTTCAGAAGGGCTCCTCATAATACCAGGTTTTGTAATTCTTTCAAAAATTGTTGCACTATTTTTGCCTAAAGATCCAATCTGAATGTCTCTGCATAACACAGATTCTTGTTCAAATAGTTGTTCTCTAATCACAAAAATACAGCAGGAACAGAAAACCACTTGGGTGGTTTACTCAGTAGAAACAGAAAGTCCGTATGGACCTCATTGCAGCTTTAAACCCCTGTATAGAGAATCAAACAGTTGCTAGAATTCTCCTGGATTTTTGAGACAGCCTGGACTATGGATCAGGAAATCAGCATCTCATGGATTTTCTCGACTGTAGTTCATCAATTTTAGTGCCAAGAATGGAGCCTTGGTGGAGAGGTTGTTTTGCTACAGTGCAAAGGAGAAAGAGTAACTCAGTTCAAAACATGTTAAGTTTTCTAGTTTCAGGTATAGCAGATGAATAACCTTTTGTGCAGGAGAGGAAAAGGACGTGATCAGTGCTGAGGTCTAGTTCACAGGGTGGGTTCTACAACACAGATTTTTCCACCTTAGACTGAGTGTACTTGTTACATTAAGTTACCTCATGCTTATTTAGCCATTGTTATTTTTCTTGCTGACTAAAACCAGATCACATGAAGTGCAACTTGAAGGATCAAAATAAATTACAAAACCTGAGTTGTGAAGGTTGTGAATGACTGGGTAGCCATTTTGGTGGTGGCAGCCATCTTGGGGCAGAATAGATTCAAAATAGCTGAATTTCCAGAAATTACTAATATTTTTCAAATGTAATATTTTAAAGACAATCTTCCCAATTGTCAGCCACTCCACTAGAATTAGAGGAAGGTTATAGCTATCTATTACACTATGACATGTCACCGTAACAGGAAATAATTTCTGCTGCACGTTTTTTGCTCATAACTCGCAAAACCCCAGAGATTAAAAAAAAAAAAAAAAGAAAAAAAGAAAAGAAAAGGCTATTATTAGAAACCCCTTTTCAAGGCCATGAGTAAATCAAGAACGTACAGTGTAGGAATGCCCACACTTGAGATCTCACTCCAAGTTTAATATACAATGAAGTCTGGAAATTTTAAGTATTTACACATAGAGATTACAGACACACACGAGCACATTGCCTTTAAGCAGAAAAACACCAAGCCTCACTTGACATGTAAGCCAACTGCATTATTTAGGAACGAAGGTGCATTTGTGATTTATTTCCCCTGCAAGAGACTTTTATCACTCAGGACCTCATTACAGTGGCCGCTGCTCATTTTTGGAGCCTCGACCCTGTAGAAGCACTAAGGTATTCACAAGGAAAAGGGGAGCTGATATTTGCTGAGGAAGGATGACGGTAGCAAGGATGTGTCAATTGCTCCAGTGCACATTGGAAGTGGTACTCGATGTGGGACGCATCGGAAAGGGATCTAGTCACAGGGGAGGTGCAAAGTACCCATTAGAAAACTTATCGTGGCATTTTTATTTTTCGCTGCTGAAGAGGAATAAAGGCTGGAGCGACCAGAGAGCAGGACGACAGCAGAGTAAAGGTACACGAATCCTCCAGGTTTAAATACAACCTCGGCAACAAGATTGATGAGCATGGTTCGCGGATTAGAAACGAGGGAAAACGATAGCAACCTTAGAGGCTGGAGACAGCACGTAGCGAGCAACAGGATCCGAGCCTGATGCGGAGAGAGCACTTTGCTGCTGCGATTTATGGCATCCCCCCACGACAGGGGGAAACCGCGCTGGATGCGGAGGGAGAGGAAGTTGCCGGTGCGATGCACAAAAGGAGGGCTGGTGGCGGTAAAGTTTGGGCAAGCAAAGGTCAAACACGCGGACACGAGGCAGCAGCGCTGCAAAGTGACTCAGCCTGGCTGAGACATCCGCCGGGGAGCGGCGGGGCTGCCCGGCGGGCGTGCGTGGGCTGTCCCCTGCCTCCAAGGCTGATACATCCTCGTTCTCCCTCGTTTCTAATCTATGAGCCACGCTCGCAGATCTGACACGTAAGCCAACCGCATGATTTGGGAATGAGGGCGCGTTCGTGATTTATTTCTCCCGCGAGAGACTTTTACCAGTCAGGACCCCCTTACAGTGGCCGCTGCTCATTTCTGACCCTGAAGATGCCCTGAGGTAGCCACAAAGAAGAGGAGAGGTGATATTTGGTGAGGAAGGATGACGGGACTTGTGGAGGCAAGGATGCGGCAATTGCTCCAGTGCATCTCGGAAGCAGCAGTCGATGCGGGACGCATCGGAAAGGGATGCGGTCACAAGGGAACTAAGGACCCGCTAGGAAAACTTATCTTGGCAATTTTATTTCTCCCTGCTGAAGATGGAGAAAGGCTGGAGTGACCTCCAGTGGCTGAGCTCCCGCGCCGGGGGAGCAACAGGCGGAGCGGCGGCGGGGATGGAGGGCCCGCTCCGGGCATTCCCGCCCCCCGGGACCGTTACGGCCGTTACGCCTCTCCCGCTCTCGGACCGATTCAAACTCGGCAGCGGCGCCGAGAGGGAGCGGGAGCGCGGCCCCTCCCGGTGCCCGCCAATCCTCTCGCCTGCCTCCCTCCCCCTTCCCCTCCCTCTCCCCCCT
>VXAD01008915.1:989976-1022459 GCA_013399195.1 Dicrurus megarhynchus | reverse complement strand
GGAGCAGCCTCCCCCCGCGTCCGCTTCCCGCGGGGCGCCGGCGGGGAGACACGCGCGCTCCGGGCCGGTGACAGCTGGAGGGGGGAGACATGGAGTCTGGAGTGCCCTTTGTCTAAGTTGGCTCCGTCCAGCCCGGCCGGCGGCTCCGATCCCCGCCTGGCGGGGCGCAGACCCGGGCTGGGGGCGAGCTCGCCGCCACTCCTACGAAGGGCGGGGGGCGGCGGCCGAGTGGCGAGAGGGAGAACGGGGGGGGGAGTCCCGACGATTCCCTTCCCCTCCACTCCGCTCCAGCCGGCGGCACGCGGCGGCGGCTCCGGCGCGGGCAGAGGGAGGTGTGTGTGAACCCGGCGCACGCCGGGCAGGGGAAATCCGTGTGCCCGCCGTGGGCAGCGCGGTACACAGCTCGTCCCTCTCCTCCCGGGAAGCTGGGACAGGTCCGCCCGGGCGCCCGGAAGCCGGGGCGAGCCGGGCGGGGAGGCTGAGCGCGCCCCGGGCCGCCCGCCCGCACCCGCGGGACGGCGGGGCTGAGCTGGGGGCTCCCGCCCCTGCCTTTGGGGCGCTCCAGGCTCAGCGAGGGAGCTCAGGAGGGGCCAGAGGGTAACTCAGTCTGGCGGCCGCTCCGGCGAACTTCCTAATCGTGAAGGACACCGTGCGAGCCCGATCTTCCCGAGCGCCGCAAGAAAGTTAATAAATAGCTGAAAATTTTGGGGGTCTAATGTCGCCAAGCACGGCGATATGGAGCGCTGTCTAAAACTAGGGTGCCTGAGGAGGTGCGAAGGAGGGCACTGGGCTGAGCCGTCCCTGAGCAACAAATGGTTGGCTAAAGAAATCGGTGTGTTGTGGCATCACGCACATGTATTTAACATTACCAGGTCTTCATGGTGATTCAAAGATTGTTATTCATGCACAAAAGAAAAGGAGTGCGTGCATAGATGTGCGGCAGGAATGGGATAACAAACTTGTATATTATTCGAGATACTTATTTCTAACTTACAAAGCACCACACTGATTTTACTGGAGCAAGAGAAAAGTTTTTTGTATTTTTAAAGCTGGAAGTTCAGATTCTTGGTCCCTCTGATAAGAAGCATTTAACAGTTTGGAGAATGTAGTTTAATTCTAGCAGGATAGGTCTGTTTTTCCTTAAGTCTAGCAACTCTAGTTTCAGCTATTATGAGTTTGGTTCTTACTAACACAGATTTCAGTGAAGAGTTTTTACCAGCACATTTAGTGTAATCTTCACTTCTAAGTGGGGATTTTTCTTATAGATAGGTTAATTTTTTTTTTAGGGGTTGGCACATTCAGATTCTTTATGCAATTTATAAAAATTTAAAGGTCGTTCTTTGTTTGTCCCCAGTGTCTATATCAAATTGAGAGTCCGGGGAATGTTTATTTGTGGTAACAATAAAGCATCTTCAGAAGGGTAAGTATTACTTGTACATAGTGTACTATAACTAGTCTCACTAGTGACTATTAAAATGTGAATATTTGAAAGCTACAAAGTCTTTCAGAAAACATGCGGAATTCCAGTATTTTAGGAGATGTGACTCAAAAGTTTTCTGTGATGTGTTGAATGTTTTTAAGAGCTAGTACTTTATGAAGTACTGGGTAAAAAACGTTACGTTTATTGTTCTGGAGTTTCCTTTACAAGAAAAAAAAAGGCAGAAAAGGAAAAATATTTTTTCCTTCCTCTGTCTCCATGAGAAATGAAAGTAACAATTAAAGTTAAAAAACCTGTGGAGAAATCTGTGACAGTATAATATTCCATGAGATGCCAACTGCTATTTTCATCTGGAACTCTGGAAGGATTCAAGACTTCAGGAGAAAAATTGGGAAAAACTTTCGGGTTCTTTCATAGTTTTTTTTTTTAATATATAATTTCACCTTGAAAAGTGGCAGACACTGGAAATCTGCAACTTCAAAAAGTCATAAAATGTCACTGCTCAGTTTAAAATGAGCTAAATTGGTGGTGTGTAGACTTAGGCCAGAGACTTGAAATTCAAGCTCAATCTTTTTTGCCCCCTGCTGTGTTTTTTTCCTTTCTTGCTAGAATTGCCAAGAAATGGAAGTATGGTGATTTCTTTGAAGATATGCTTTCAAATTGCTTTTTGTTTGTTCTGTAACATTGCAACCTTCATAGGTGAAATGTAAATATTCCTGCACTACCTCTTACCTGCAAAGAAACTTTGGCTTAGGGAGAAGGGAATTTTCGTAGTGCATTATTGAATGCATGAGCTGTATTAGATATAGACAGAATGCAAGCCCCTTTCTGTAAAGCAGCTTATGTCAGAATAACCTACATCTAGTATCCAGTGCAGGCCAACAGTGCTCCCAGGAAAGTTGGCGCATTCTAAAATTCTTCTTGCTGTTAGTCAAAAAATGTGTTCTGTCACCATTCACGAGACAGTTCAGCTTCCTTAGCCGTATAGATCATGGATGCGTTTTATTAAGTTCACAGCTGTAATGTTAAAACTGAAGAACAATTTTAGATGACAGTTCTATATTCATGTGATTGAACAGTGAGAGTTATTTTTAAAAATGGCTGCAATACTGACAGAAGGCACGTTTAATAAATGTCTGCTTTACGTTGTGTTTGAGCAAAAGTGCAGTGGAAAAAGTGTAGTGTTGGCTGTAATATGGAAGTTCTCTAATTCTACTGTTAGTACTTACAGATGGATCTTAGCTGACTTGAGGAAAATTATCTGTGAAGCTTTAGGGGCAACAACATTTTCCCCAGCAGGGATGCTGAAAATCTCAGGAACAGAACCTGGCCTTTGCTAAGCAAGGAAGTTCACTGAGTCGAGGCAGCAATTTTGGCAGTATTACTTATCCAAGCAAAATTCACTTTACCAGATCTTTTAAAGAGTGAAGGAAATGGGCTGCATACTGTAAATACAATTCTTAATGATTTGATGGAGGTGTTTGCGTAATACTTACATTAACAAACAAGACCACTGTTAATAGAAGCTGTAGGACAGTAAACAGGAGGTTTATTTTAATGTTAAAGCTGCTTTCAGCCTTCTGTTCCTTCCATCAGCAAGGTCCATGGAGAGCTGTGCTGGGCCTGCTGAAGTGGTGTCTGATTGAAGACAGCATCTGTAAATGTATCTATCTATAAATGTATCTACACATTTAACACCTAAGTGTATGACTTGTACAACTGTTCTGGAGTGGCTAAGTCAGTCTTTAGATGGATAAGTTACTCCTGCCCTGACATAGTTTAAGGAAGAATTTTAGTTAAAGTAGCTGTGTCCGCGAGGAGAACAGCGAGGCAAACTAAAATCTTGTGTAAAATGTACCCAAACCAGCAAAATCTTGTATAAAAGGTATGAAGAAGAGAGATGGGTGATTTACAGGGTGATGATGAAAACACTTGTTACAAGTTAGTCAAACACTCAGGTTTGTTTTTTAGCTCTGAGTATATGCCCAAGGGTTTTGTTGAGCTAAAGATTAAAAGGAAAACAATGTACAGAATTACTAAGTAGGTATCCTATCTGTTCTCACAGAGATCAGTTAAAGACTTTGGGATGGTGCTGTGTATGTCTATTTATGGATGAGGTGAAACTAAAAATGAAATTTATTGAGGGACGGTTCTGTTGAGCTCCAAGCAAGAAACAGGGAAGTTTTCTAAAACATGCTGCTTTCTGTAACTGATAGTAGTAAGCAGTTTGATTGTCACAGTCTTTTTCTAATTGTACACCTACATTTCCACTAAGATGGGTCAGACTGTGGACTTGGCTCTGAATTAAGAGGTACAATAACACTAGTAAACTTGGGTAGAGGCAACTCTTAAGAAGAGTGCAAAGTATGATTTGCATATAAAATTGGCAAATTAAGCTTCTCTTAAAAATACTAAAAAAAAAAAGGAATTTTTAAATATATAATGAATTATTTAGCCACAGGTTTATAAATTGATTATAGTTTAAAAATATTGAGAGAGAAGAGGATGTCTATTAATGCCCCTGCTGTGTCCAAAAAAAAAATTAAACAAACAGTGCTCACCCCCAGATTAGTGTGGATCACACTCTTATTTACGAAACCTTTTGGCTACCTGGCTGAAGCTTGGATTTGGATTTTTCATCTATTGTACCTCTGCTCTGTTTGTGAAAACTACTGTTGACTTGGAATGATTTATAATGCATTCTGTGCTTCCCATCTAGTGGTAAAATCAGTAGTACTCTTAAGGTAAGAAGGCCATTTGGACATTTAGATAGAATACTGCGCGTGATCTGAATGCTATGGATAAAAATAACAGTGTAATGATGTGAGAGGATCAGCACAGTGTTGTCATTTGCTTGAAAATGTGATGTAGTACTTCCAAAGCTTCTAATTGGGATATATATGATTTCATTAGCAAATGAGGTAAAACTGGTGTCTTACTGTGTGCAAATAAAGGCTTCCTTGATACACAATTACAGAATACTCCAGAATTTGCTATTAGTTTTCTTTTTTTGTATATACATATGGTGCCTGCTTGAATAACATTGTGTGTGTAATTATGGAAGCAAAGTAGTACAAATTGCAGTCCACATCCTAGGCTTTCTTAGATATGAACTGAAAACAAATCTTTACAGGAGGGTATGATTTCTTTATATTTTTAAATTGTTTTTTGATCTAGAACCAGGCCTATTTCCCTTGTCAGTTTTTTGTTGTATCTGGCTCCTTTCCATTCTGCCTTTAACATGGTTAGTTCGGTTTTTCCTGCCATGCATTCTCTTTTCACAGCCTGCATGTTCGGTTTAAATCCCAAAGCCATCAGATGTAATTTAAAGAAACAAAGTATTTGAAAGGAAGGAAACTCAAATCTTACAACTCACATATAATTTCAATTTTTTTTAAAGGTGTGCTGGTTTCCTTTCCAGGTTTCTTAGCGTGAGTGGATCTGGCAAGCTTTGTATTTTTGGTGTGTAGTCTGATTTCGTTTTTACTACTAAGGTAAAAAATTCTAGAGCTGGAATTCATTTTGCTGCTTCTGTCAGAAGTCATACGGATGTGTGTTACAAATACTTGATTTACCCATGGAACTGTACCGTGGCAAATGGATTAAAGTCGTTATTGTCATCTCTTTTTTAGTGTTGCAGTATATAACAAGGACGGTGTAAATTCTGTCCTTTGTGATGACTTCTTCCTGTTGTATGTCCACTAGTTTGTGCCGTGTTTCTAGTGAGTATTTATTGCCAATGTGTTTAGTGCAAAGCTAAATCCAGTAATTATTGGAAGAAGAGATAGACATATGTTGTTTTATTCTTAACATAGTTTAACCATTACTGATGTTCAGTACCTGGTTGCTTTGAAACTGGGAGACATAAGGTTCCAAGACCTTACTTAGTATTTGTAGTTCTCTTCCACAGCCTAAGGGAGAGGTTTTCTTTTTCACTGGAGAGTGGTGGATTTTTTTGTGTTTGCATGCTGGGTTTTTTTCGTTTTGGCTCTTTGTTTTCAAGAATAAACTGTTTTTTTCAAGATAAACTGTTTCTAATTAGTTTTCTGCATTAAGTCAAGCTTCTGGAAAAGTACTATCTGTGTTTTTTTTCCTTTATAAGCAACATCTAACATAATGTGCAGGTGGATTAATCGCCATATTCCTTACAGAATGGGGATGCCATACAACAGACCCAGTTATTTTGTGAAATTTAAAATGATCATTTTAAAAATAACTCTTATGGTTACTTTTATCATTTGAAGCTCATTTTGGAGTTATTCAGGCAAATGGCAAGTACCAGTTCAGCTTCAAGTTTGCCGGACTGCTCTACAGTAAATTCTGCATACATGAAAGTGTAATGTCTTTCAAAGTTTGGGCTATTTGCCTATGCAGGGAAAGAGTATGGAATAACTATTGAACCTGAATTGTTGTACATCAGGGTTTTTCCTGTATGGACTGTGTGTTGCTTTTGCAACTATGGATTGAACAGAAGAACCTGTGGCTATTTTAGTTTTTAGAGTATAAAAGGTGTGTCCACAAAACAAGTTCAGGTGGAATAGTCTGTGCTCTTCAAATTCACATCATAAATTATTTTGCCTGTGGAGACACGTCTTAAGTGTTCCCAGCAAGTGTTACTTTTTCTGCCAGATTTATCCAGGATATCAAAAAGCTAAAATTTTAAGAGATGGAGGTGTTAGGCAACAGAGGTTAATTGGAATGTGTGTGGGAGTCGTCTAACTCCTCTGGGTGTCTGTGAATGAGTGTGAAGAGAGAAATTCTGGAGGTACGCATTTGAGCAACTCAAAGGTGAAGCTCAAGTTCTATGCATAAAACTCTGCTTTCTCCTGACAAATAGCCAGGCTTGGTCTGCTGTGAGGAACGTGGGATGGTTTTAATTGTGACTTGTAAAAAGTATGATCAAATTTGGGCTTGAAACTTTTTGTTGCTGTGGTGCTGCTTGGAGTTTTAAAATGTTTTATTTGTTTTTTGAGCCAAATAGTCTTACTCATGCATGCAAATGTTAGAAGTATTTATAGATGCAGATATCCAAGTGAAAAGCAAATAGTTGCATTACCTGCTGCATGGTGTTCGGCTCATGTTGCCCGAAGTGAAGTGAGATCTCAGTCAGTTTCAGTTACTGCCAATTTAGTTTAGCCTTTAATAAAAAATAATTGGTTATGATCTCCCTGTTCCCTCTCCCCCCTCCCCCCACCCAAGTGGATGAGTACTTGAGCTTCTTATTTTTATTTCCAAACCAGTATTTTTCTGAAAGTATCAAATGTTGAAATGTGCTGGAAGAAAGTGGTAATGTAGGGAATTTAGAATTTTTTTTCTTTGAAATGGGTTACTCTTACTCTTTAAGTGGTATTCAGTAATGATTTCATGTCTGTTTTTATTTCTCTAAATCCTGAAGTAGGGACACAGAAAGATTTTTTTTTTTTGAATGGCTTTGAAAGTTGCAGGCTTGCTTCTACAGATAGAGAGAACACTCCAGTACGGATTTATCTTTTAAGGGCTGTTTGAAAACAAATTATGCTGTGTTACTTTTTTTATTCTTCTGTTGTATTTGTTTAAGGAAATGTGTGGAAAAACTAATTATTTGTATTGAAATCTTATTTTCTTATAAACAGACATAACATTTTTATTTTTCTCTACTGAAGAGAATAAAGCATCTATACCACTGTTTCTTGATGAGTAAATGTTCTAAATGAAGAACTCCCACAAAATAAGATAATGTCAAAAGAAATCCAAAGGCAGTGTGCTATTAGGAAAAAAGAAGTCATCAAACTGATGCCCTCCTTCTTTGTGTCATAGAAAATCTGAAATACACTTGATTTCTAGAACAGTGCTGTTGTGGGATCTTGCTCAGGTACTTCATGTTTAATCAACATATAATTAGTTCAAAAAACTTTTAAAATTATTTTGGGGGGGGTTTTGTCGTGACCAGGTGAGTTCTTGTGGGGTTTTAAAATTATTACTTAAACTTCTGAAGTGATTGATTGAAATAATTTTAGAAGTTAAGGAAGAAAAATTTGACTGTATTTTCTGAAGTGCTTCTGGAAGATCAAGCGTTACTTATAAACTGTGAACTGCAAAGTTTTTAACATGCTGGCAGATAGAGGAAGGGGTGTTGAATACTGGCAGTTGCTTTGCTTTGAATTAGTTTTCTAATGCAGAAAATTAAAAGATTCTCATTTAAAAAGAGCAAGAAGATAAATTAAGATATCTCATGTTTTTCCAGGAAGCAAAAGGGAGTGGAGCACCATTTCTTTCTATTTAATGTCCAAGAGCTGCTTGACTTCTTATTCTTTCCTTTCTTTCTTCCTTGTCTGTGGGAGTTTTTAATATCTGCCTGGTCAGCATATAACGATAGAAACTCCTGAGAAGGATTTTAATGCAACACAGTGTTAAACTATGTATTGTGAAGGAACTGTTAGGGGAGAAAGCAAGAAATAAAATGCTGTAGGAGGCAAACTAATATTCATATTAAAAAAAACCCATGAGATGGGGAGCATGATTGAAGAAAATGTGAGTTCTGTGAGCCCTCGAGCTGACATGTTTCCCTCCTGTCTTGTATGTCAGTAAATTGAACTGCTCTGACTTACTAAGTGAGGAGAGCATTTCAAAAAGTAAGTGGTATCAACTGCGCACATCCAGAAACTGATCTGCAGACGTAGGCATTTAGTACTGTCACAAGGAGCTGAAAATGGAATGCCTAAGGCCATGGGTCAGTGTCTTTAGGTGGGGCAAGAGTGGCTGGATGCTCACTTTCTTCAGTCAAAAGCAGCAAGGTGTTTTCAGCCAGAGATCTTCCTTGCTTCTGCCAATGGCTGCAGAAATGCTCCTTCTGTCAGGAGGGAAATGATAGCACAGGTGCAAGTAAAAGTGCTTCTTCTTGTAGCAATGCCAGCATAAAGTAGGGGTGATGCTTGAAAGTCAAAGCTGGCAGTTTTTGTCTGGTATGTTTGTGCAGTAATGAGGAACTGTGTTTGGAAAGATTACTTTCACTGTTAAAAACAGACTGGAAACAGTAATTGATGAAGGAAAGTACGTGTTGTGATCAAGGCGAGCCAAAGTCAGGAGTTAAATATGTGGAGCGGAAACAGGTGCTCCTACCAAATCTGGACCGAAGGTTAGAATTCCTGATATCTAAGATAGGAGCATTCCCTAGCAACATCTAGGCATACAGTGCAGGATTGTAGCGGCTGTAAAATACTGTATGTAATTATGTTACATACTGGAGCAGAGAGCAGTGACAGTGAGCCTTTGGAATGGTGGCTGGCTGCAATGGCATTGTTTGGGGAGGGGCTGCTCTCTGCTGACACATCAGTGTCTGCAGCCCTTAGTGGTGTTTCTCCCTACTAATTTTCTTTTTAATGACTCCCCCAGTCTTTAAGTGTTTTAATTTTTATGGAATATGTGTTCATGCTGGAGCTTTTCATAATGCCACAGCACTTGTAGTCCTTCATGAAATTGTTGCAGAACATCTATGTAACTTAGTGGACGGTAAACCATGTCACATTTGGCTTATGTTTGCCATTTGCATCAAGAGTTCCTGTAGAGGATGTATGCTGAAGGGTGCATCAGCCTTGTTATCACAGGAAGGCTAAAAATCAGTCATTTTTAGAGGAAATTCTGACACATTGCTTAGCTCAGATTGAAGGTATTGCCTATGTTATAATAATTTAATAACCTCTGCAGTGGTAACTTGTTTTAGTTTGGGGAATAATACTGCAAATAAAAACATAGTCATTACAGTTAGTAAGCTAGTTTCATAGTAGTACTACTACAAATAAGTAGTTTAATTGGATTATGTCATGAAACTGTACTCTTAGTTCACTCATACATAGCTGTAAGAGAAAAGGCTGTGCATAGTCATTTTGTATACGGCAGATCAAGGTAGCATGTGATGACCGGGTGTGAATTTGCCACAAAATGGGGATTTTTTATTTTTTTTCTTTAAGCCCGTTTTGAAATTAGCTGAGATTCTTACTCAAAAGACACAGGTAAGCATCTCATTAGTCTTGAGTATCTTGAAGTATGAATTGAGAGCTATTAACTTAAAGAACTATTGGGGTAGTAACAAGGCCCAAAAAACCATTGTGTTTGGGAAGAAATAATTGAGGAGGCCCATCTTTCAAGGTTTGGGGAAGCAAATCATAGACAAGTTGCTTGTTGTGAACATGTGTACCACTTGACTAGCTTAGTGATTTCTTCTAGAATATGTTTAAATTTAAAAATTAAAAAAAAAATGGAAAAAAACCAAAACAACCCCCAAACCAAAAGACTATCAACCATTTAATGTTCCAGGGTAGAGATCAGGCTTCTGATCTTAAGTATGACAAGTGCAAGCTAAGGCTATAGTCGCTTAAATAGCAGAAAGTAAAAGGTCTGAAAAGAGTGACACTTCAAAGGCACAAAGGTCGGGCTATAAGAGAAGCAGAACGCCGTTAGGATAAGAAGACAACTAATTTGAAAATAACTGCCCTTGTATGTGGTCTTTTATTTATTTTATACACAATGTTAAGTTTACGCATTCTAGTTACACTGTTTTCTTAATTAGTGAAGAGCTTTCCAATCTGTCTTTTTTAATTACAGTTTCTAAGAGAGAGAGTTGAAAGTTCCAACTGTCCTGTTAACCAGACAAGGCATCTTTTAAGTGAACCAACACATGGAATAGTAGTGGGAAGGAGTATGTGAACTAGCTAGTTGATGGAGATGTTAAAGGAGACTAATGTTTCTACTGATTATGAGAATTGGTGATTGCACACCAAACTGAAGAGTTTAGTCTGATTAAGCTCTTAAACATTTTAATTCACAAATTATTGTTCCTTTAATGGTAGTGTTTTTCACAGTGTGTCTGTAGCAGATTGAAATACTAAGAGTGCTAGTGCTGATTGTTTTCATCTTTTGAATATTAACTGAAATTTAAAAGGCAAACAAACCTCCCTAGCATGAGCTTTAGAAATAGCGTGGTCCTTGTTTTTGAGATGGTGGGCCCAGCTGAGAGATGTATTGACTTGTAGAATAATTTTAGATCTAGAAGTCATCTGATCCAGTCTCCCACTTGGGTTGGGCCAACACTGAAATCATGTTTTCCAGACCACTTTTAAAATGTTTTCAAGAGTGGGGATTCTAACACCTCTGCTTAATACATTCCTATGCTGTACCACACTCACTGGGAAGAATTTTCTTCCAGTAATGAAATGAAATCCCTTGCTGAGTCTTGTCTGTTGTGTCTTATATTTTCCTTTTAGCATAGATTAGAATGTTTCAGTAGAAGAGTTAGAACAGTGCTCCAATTCTGTGATTGTCTGGGTTTAGCTCCAATTTGTGTGGAAAAGCAGGCTATTCAGGGAGTTAATTCCATTGTGTAGTGGTTGAAATTCTCGGAGGGACTCTTCCAATTTTGATAAGGCCCAGAAACAGACAAAAGTATGACACATTCCTAAGAGTGTGTTCAGGAGTTTGGGGAGCTTACATGTGGTATTCTAAAGAATACTGTTAAGAATAAATAGAACATGCCTTGAAGCCTTTGACTTGTGCTAATATTCGTTGAGTGGCTGTAGTGGGATGTGGGACCTACAAGGCAGAACGAAATTGAAGGAACTTCACTAGCTTTTCATTTGTCTTGCACTGGCAAGTAATCTAGACAAGTTTGCTGCTATTGTTTGCCACTGACTACATCTCTTCAGAGCAGTCTTTAGTTGATCAAGAGATAGCAGGAAACAGCTTCTTGAAAGCTACTCCTGCAGAAGTAGTTAACGCATTAACTGCATTGATTGTGCAAAGTGCTATAAAGAACAAAAAACTACACAGTGTGAATAATATGTTTTACAAGGTGTGGAAGATAAATGTTCTAGTTTAACACAAGTGGATGATATGCTGTAATGGTTTGCTTGCATTGAAGAGGAGAGGTTTTTTCTGCTTTCCCTTGACTCTGGTTTCATGGTTCCGCTTCTTCCTTGCCAGTTTGGTTATTTATGATGCCAGTATGAACAGCTTTGGTCCAGTTAGAAAGCTCTGCTTCTTTTGAGTGCAGAAAAGATGGAGTAACTGATCAGCACAATCAAACATACCATATTTGCTATGTAAAGTCTGTCTGAGATGCTAAAGCAGCATAGACAGACAGAGAAGAGAGGAAATGAATGCCATTTTAAGATCCCACTTCCTTTCCCGGTTCTAGTTGAGAAGTACACTAGGATGTATTTGTCAGCAGCTTCCAAAAGCAAACAGGTAAGTGAATGTGCTGTTTAGTTTTGGGTGAAAATGTTGTTCTTCTTAGCACAATTCTGTTAGGTAATTTCTAATAAGCTCGTAACCGTTGATTGCATCAGAAAGGAGAAAGTACACTGGCCTTGGATTTAACAGCAGTTCCAGTGGAGGCAAAATCTTCAGGTTGTTGGTACATAAACAACCCCACAATATTGTAGTGACAGAGTATTGTAAAAGGGATTCTACTAATTGAGATGTATTTTAGTGTTGCAAATAGTAATTGCAAATAAATAGCTGTCACAATAATAGGAGCTTACTTGTAATGAGACTGCTCATAATAAAAGCATGCCTATTTATAGCAGCAGACCTTCTGCTTTGGGAGCTGCCATATTACCTGGAAAGCCTATAGCCACCATCAGTCTGTGTTGGTGTTAGAGCCAACATTAAAATGTCATGGATGTGGTTGTTACCCACACTGCAGAACAGGTTTTTAATTCTACTTGCAAGCTAGGGGTTTTCTGCTAACTCAAGAGGAAAAACAGGAAATATTCTGAATTTTCACACACAGTCATTGCTCTTCAGTTTGGGGTTGGCATTGGTACATCTGAAGCTGTTGTTGGTTCTCCTCCTTCCATCAGATTAGTTAAAGTTAATTGTTTTGTCTTTAATAATAGCTTGTAAAAGCTTCCGTCTCTTGAGTGATCAAGAACATTCTTGCAGAACATGTACTCTTGTCAGAGTTGATCATGAGTGTTTAGTTAACCTACTTCATCCACAACCACTGATGCCTGTCAGAGTGAGGAAGGACAGATGAATTGTTTGGAGTTACCTGCTTAGATCAGTTAACAAACTGATCCTTTTCTTTCGGATACTACCAAAGAGAACCCAGTACTGGTTAAGCCTTTGTAGGCAAACACAAGCTGCTGGCCTTTATCTGCCCAAAGAGTGGCACAGCTGGCATAGATGGCTTAGTAAACATTTCCTGTTTCTGGTTTTTAAGAATTATTTTTCTTTATTCAGTAAAAGTGAGTGTCAGAGGGATGGCATGGTTTGACAAACACTTCTGTTGAAGCCTGAACTGTTGCCCTCTCCAGTTTTAGTTCTTTGCCTCTTGTTTCTGCCCCAGTGTCACCCCTCTGTCCCTTGTGTGGATTCAAGAATTCATGACTTGAGCAAACTTGAACAAATCTGTGGCTGCTGAACAAACCGGCATGTGGAGATAATTTTGTTGAAAAAATGTATTTAAAAACCAAGTATGGTCATTTTCTGGGCTGTTCAGACAGATTTTTTTTTTCCTTCTGACCTAGTTTGATTACAGAATCATAAGCACTTAAGCACTCACAGTAGAGAAGGCTGTGTAGAAGTGGAAATGAATGACCACTGATACAGTGGACAGATGATGTCTTTTCCAGGTCAAACTGACACCAAATAGCATTTGAGGAAGATAGTTGAACTGTTGGTAGCATTTGATGTAAGTTCTTTCTTGAAATTTAAACTGCCTTTAATGATACAGTAGTTCAGCATATGGAATAACAACATGATACAAATATAGAAGTATTTTTAGGTATTTCTTGTTTAAAAATAGGTTGAACTGTACTACAAACTTAACATACCATATTTCTGTGATATAAAATAATAAAAACACACTACAGTTTACTCCCATCTATTCCTCTGATTATTTCTGTAAAAGATTAAATGTGCTGTAGTTTTTTTTTTGGTGTGAAATATTAATAATAAACTATATTAATCCTTCCTATGTTGTATTTCAGAGACAGAGGATTTTGTTAATTGGTGTAGTTTGGGATCTGAAATACCCAAGTTGACAGTGGCCTTGGGAATATTTTTCTTCCCATGGAAATGAGAATGTGGTATTTTACATAGATAAGTTTGAAAGAAAATCATGTTTTGTTTTGCTTTAGAAAATCCAGAAAGCAGAGTGGCGACTATAAAACTTCTAGCCATATCTTTTTGTGTGTCTTCTGTAATAGCACAGGTAAAAAGCCCTTTGAGATTCTGTGAGTGTCATTTTTCCCCCCACATCTACAGTTTGCACAACTTTATGTGGAAAGACTTAGCAGCTCTGAAATCACAGCAGTGAACAATTTTTCTTACTTAATCCAAAAGAAGAATATTGGGTTTTGACCATTTTTTTTCCCCCAAGAATCTCTCTGTGATATTAACAAAAGTTTGGTATAAATGTAGAAGATAGATCTGGTAGATTAGAGCATTAATTTATAATTAATTTTCAAGTTAGCTTTTTTGAAGTCTGGCAATATGTATGTGTTTTATTGGTTTGGTTGTTTTTTTCAGGTGCTTGATAGTTGTAGTAAGTGCTAGAAACTGCTTACTCTGGAAAGGTTTAGGATTAAGTTCATAGACTGTATTATCTTGTTTTGCATTTAGTATGCACAAAATAGAATACTAAAAGGAAATTTCTAAGAGTTTCTAAGCAGTAAAGTTTAGTTTAACATATCTGAAAAATAGGTAGCTGCAGTTGACCAATCATTTTGTTGTATTGTGCTGTGTAAAATCCTGTAGCGAAATTATGATATGAGTTCTTTATGAGGTAGTTTGGTAAAATTAGCAACTTTGGCTCTAAGCTTAATGCATTAGGTTTGATACCTGAAATGCATTCTTTTTGGGGGGTGTTTGTTTTTTTTTCTGTTTTCTAGCAAGTATTTTTGCAGGCTTGTGGAAAAATCTTGTTAATCCCTTCTGTTACTGAAATTCTGCTTTTTTGGTTGAAAGTTGTCCTAAATTCTGCTGCCCAAGTAAAAATTTTTTTGTTGTTGTTTGTGAAAAAACGTAGAAGTGTGTGGTGGGGTGTGGTTTCTTTTCTTTGTTTTGTTTTTTTTTCTCTTTAAGTTTTGTAGATGCTTGAAGGAGTTCTGTGTTTACTTCAGGGTTTACTTAGGGTTTATTATATAATAATTTGTCCATTGCTAAGATTGTCCATTAGTAAGATTAGTAAGATTGCAACAATTCTGTGTTGACTTCAGATAGGGTTTATTATATAATAATTTGTCCATTAGTAAGATTGCATAAGCTCAGGCTGAAAGACTTGTATGCTGTCTGGATCTGATAACAGCTTACAGCTGAAGAGCATGCATGCCACTCCAGAGCACACTGATGTATGTAACCAGTGCCTGTTTGTGGTTTCATTGCCTGCACTAGTTTTTCTCTAGTGTTGGTCTGATTTTTTTATAAAATTCTTCCTGCTTTATAGTTGTGCAGAGGAAGCCCCAGCTATGGATGAATCGTGAAACCACTTGTATTTCAGAAAACAATTGCAAAAGTGAGCTTAATGTGAGTTAATGAGCTGTACTGGGGTGAAAATAAGGAATTGGGAAGGGTGGGATGATGGTAACATGCCATCACTGCTGAGGAAGTTACTTTGGTGAGTACCTCCATGATGTAGTATTGTCTCTAAATTAGTAAGTGTATAGTGTTTGAAATGACAGGTCCTGAAGCCAGCACAGCTGCAGGCTTTGAGCTGTGCAGTCAATAGCAGTAGGTCGCTGTAGACAGCAGGGCTGTGGGCATGCTGGAGGTGAGCTGGAAGAGAGATCAAGCAGCATTGTGCTACCGTCCATTGAGCAGGGTCCTGCAGTTAAATACATTCCTTTGGACCTGCAGCTTCTGAGGAGCGCGTGTGAAAGCATTTGGCTTTGTGGGAGGCGGAAGCAGTACTTCTCCCCTACCTGCTCATGCCCCAGCTGAATTATTTCATACCTTCATTACTCTGCCATTACTCTAGGCATCAAAAAACCATGATTACTTATTTCATTATTCTGTATGCATCAGATTTCAAATGCAGTTTCTCCACTGGGTTTTATATTCTCCTCCAACCTCACTGTCCCCCCACCCACTGCACTAAAACTGGTGGTTAAGAGTGCTCTGAAGTGCTATATTGTAGTAGCATATATTTAAAGTATGTGAATAACCTTATGAGTGTAGATTAATTCACAAAAAAAGAACTTGAAAATTATACTGTACTGTACAAAAGGTGCTTTAATTCATAAATATCTCCAAACAAGAATTCTGAGTAGTGGGAAGATAATGTAATGTTTCTACAGTTTAAAATATTGTGTAATATTAAGCACAATTACAAACTAATAGTGTTCTTTCAAAAGGGCAGGCCTCCTCATTTGTTCTCCCATGCTTTTCAGTTGAAAATTTTCATTAATTTATCTTTTTTCTTGAAATTTGGCATGGTAGCCAGAGGAGCTTAAATATAGTTTTTGACAGCCGTATGACTGTTTGAATAGGCTGCCTAATTTAGAAAATTATCTGTGTGCTTGTCTGTCACTGATAGATATTGCCAAAATGATCAAAGAAAAATAGGAGATTGTCTTTAAATAAGGCTATTTTTATGTTCTGTAGGCAAAACAGGAGCAATTTGAGCTGAAATTGTTCTACACTTCTTTGTCTTATTGTGAATCCTAGATGTCTTGTACACAGTTTTTCTGCTGAAAGTAAACGTTGCCTGATTTAAGCTTATAGGCATGAATTTTCTTAAAAACTTACTGTAAAGAATGTGGATATTGTACAGAATTATGAAATGCTCAGCATGGTTTCTTTAAAAAACAAGTGTGTATGCTTTAGGACACTGCCATTTTTTGTTTTTTGTTTCCAGCTATGCAAGTATGAGTAGAAACTGAAAAGAATAGTTATGTCTTTTTTTTCTATCTTCTTGTAGTTTTTTTCTTTTAAATTGGTATTTAGGAGGCTTCAGTATGTCTCATTCCTAGTACTCCCTTATTGTTCTCCTTAAGAGGGGTTAGTTTTCTTATTTTTCTTGTGCTTGGTGGCGGTCTGGAATAACATTGGTCCTCTTGTTAGTATAATTATCTCCTTTTTATTATCTCCTTTTTTGCTGTGGCATTGGAGAGATTGCCCAGAGTGGAATGAGACAGTCTGCAGTGTTCCCTCTGCTGCAAACAGGGTGCATGGAGCTATGGCAAGGTTTCCCTCCTTACTGTGATGGCAGGTGAGACCTGTGGAGGTTAGCTCAGGTTTTGCATCGAAGTCGTTGTGCACTCCGGGAGCAGAGCTCTCTGTAGAAACAGTATCGCTGCTTTGGAGTTAGGCTTGCTTTCTTTGTATCTGTTCTGGAGAAGCAATACTCTGCCCATAAATAACCGAGTTGGCTGCTACATAGTTCCTTTTTTTTTCACTTTTTTTTTTTTTTTGGATAGAACTTAGCAGGACTTGGCTCTTTGGCAGTTAGATGGTTTCTCTGGACCGTTTTAATCAAAAGGATTAAAAAAAGGGGAAAGAATAAGATTTTAAAACAATACAAACAGCTAGTGGGATTCAGAAAGGGAAATGGGGATGGAGAAGAGGGACAAGGCCTAGGGGCTCTCGGAATCAGACCATTGCACTAAGACAATCAGTATCATGTTTTATTTATTACATGGAAACTGTTTCAAACTGTGCTGTCTTAAGACAGGCTTAACTATTCTCAGACAGACGGGATTTAGCTTGTGCCACTTCGGCTGCTTTAGGGAATATTCTGAAAGTATATGAAAAGTTGACTAGTTCTGACAAATTGATCTTCACATTCACTAGTTTCTCTGCTCTGCAGTCCTAGCTGTGACTCCTATACAATGTAGTTTAAGGACAATGTTCAGGTTTTTTGTCTTGTCTAGCATAGTGGGAACTGTGTAGTCTGTTACAATTCAGAGTACTTTCACCATTTCTACTGTTTACGTGCACAAGAAAGTGATTTGGGCGGGGTTTGTCTTGCACACAGGTACTAGGCAAGTAGAGCACTAGTAGGCTTGAGACAGCATCTACACTCCTGAGTTTGCCCCAGAGATTATGTTGGTGTTTCCCTGAAGTCTTTTAATCTTCAAATTACTTTTGCTTTCAGGGATGGAAGTAGTGTCCAGCACCCTACTTTCATAGTGCTGTTTCATTTTTTGCTTCCCAGCACTGGCTGTCCTTGCCTGTGAAACTTCTTATCCCAGTTTTTCAGGTCTAGCTTCTTAAATATATAATTTCAGGGACAACCTTTGAACTGACGTGAGAAATCATCAGTGGTGTTTGTCTGTAGTCCTAATGAGAGGATGATAGATCAATTGCGCTATGAGAATTGACTCTATGAATATGCTCTTCCTGCCCTGCCCCTGCCTTGGTTTATTTTTATTCTGTACTTTCTCCTGAGATTTGGGGCACAAAACCAATTGTCTCCTACCACAGTACATATGTTAGCAACACTGTAACTCTACTTTGGTTATGTTAGACTGCCCAAAAACATACAAACATCGTTCACTTGGCTCTGCTGTTGAGAGACCGTTAATATATTAATTTTGACAATCCCTGAAAATTTTTTACGAACATGCATCCAGGACACTTTTTTTCTCTTAGATATAATTTTTCTATACTCTGTTTGTGCATATGCTTCCTTTCCATTCAGTGCTTTTTCTCTTAATATGGACTTGCCATATAAGAAGTAGTTTCTAGTTTGTTTATACATATTGGACTTAATGCATGATGTATATCCCACTGGCTGTTGCACATTAACATTATGGCTTTATGTAGGAGGACTTTTTCTTGCCGTAACCTGACATAAGCAACAGTACATGTTTTTTTCACTTTATATCCTGTGTTATTTGGTGCCTTGACCATTAAGTTGTCTGTGCTGTACCCCGGATAGCAACTTGAAACTAGTGCAAGAGGAGAGTGTTCTTATAAGTCATGTTTGTTTTCAGATGATTACCCTAAATGTGTGTAAGTTATGCTGTTTTAAAAGGAAGTACTGATCTTCTTATGAAGTATTATTTTGTTACCATTTTAATACAACAGGTAATAATGATGTTCATTATGGAAAATTGAATAGATTGGATTTTTTTTTTTTTATGGGGATGTATTTCTCTCAGTTCTTAAATCCTTGTTCGTGGGGTCTTCATGAGGCTGTATTTAAGTTGTATGAAAGAAAGATGGAAATTCTGTTGGCTTTGTCTGTTTGTTTTGTTGTTGTTTTTAATCCAATTATATGTGATTTCTATATAGATCTGCTTCTGATGAGCAGGGCTTATCTGGCAATTTAATTTCAGCTAAGAAAGCTTTTTTTTTAAGCCGGAGTCATTTGTTATTATCCAGGAAACTAGAATAAGAAGGGCTGTGGTTGGTGCAGTATTAGAGTAAGTAAATGTAATCTGTGTTTCAGTTGTATGGGCTATGTTACTTCAGTATTGTCAGCTGAGCTTGCATTTATCTTTTGAGTTCATTGATGCTTTTTCCATGTCTTTTGGCTGAATCATAACTGAAGCAATTTTGATGTGCTGTATTGCTTACAAATTGTCTGTTATTTAATAGTACTTATTCTATGTCTAATTTATTTCCAGTTAATGGGTTGATTTTCAATATTTTTACTTTGCTTAGTTTAGCATATAATACAGTGTATTTTCTATACTTCATAATGCTTTTTATGCTGCTGTTTAATCAATATCATTGTGCACTTCAAATCACTGAATGTCTTGTCTGTGTTCTAACAATGAATGCTCCAGGACTATTTTTTTATTTATAGTTTTATTTTTTATCTTTTGTAACCACTGGTGTTGTGGTGAATGAGATGCAGGTGGATTCTACTTGCTGTCTTTTGCATGGAAGGAGAGTAATTGTGTTTGATGCTTTGTTCTAGATTTACCTCCCCATGTTGGTTCTCTGTTCTCCCCCTCTGTCCAGTCAGGTGCATTATATAGTCATTCGTATCCTATGTCTTTTTTCCTGAAAGGATATTTCCCATGATTTGGGTTGGCAATTCTGCTATTTGAAGATTATTTTTTCATTCTAAATCTAAAACCCCAACATTTTTTCTTGCAAAATATTATTATTAAATCATATTAAGTCTTGCATGAAAATGGGTTCAGGCTCTTATAGGCTTACTACCTTCTTGTTCTCTGTAAATGAATGCATAGTCTTGAGAATAAGCAGGTTCTGTATTGATTTCTCCCTCTCATCATCATCATAAAGTCTGATAGAACTCAAATCTGACCTATACAGAACTGCTGAAAATAGAACAGTAAGCTTCCAGTAACTTGGATAAAGCTGTACCTATGACTGTCAGGGAAGCTGTAGTGTGGGGCAGTGGAGGTAGCACTGGGCATTGGATTCGAGCCCAAAGATGACATCTCTGTTCACTTTGACCTGCCTTGATAATTAGAAGGGCTGGAATTGTTTCTACTAGAACTGGTTATGCTCGTTTGAGAATGTATTAAGCTTGGGCAACTGGATGTTTCAGCCTTTCAGTCCATCATGGCTATTGTGAATGATATTTTGAGCTATTGAGAGAAATATTGTAGGTTTTGCAGTGCAGCTCTTGAGAAGAAGCCAGTCTTTGATGTAGTGGTTTAGTTTCAGGATGCTGTCAAAATAGTCATTGCCAGCATAGTTGTAGCATACGGTCTTTGATTTTGAAAAATACGGAGCAGATTGGCATATTCTAGCAAGGCATTTGGATTATAACATAAAAATACAGCTTCATTGCCAACAGTCCTCTAACATAAAAATGAACCACTTGGCACTAGGAGGGTGATCAGTAAAGTGGAATCAGTGGGCAGTTTGTGGTCTTACAGAATACTTGACAAAAGAGCAAAGTCTCTTATTCTGGCTGTTTCAAAACTCATTGTCTGAATTTCTACAAATTTTTCACGCTAGAGTGGCTGGGTGGGAGAGCTGGGTACTCCTTGAGCTACCTCTTTGTACTTGAGGGCAACTCCAGAAATCTATTGTAGGAGTTGGTGTCTTAGTGAAGAGGACCCCTCCTGCAAGGAGGAAAAGGTTTGTCTGCCATGAATATAGATCTCCAGAAGTTAATTTACAAGGCTACTTGCAAGAATTCCAGCATGTATCTTTGCAGTGGGAATCTTGATTTTTTTTCTCTTCACCCCTTTAAATCCATCAGATACCTTTTTGTATAGAGGCATTAGAAGTGCAAATGTGAAGGATCCACTGATTTGCAATCAAAATTACTCTTTTCTGGTGCCTATCACTTAAATATGTTTCCTTTTTTTTTCTGTTGGATTGGGATGGTATTGCAAGTGTGTGACTGAAAGGAATTAAAGGAATTGGATATGAAAGATATCAAAGGAATGTTGCTCTCCTATCTAACTTCTATAAGCGGTGGTGTCAGATTTGGTAATACTAACATGACATTGTCTCTTGTAGGATAATCATGGGTCAAACCGGAAAAAAATCTGAGAAGGGACCAATTTGCTGGAGAAAACGTGTAAAATCAGAATATATGAGACTGAGGCAGCTCAAGAGGTTCCGACGTGCTGATGAAGTAAAGGTACTTTATCTTTTGGTTCTATTGCTTGTAAAATTGTACAAGTATTGATTATTTTCTGAAGTGTGTCCTACAGTTAACACTTGCTATAACAATTTCATTGAATACTTTATCAGCCTACTGAAAACTTGTCTAACTCTATGGTCTTATAAACAGGTATGATACATTTATATGTATCCTATGGGTTCAGAATGTTATGTATCAGAAGAGGTTGTGGAGAGCTAATATGGCAACTTCTTTAGCTGCATACTCTTCCAAATTCCATTTAGAATTTAGTTCCATTCTAAAAGTGTGACTTGCTAAATGTGAGAACATGGTATGAATTGAAGAAAGGGATAATGAACTATACTGAACCTCACTGACATTTAAACTAAATTTGTATGTTTGAGTTTTGAGCAGTTTTTTTTGTTATAACATCTGGTTAAATGTTATAATGCCTTAAGATGCTAACAGATGAATTTAGAGGCTTTCATTTATTTATAATGTTGTGGTTAATTTTTAGAGTATGTTTAATTCTAATCGTCAGAAGATACTGGAAAGAACTGAAATCTTAAATCAAGAATGGAAACAACGTAGGATACAGCCTGTTCACATCATGACTTCTGTGAGCTCATTGCGCGGGACCAGGGAGGTTGGTTAACATGTGTTGTGGTAATTCCACTTACAAGGTTGTTAGCACGTTTTCTTTTTATTACTGGAAAGTTGGCTGTTCTTTGTATTTTTTTTTCAGCGTGATATGACTTGGCAGCCCAATGTGTTTTGTATGAGTGTCTTAAAGAATTTATTTATTATGTACTTTGATCATATGACTTCTGTAAAGCAATAAATACGTAGCAGGCTACCTAGCTTTGAATGACACACAAGAGTGAAACTTCTTTATTTCTGACAATGCTTGGATCATACCGCAGCATCCTTTAATCAAGCTGTTCTGTCTCCATGGTTCTGGGAGTTTACTCTTGCTCCTGTTGGAGTTGGCCCCAGTCGTACAAATGAGAGGCTACTTTGGCTCTTCCTGAGTTAAAGTACATGAAAGCTGTGAACATACCCACTTGACAAAGTCTTCTTCATATTAATTAAAGTCATTTAACCACAGAGGTCCTAACAGGAGTTAGATTGATGAAGCCTTGTGTTGCACAAGCAGACTGGATGCTAAATTTTGAAAAACACTTCCATAGCTGTGGCATAATTTGAGCACCTAAACTGGTTTCCACAGAATTGGTAAAGTTGGAAGGGACCACTGGATATCATCTAGTGCAACTTTCCTGCTCAAGCAGGGTCGCCCTAGGGCATGTTACTCAGGTTTGTGTCCTGTGTCATGGTAGCTTCAACAGTGATTTAAACCCACTCCAGATTTCTATATTTGTCACAGGTTGATTTACCTTCTTTCTCAGTTGCTCTTTAGGCACTTAGTTTGAAGATGTTTTATCTGTAAAAATCTGAAAAGCTAGCCCTTTTCAGTAAGGTGAGAATGAAAAGACTTTACTGTGAATAGGTTAAAAAAGGCAAACCAAAGTACTTTATCTTCAAGGAAATTGGCAGAGTTTCTTTTCCTAAAATTTTAGTGGAGAACTGGGGAGTGGGAGTGTGTCATAGAGGTGCATTTGTGTGCATGCATATTCAAATGCAAGGAGGTGAGGACCTTTGGGTGTTCTCTTTTAAACATTCTTGAATATGCAATTACTCATGTACAGCTCTGTAGCTATTGTGTGGGATCAGAACTGATAATAATTGACACAGGTACACATCCAATTTTCACCTTTTTTTTGTTGCTAGAAGATTGTTCCTTACCATTCCTCTTCCTTTTTTCTTTCAAGTGTGGTGTTCACTATTCTATATGTTAATTTTCTGCCTGTATTGATAGAGCGCACTAATTAATGCATTCAATCCAGTCTCTGTCTCATGAATCAACTCTAATGCTTGATTTAAGGTTGCCATAATTTGTAGTGACAGAAGTGAGATGAAAAAATGGTGGGTACTTTAAAAGATTACATTAAAATCTTCTTTTCTTAATATGCTGAATTTCTTCAGAGTTGCATAAGACACTGGCTAGAAATAGAAAGGTTGTGTGAGAGCCTTCCTGTGCTTGGTGAAGACTGCAGGGCATTGCTGGTGACAGAGGTTTTCTCTGGTCAGCGTCAACTGGAGACCATAACGTGTCCTGTGCAGGCCTACCAGACATTAACCTGAGTTCCATACCAGAAGAACAGAGCAGCATAATTGAGGCTTAGTACCAAACAGAGTCATTTTGACATAGCCTATTTGTCAGTCTGAGACTTCTAGTTCCAAAGATAAAAGTAATTAATTCTTTTACTTTTGTATTTTTCTTTAAAAATACATGAAAAATATGCTTGATGGCTGCTAGCTAGAAAATTAAACATTAACCTGAAATGGGAATAAAGCAGTAGCATAGGACAGTGTCTAGAATATTAATATACACAGCAGAAATCTAATTTCATTTGCTGCAGATTAAAAAGAAAAGGAATAAATCTGGCTTGTGTCATTCTGCCGGGGTACTGTCTCTGTATATTGTTTGTTACATTACTTTGTGTATTTCTTTAGAAATGTGAAGCTCTGTTCATCTTTCCCTTCTGGAAAGGAGAAAGATCTTTTGTCTCCACTTCCTTTTTTCCTTTCAGGTAGCTATGATAGCTGTTCTAAACTTTGTTTTACCTACCTCCAAATCTTATCTGTTGTCCTTCCCTTAGCTTTGTATGTTCCTGTCTGCTTTTGCTTGTAACTTTTTTCCCAGAGTTCTTCGTACTGCAGTCCAAGTATTTGAGAAAAGTTGATCTATGTTTGTTAACCGTTGATTATTAGATGCAAGAATAACCTAATTGTTGTCTGTATTTCTATGGACTGTTTGTCCTTTGGAGGCTACATTAATCTCTGAATCTCCAAAACAGAAGTCCTGAAAAATTAAAACAGAAATAGCTGAAAAATTCATTGTATCCAGAGTTTAATATTAAGAGTTAATTTTCATTTTTCCTTTGCAAGCAATGAGCATCATAAAAGACTTGAGGATAGGATAAACATACAATAATGGGGAAACAAGGCAGGAATTAAAAAGACATATAGAGGTTTTATTTATATAAGGTGTCTTGCTGGTGTTAAAGTAAAATTTTATTTATTTTTGTGGCATAAATAATACATGATTTCTGCAGTGTATTGATTTGAAGCCAGGGGAATTCACTTGCCTCTTAGATGGCCTGAGTAAATACGGTATCATCAGTGTAGCAGCAGCAACAGATACTAAATCTGGTTTGAGATACCAAACTTAATTTGTATCGTAGGTTGAATAGTCTGAGTAAAATACTATCACAGCTACTTAATAATAAGTGGAAAAAACCCATCATGATCTATTAGCAAAGCTATTGACATAGAAATAATTCTTGAGGTTCTTTTCTTGCTAAAACTATTTCCTATTATGCCTTAAAAACTGATGCATTTTTCAAAGGTTGATATGGCTAATTTTGAGAAACTCTTTGAATTTTGTGCATTGTAGAGTGTTCTGTGATTTATTTTTGTTTGGGGTTTTTTTTCTGACATTGCTATGTAAGTGTAACTTCAACTTCTTATTTCAGTGTTCTGTTACCAGTGACATTGATTTTCCAAAACAAGTCATCCCGCTGAAGACTCTCAATGCTGTTGCTTCTGTGCCTATAATGTATTCTTGGTCTCCCCTTCAACAGAATTTTATGGTAAGTTTAAACAAGTGTAGTGAGGAGAAGGGAATGGAGAAAAGGGAGGTGTTAATTTTAAAAGTATGCCAGCAAAAATCTATTGCCAATTATTATCCCTATCTTAGTTATTGGTAATAGGGGCAGTCATAATCAGAAATAAGCTCCCCCAAATGAAATAAAGAGAAAAGTAACTTTGCAGACTGAATCTCTGTCCTCAATGTATCTAAGTATCTAAAATCTTGCTGTAAAGTTTATTTAATTCAGGTGACCTATTGTCTTGTGTGGCTATTAACAAATGTAGTTCTATTGGAAAGTATCTAATTAGTGTAGTGAGAAAGGTTTTCTGAGGAATATGAATGCTTTTGTGTAAGGCAATCAATCAACATATCTGTAGCACAATAGTAATTTTTGTGGAATAAAGGGAACTTAATCCTGAAATAGTCTCCCCACGTAATGATCATTCTCATATCTGAGTATACCTTTTTTTGTCAGATTAGCTGCCCTGTATGCAGAAGCCATAACATTAGATTTCTGATGTAGGTATTTGACTTTTTGAAAAGCTTAGCTTATTGCAAATCTTTTCACTTATCATTTTGTATATGACCACCTTTGCTGACTGGTTATTTTGATAATAATTGTTACAAAGTGGTTTAAACAACATTTTTTTATCAGTATAGGTACAGAGCTTTTCCACACATTTTTCTCCTTGCTTTCAGTTCATCAGTGTTTGGATATTTTGGACTGCTGCAGAATCATGATCAGCAGGAAAGTTTATTTTTTTAACAATAGAACGTTCTTTTGTAGTATTGGAAGATGCAGCTGAGTATCAAGGTCCATAAATTCCACTGATAAAACATGGGAGTATTAATGCATTTAGTCTTTATGCAGTCAAAAAAAGAGACAATGGAATTCAGATTAAATTGTCAGGCATGTTTCTCTGTTTGCTCTTTAGACAACTTTCATTTAGAGTCTTTTTGTAAAATATTTTCTTACCTCTGACCAAACAGTGAAAGGGTGGTTCCCATTATGGTTTCCTACATTACTGTAGGAGAGAACCAAGGGAGGATGAATGAATTTACCAAATGCAAGCTTCCCAAAGCCTGGTAACTTAATGAGTTTCCATAGCAGAAGCTTTGTGGAAACTTTCTGCTAACCTTAAGATTAGGAGCTAATGTTAGTATTTTGAGCTAGCCACCGAGAATGCAAAACATTGTTGAAAGTCATTGAGGGTTTTGTTTTATTTTTTAGTTAATGGTAAATGTGGTAAAGCAGTGAAGCCAGTTAGTTTACTATCATAGCTAGACTCCTGTTGATTGTGAAAAACGATGCAGAAATGGTCACTTAACAACACAATTTAAAATTGCTTGATCATAACTGTTGTTCCTAGGTAGAGGATGAAACTGTTTTACATAACATTCCATATATGGGAGATGAGGTGCTTGACCAGGATGGTACATTTATTGAAGAACTGATCAAGAACTATGATGGGAAAGTGCATGGAGACAGAGGTGAGCCCAAACACTCAGGTATACTTATCACTTCTTCCTATATAAATTATTGCTGTAGTATTGCTTAAGGCCTCATGCTTGATTATTACAGTTACATCTCTAGAATCTCTACATTGTGTAAACATTAGGTATAACAGACTTCCATATTTAAATGTATTGTTCTGCATTTTCATAAGACTGCAGAGTTTTAAAGCAACAGTATGCAGAAATTAAGCACATGAACTTTTTCCCAATACCATACAGTGATTCTTGGTATTCAATTTTGTGCTCAGAGCTTTGGAATATGATATTGTAATGTGCATATGTGTCCTGCCTAGCATAAAGTGGCAGGAGAATTATGCAAAACTCTGATAATGACAACATTTGCAAATGTGATTCAACAGAATAACCTCTTGTAGGTTTGTGGGGTTTTTCTTACTTTCCTTTCTCTAAAGAACTTGCTAGTTATTAAAAAACCCTCTCTCTGTAAGTCAGGTTATAGAGCAAAATCGTATCCTTCTGTTGGTACATTATATATATTTATTCTTAGGTGTAGTTTACCTGTTATCCTGTGTGGGATGTGGACTACAGACAGTGTAATCTGTCTCTTACTTTGCTAAAGTCTCAGTGGAGTGATGACTTTTCACTTGCTCTGTGCTCCCTAAGAACTGGCTTATACGAGCCTCAACTTTACAGTTCTAAAGGTTTCTCTTGACTACTGTGATTCCCCCTTCAGAGAAATATTACCCACACACTCCACCCCTTCAGTCAAACAGAGAATAGCTTCTTAAAATTAATTATATTCCTGTTAAAGCTGAGTGAAAAAGTGACTGAGAAAGAGAACCACATTTTTTGAGTTCATTGTGTACCATTCATGAAGGCTAAGCCTGTGATTCAATAATAAATGCTACTCAGCCCTACACCAGACTTGTTAATGTCCTCAGGATAGCTGGTGCCTTTGTGTTTCATAAGAAACATGGAATGTTTCATGGGCTTTGGATATGTTTACCGATTTACTGATTGCTGATACTCCTATCAGAAAACTTGTTATGTCAAAATGATGACAATACTAGTAAATGTCTTCTATTATTGATTTGATTTATTATTAAAGGGGTTTTGCTTTAAAACTGATCCTGTTTGAGCATCTTGAGACCCAAGTTTATGATGGCAATTACTGTTATTATGGGTTCTTCATAAGATATAAAATACATTATAAGTAGAAAGACTTTTTTTAGTCTCCCAATGACTAGTATTGTGTGACTGTAATTAAATGTAAATACTGTGGGAATCTGTAATCCAGAGGCATTCCCATGTAAGAGTCAGAATTCTAAACTAGCTCTGTAATTGCACTTTTGGGAGATAATTTGTACTAACCTGTGTGCGCATATTAAATGTCTGTTTAAAACATCCAAGTGGTGTTTTCATTGTCTACATAGTAATAAAACTATTATTTTCCGTCAAGGTGTTTTGACATCCAAACCCAGTCCAGGTTCAAAAGGATAGTGATAAGCACTACAGTTCCCACACAGTTCATGATTATTTTGTTTTTTTTGGAAAAATAGTCTCTGTCAGCACTAACTATGATTTTTCCCTTGCACAGAAATGCCATATTGTTTAATCTGTTCTGCCATCTGAATGTCACAGCAGAATGTAATCTAATAAATAGATATATGCAGCTTTGTATCTTTCAGTTTTCTCTTGAATTTTTTGTGTATAACTGTATTCTTTTTTTATCACCCAGCCAGTGGGGTCTATTGTGGGAAGTGGATGCTGAGGAACTACCAACCAAAAATCTCTCTTGAGATTCCTTAGCTGTCTAAGGATTAGTTTATAGACTGCTAGCATGCATTTTCAGACTGGCTTAACCCAACCATGTTGGCACTGGGATTCTGTCATAAAATCTCTTAAATAATCTAGCTGGTAGTATTTTTTATCGTATAAGGAAGAGAGATTTATATATGTATATTGGTATGTAGCACAGGGAGTTGGGAACAAAATTGTTGAAATTTTTCTTCTTCCCTTCCCACTTGTCAGTCTAAGAAATGAATAATGAGCATTTTTAACTTGTCTTGGTTCATACACTGCAATTTAAGAGGGGAAAACTACAAAATTGCTTTTCATAAATGACAGCATTTGCCCTAATTTAATTAAAGTGTAGGGAGGATTAAAAATATTTCATGTGCACCTTGTGCTTTTTTGTTCACTTCTAATTTTGCTGAATTTCAGAATGTGGATTTATCAATGATGAAATATTTGTTGAGTTGGTCAATGCCCTTGGTCAATATAGTGATGATGAAGATGATGATGATGGAGATGACAATCCTGATGAAAGAGATGACAAGCAAAAAGATCGGGACGGTAACAGGATGGGTATGTCTGTCTGCAGACTTTATAAATTAAGCCCAAAACTTTTTGTTTAACCACTCAATAAATTTGTTCAAACCCATCTTCCTATGTGATAGTTTTCAGGTCTAAAGTAGCATAATTTTCATAATTTCCTTTGTCATTTAGTTCAAGATTTGTATTGAGAACACCATGAAAGGCACTTTTGCCAATTTTTGTTTCTTGGCATAGTGAGGCAGTCAAATGCACCAAAAACCCGTCAGTATGTGTCTCATAAATGCTTTGATACTCCTCAGAAAATGATGTATCATTATTGTAATGCAAGCAGAGTTCTGAAATTCCATCTCCATCTGCTGGTGAAATAATGATTTCTCCAAGTTTTACTAGTATATTTTTCTCGTCAGGAAAGATCACTTAACACAGTTAAAATTGTAAGCAATTTAAAAACCTTTACTTCTTTTTTGCGTTAGAATTTTGAACTCCCCCTTTCTCTGAACACCTTGAGGTAGCAAAGGAGCAGAAATATATTTCTTTTGTTTTCCAAATTTTTCACTTCCTTGACAGAGAAAGAAACTCACCCACCTCGGAGATTTCCTTCTGACAAGATATTTGAAGCCATTTCCTCAATGTTTCCAGACAAGGGTACAGCAGAAGAATTGAAAGAGAAGTAAGCATGTATTTCTTAGGGTATATTGCTGTGTTGCTTTATGAAACAAAGATTCCTCTATGAAAAAAATCCTTCATTAAATATTTGTTGATTAGGAATGGTCTCCCTAGCAGCTAGTTCTGTGGCAGTTGTGTAACTTCTGCAAGTGACGCTGGAAGGGATTTGGCTCTTTCCCCCAAGTCAAACAATACAGAAGTGTTTATTAGCCTTCCTTTTAAACTCTTGAAAAGGGGGTGCGTGTCTGTCTCTAATAATCTGTTATTTTTTGAGGTGGTAAAATAAAAGCTACTGCTAAAAAAATCTTATCTCCTTTTTGGAGTTAGTGATCCTCTCTATGTATGAGATGATGTAGGTCTTGAAAACAAATGCATTCTTTCCTAGCCAATTTGTATTAATGAGTATGGAATTAATAATTTGTCATGTCACTAACAGATTGACCTTTTTAGCTGGAGCATATTTCTTAGGGTTTTTTTTAAGTTGTCATTGAAAATGCAGAGTGATACTGGAATAAAAAATACTTTAATAAAAAAATTATACTTAATAAAAAACGTCTATTATTTTCCTTTAAAGATACAAAGAACTCACTGAGCAGCAGCTTCCTGGAGCTCTTCCTCCTGAGTGCACACCGAACATAGATGGACCAAATGCTAAATCTGTTCAGAGGGAGCAAAGCCTGCACTCTTTTCACACACTCTTCTGTAGACGCTGTTTTAAATACGATTGCTTCTTACATCGTAAGTACAATTAAAGTGTGCTTGTATATATCTTACCTTTTTTTGTAAGTCAGGAAACTTAAAAATACCATAAGATGCAATGCAGATGGAAGGAAAGAGAAGAAAAAATAAAAGCAGGAATATCTCTAAAGTTTATGAAAACAGCTTGCACATGTTGACATTATTTTGCAGTGAAAACTATGCCTCAGAAAAACAAATGCACCTGTGTGGGTAGTTTGTTATCCTTTTTGCACTTAGGACTTCGTATAGAATTCCTGACTTGGATGAAACTATGTCACTTCTCTTTATTTATATAGTCTGCAAGAAAACAACATTATTCTACTACTGTTTCTGTGTTACACTTTCTCAGTTTGTCCATGGAGAATGGGATGTATTTTTCCATTAAAAATCCTAGTTATTCATCAGATTTGTTTCATTTTCCAGTAGGGAGAATGAACACTCATGAACAGTTTTTAGTCTCCCATGTTACTTTATAGCCACTTTACTTGTACTTGGTTATTTGAAAAATTGTTTCAGAGAGTTGAGTTTTAGAAATTGTGTTGTCCTTTCTGCTGAATTGCTTTCATGTTGTCCCATTCTTTTGGGCCAACAAGCTAACAAAAGCTTAGCAGTGATGTTGGCTTTCACTTGCAAAGTGTGAAGAGATTCTGAAGTGCTACTTGAGACAATTCTTATTCGGGACAGAGTTAAATGTAAAGGGGAAACTAACAGTCAAATATTAAGTGGTTTCAACTTGTAGCAGTATATTACGATGCCCTCTATATCAAATTAATTTCCTCTTTTGACTTAGCTGTTCATTTGCATGTTCCACTGTGAGTGTGCGTGCATGTTCATTGGAAATCCTTGTGCTTTGTCAGCAGCTCCTCATCCAGCACACATGCAATCTGCCTGTATTTGTACTCCACACTGAAGGCTTTGCACAGTGCTGCTGCTTTTTCGTATCCCTTGGTTGCTTTTCAGTTTGAGGAGGAATTGGAGTTGTTCTCAGATGGTGGGGAGGGGCAAGATTTTCATGTTCCTAGTTCCTTTAGTACTTGCACATTTTGGAGTTAGGTTTGTTAGTTTCACTTTCTCCTTATATTCTGTTGACAGGCCTTGCTTGAAAATACCGAATAAAAAATAAAAGAAAGCTTGTTACTTCTGCATAACACTTAAGAACAGTAAGTTTCTGGAGTAAGCTGCTGCCTTGTCCGGCCAGCTTCAACACAGTGTGTTCTGTGAAGCTGTAGGTCTTGTAGTGTCTTAGTTGCCTGGAGAATTCATTCCAAGAAGTCCTGTGTGCAGCCTTAGTCTGTAGGACAGGGAAGTGAAGCTGTATGCTGATTCTTGGCAATCCATTTGTCTGGCAGGGGTTTTAGGAGTTCTTGACACTCTCAATAGTCTAGCAGAGAGATTGGGTGCCATTTTAAAAGGATTTTGATTCTTAAGTCAACAAAAAAGCATTGTCTGTACATAGTGAGAACAGACTTATTCTAGTGGCACCTCTGAAGACTTAAAGGTATTTCTGCTGCAGTGATTTTAGACATTTTTCTCAATGATTTTATAAACTTTTAGGAGTTTTTCAGTGAAGGTGGGGCTCCTCTAAAACACACATATATTTCACTACTCTATTTCATTAGTCTATATAGATTTGCCTTTCATGGTCATTTTGCAGACTGATAGAAGTAGAACTGAAAGGTTTTGCTGATCATGTTTGGTACTTGCTACCTGGGGAGCCTGGAATTACTGGACCACAGTTTTGAGGCACCAGCTCTGGGAGCCTTTTTTTTTTTTGTAAGTGCTTTGAAGAATGGGTTCACAGTCTTGTACTTTTTGTCATGTTCTTGGGTGCCAGAATGTCCAGAGCCGTGTCACTGGCTGGCTGAAGGACCTCAGTTCTCACACCAGCAGCATCCCTTAAACCAAAAGCACTGTGCCTCCTTTCTCTGTGTTCATAACCTTTAGATGGAAGACAAAGTGTTTATACTTAAAAGATTGCCTAAGTTCTTGTTGCTGGTGATTTTTGACACGTCCCTTAAGCAAGTTGGTGTTCTTTCCAAAGTGGTGTATGTCCAAGACTTTATTTAAACTGTGCCTCGTACTTAAAAGAGCCCAAACTCTAAATCATCCCTTCAGGATGTCAGGGCCATAGCAGAAAGAGGCATGAATAGCACTTTCACTGTGGAGGCATTCAAGATGTACCTTTGTGTCAGATGGAGGGTGAAATTACCAGTTATGACAATGCTCTTTGTGGCAGCTTATGCAGCACATGCATTGTCACCGATAACAATGTATTTGATACGTGATCACTGCAAAGAGATCTCTCAACGTTCTCTGTGTGGGCTCAGCACTGGACTGTGAATGTAGTAAACTTACTCTTCAGTTGCCATTCCCTGAAAACATACCCAAAGTCCACCGCAACAATGACTGCTCACTGCTTTGGATGCATTGCTTCCCTTTGCTTTTGTCTGTAGTTACACCAAGGAAAAAGGATTGTTTTCTGTCTTTGTCTCTGTCTGTCTGTGTGTCTGTCTAGAGCACGGAATTTTTTTGTTAAAAACTGAGAGTTGTTCAGGCTCTTTGTTTTCTGTGAAATTTTAAGACTGTTGGTCAAAATTCACCAGGCTCGTTGCTGGGAATAAGTAACTCATCAAAAAAAAAAA
>VXAD01008915.1:168926-359399 GCA_013399195.1 Dicrurus megarhynchus | reverse complement strand
AAAAAAAAAAAAAAGCAAAACCATAAGCAAAATGGTACAATTCCACTAAATCCATAGCTACCTCTAGAAAAGTATTCTAGATTTCAATCAACCTAAAGACTACTGTGATCAATGCACACTGCATCTAAAGATGTGCTATTAATATTATCATTATTGTTACTATTGTAATAGTTACTGATATTTCTGGTTTTTTATAGCAGTGTCCATTATATTTTGTATTGTACATACACAAAATAAAAGGCAGTCTGCCCTGAAGATTTGTAGTCTAAGAAGAAGCTTAGATAAAAGCATTAATATTTCTAGTTAAAAGATTAATTAATCACAGATAAACTTGTGCTTGTCTGTGGTCCTCATAGAAACCTATAACAGAACAGTATAAAAAATGAGTGCAGATTTCCAAATACCCTGATATCAATGTGTCAATTGATACAATATATGATGTTCCAAAAGAGTGATATATAATATCTGAAGAGTCAGCCTCTCTGTTGTGTTTTCTACTAAGTGATACTACATATGCTAATATTTCAATTCATGAAGCAGAAGGATTTGGAGTAGCTGATAGTGAACACCACCAAATATTTTTGGATAGTAAATAATTTTCTCTGTAAAAGAAACTAGTTTTCACACTGTAAAATTTTATTCTTCAGGAAATTCACAAAGGATCCAGTCAACTTTATTGGTCTATAAGGCTTTAAAATGTATCTGTAAACAAGACTAGAATTAGGGACATGAATTTTTCACTTTGGTTCTCATGTCATTTCTCACAACGAAAGACCAAATTGATAGGATGTATTACCATTTTTTTTCCTTAGAAATCATAGGTACTTTGTAGAAATCTATATCCAGAATTAATTTATTACTGCATGAATGAAAATATAACAGGAAAACTTCCTCTTCTGAAGAATTCCTATAATATGTGGCAAAGTGGATCCTGTCCTGGGGTTAGGTTTTCTCATGCACTCTTGCAGGTGGATATTACTTGGCAATTCTAGTTCTATTTGGGAAGGAAGAATTTCATCTGACGCAGTATAGAAATTATTACTAAAATCAAGATAGCAATTCCTCTGATATTTATTTGTACATTAAAAACCATTAAGGCTTGAACAACATTTTTGGAGGCACATACATATTTAGAGATATAGTCCACCTAAGCAGTGTTCAGAATTCCAGTAGAAGTCAGTCATCATCTTTATTGTATGATTATTTTTAAATTCCACATTACTGACTTACTGATTTAGGCTTTTATGTCACATTTCTGTATTCGTAGTGTATAAATGTATCTGAAAGTTAATCTGGAGGGAAAGTAAAGAATTTGGAAGCAAGATAGGATATTTATGCCTGAAAATGTGTAGGAGGAAAGACCTAAGTAAATTTTTTTAAGAAGTAATTATATTCAGTCAGAGATAATGGATTACATCAATAATCAAGTTTTAGCACTCATTTCCCAATGTCCAAACCCATCACTTTTTAAAATAATATCACATCAGAAAACACCTTATCTGTATCATAGCCAGATACAACTGGGTGTGACAGACTCAGCTTCTTGTATAGGATTTCCATGTAAAAAACCAAATGAATAAAAATAATATTTTCTTGAGCGCTAGAATAAATACTTGGATTACTCTGCATAACAACTTCTTTTTCCTGCAGAACATCAGAAGTTTTACAGAGTCTACCTCTAAAGCCCAGTAGAATGAGCAGTAACTAGACTATCAATATTGCAGCTTCCGGGATCAATTATGGAACACTGATATTTCCAGTAATCTGGAACTAGAGAAGACATTTCTTTAAATTGATCTCCTAGATTTGTACCTAAACTGAGATCGAAATAGGTAACTCATTTGTTTGAGTAGTTTTAAACTAAACATTTCCAAGTTTGCTACAGAATACTTGTGCTTAAACCACAAATTTTACATACAGTAAAAAAAAGGTGGAGAGTGTCTGAAATACCCTCTGTAACCCTTGGCTATCATTCTCAGTGTAATGGTCACCCTATGCATAGAAACAACTTCTGTTACATTGTTAAGGCAGTCCTGCATAGACACGGAAAGCTACATCATTTTTTGAGAGATGTCATCTCACGGTTCAGTCACAGATACCAATTAAGCAGTGCTCAGAGAACATTGTTTTTAAGAGTTCCTTTTGCTGCCTTGTTACCAAGAGGAACTAACAATTTCTTCATTACAAGAAGGCTTTTATATCTGATTGACACTCTCCTGCCATCCTGATGTTTTGGATACTTGCATGTATAACTCCTATTAATGTTAATGGCACTGCATGCATTCAAACCCTTTTTCACATCAGTGAATGCATTTCCCACAAACAGCCTAGCTGCATTAAGAATTTTTTTGAGAAAGTAACATGTAGTTTTAATTTCCCTGCTAGTTAGCATTTTCCCTACTGAGCTATTCAGATTAATATGAACTGGATTTTTGATCCCCTCTATGACTGTAGTTCACAAGATGACTCCTCTTTTAAGTACAGCCCATCTTATATAGATTGCTCACTAGCTCTAGGTCAAGAGTTCGAGTCAATCTGCAGCTTGTCTCTAGAATAGCCTCCTAATTTTCCAAAGAGAATGAGATCCTTTTCTGTAGATTCAGAGTGACATGCTGAATAGTTTTCTGGGCAATGACATCCGGAAGTCAAATATATACTGTGCATTTATATTGAAACTCTTGGTCTTATCAGAGAATTTTTCATGCTACATGGATAGGAAAAAGATAAAACCAACTTAATTTGTGTAGCTTGAGCTGTGTACCGTGTTCTTTCATCTATATGGCAAATTAGATTTATGTTTACTTATAAATCAATTTTGCCTATCCACATTCAAACATTATCCCTTGTGTAAAATACTACTGTAAATACTTTTCCCAATTAAAAGACCTACTGGCTGAATAGGCAGCTCCCAGAAGACAGGTAATGAGTTTAGTAAGACCACACTACCTGTTAAATCAGGGTGGATCATACAGTATGGGCCGTGCACTGCATGCTAATGCCATCTCAAATATCACAAAATAATAAAAAAAAACTTTCCCCTTTGCTTTCTGAATCTAAACCAAATATGTTAGTAAACTCAGCGTTGAACTTTATTTAAACTTAAAATGCTTTTAATTTGTCTTTTGATCCTTACTCTTCAATAAGGCAAAAGGATGCTTGGTGGTGTTTTTTTGTTCGTAATGTGTATGCATATGAGACATAATTTTTTTTAAATTTAATTTTGTTCAGAGACAAATAAAGATCATTCTCATCACCTCTGATTTTCTGGGCCTCCTCATTGTGTAAAATTAATTTGTCAAGTCCCTTTCACTGCGTGAGTTCTGAAATTCATCTTCATCTAGGAATATAATTTTCCTTTGTTTCACAGCCCTTTAAAATCCTTCTTTAATCTGAATTTATCTTTCCTTTGTGATACTTCTCACAACCACACTGATTACTTTGCTTGTATTCAGCCTCATTATATTGCATGTGTTGTGCCTTTTAAGATAATATACTATTTGGGGCAAGGTGTGTCTCCTGTTATGGATTTGTACAGAATCACCTACAATGGAGCTTTGAATACCTGTTGGACTGCTTGAGTGACAGCATCATAAACATGCTTAACAAGAGAATAGTTTCAAACAAGTCTATTTCTCCTGCTAAATCATGCTAAGACCTAGCAGAAAAAATGGTTTGGTAAAAAACATAAAAATCCAGGTTGATTTAGTTAGAGTAAAATTGATTTTACTTTTGAAGAGCTGAAGCAATTGAAGTATTTCTACTGAAAACAAAGGTCACTTCTATTTTTATGGTCATTCTCAGAACTGAAAATCAACAGAATCATCAAATTAAACTGGCACATCATCACCTCTTGATGTGGCACTAATACTGCCAGAGCTTCTTATGAGGATTTTACTTTCATGTTATGGGCAACAGAATTTTAAAAGCAAAGAAACAAAGAAAGAAACAAACAAATACAATCAGAAATATTATTTTTCAGAGACTTTACATGTCTGCTAGCTATGCCACACTTTTGAGAGGCTAGGACTTTAGAAGATAGGATTTGCACTACAGGAACTTCTTAAGCAACACTTCCATTCAGAAAGAGGCTTTAAGAATATGTCCTACTAACTTTAGTGGACTTGATTGTGCAAAATGGAAAGATTGCTCCTGTACAAAGATTCTTTTTCAAATCAGGTATCAATCTTTCAAAATCATGGTTATATTACAGCTGAAAATGCCCTGCAGGAAGGAAATCACATGTAATTTTGAAAAAAAAAAACATTAAAAAATCAAAGTTTCAGGAGTTAATGAGATTGGGTTGAAAAAATTTTAAAAGTGGAATCTTACTGCATGGAATATATATCATATTATTTCCCTTTGACAATACTGAAGAAATTTATGTATAGAAAAAGTTATAGATGTCAGGCTGTATTACTGAGTTTGTATGGGCAAACATCACATACTCAAGACTGTCACTTGGATTTCCTTGACGATTTAGCCATAATGTTCATACAATTACATGAAACTTCAGTTTTACTGTCCAAGGATAATAAATCCTTTGCATGACATCATCACTGCATATGTATAGCTGTACAATTTGTTACATAAAGGAAAATGAAATAGTGTAAACCTATGTATTGTTAGCAGGAATTTGTGAAGTGTGTAAGCTTATACAGAAGAAAGGCTTGAAAAGTTATTTGATCAATCTCAAACTTATGGCAATAATACATTTATTTCTTACCCACATTGCCTTTACATGCCAGCAAGTATTTTCAGGAACACTTAGAACTTTAAAAACACAGAAATTGAAGTACATTCTTTCTTAATCACCCTGCCCATAAAGCCACAAGTCTGAACATGAAAGCAACTACGAACACTTAAGCCACAGCAAAAATAGAATAAAATGCTAATAAGCTCTGTAATGTTAATAAGCGAATAATGATTTTCGAGTATAATATCTTGAGGTTTTTCAGACGTATCAGAAACTACTCTAGAAGTATTCTCATCCAAAGCCTTTTGCACTCCAGCAATCCAACTAACTCAGCAGGGATGGAATATCAGGATTTAAAAGCCGAAAGAAAATTGCAATTCATTTAATAATAAATCTTGTCTACACTCGTTTTGGACTACTATAATTTGAGAAGAAAGGAAAAAAGCACTTAATGGTTCAGTTGATTTTCTTAAAAAAACCCAAAAACTGCTCTCTGACTGACACTAAAGGTTAATTTTTGAAAGGTGAAACAAGACCCCAGAAATAAAATGCTCATACATGTGGTAAAATTTGTTTTCTGTTTTATATTATTCCAGTACATCACAGGAATATCAGCTACACACCCTCAAAAACCTTCTAGTCTTCTTTAGAAAGAGAAGCAGAAATGCAGATGACCCTGAAATTATGCTCTTACCATATTTGAAGGTTCCAATTTCTTCCTCTTGGCAAGGTCAGTGATATTATTGCCATTGTAGTTGATGCTCTCCATGCAGCCTTTGAAATTTTTCCTACTGTTAGAACTTGGCTTGCCAGAAAAAGGCATACCTCCAAAGGTTATCTTCAAATGAAACAGAAAATGGTCAATAGTTACTGGAAGGCAAAGACTTTTAAACAATTTTGCTGTAGATGTATTTGCTTTCTTTGAACACTCAACCACGGCAAAGAAGAGAGATGGCAACACTGTTTACAGAAAATGGATGTATCAAAATGAATACCGTGAAAGCAGAAAAAAATTTGTAATGAATTTCAAATATTTATGGTAGCCAAACCCAAGTATTATTCCAGTTGTCCAAATAGAACAGACACACATCACAGTTATTCATACATGAACTGCTCTTCTGATTGCTATTGGAAAATAAGCCTTTCAAACAAATAAATTCCCATCACAGTATTTTTCTAAACAAAAGTAGACATGAAATTAGCCAGATAATCTGATTCAAATCATTCACTCAGCTCTAACTCTGTGCCAGAGCTCAGACTACACCACAGCAGTGGTGCCCTCCAATACAGTGTGTTATTCTCCCTTAATGTTTATATATTGACTTCATCCAGAAGAATTTGCAGAATCACATAGCTAAAGATGCAATCCCCTCTCAAACAGAAGGACCTTTCAGTACCAAGAACACACTTTTGTCATAGTCAATGAGGAGTGATCCCTTGATTTAGCTGGTCAAATCATCTCCTTAGAGAAGATGAAGACAGCCACTGCAAAGACTCAGTCATCAAAATGAAGCAGGAATTGTTTTTGTCTTACAGCTAAATTTCATTACCCTGGTTAATTGATTCTGGGTTATCCATAATCCATAGTGTTAAAAAACTTAGGGAACCAAATATTTACACACTGAAAGTGTTCATCTCTCATGAAGTCTTTCTCTGTCACTCCATAGAGACTATACAGATCTCTACCACATCATGGTCTTTATGGAAATTATTGGAAGTGAATAATGTTACATGTTTTCTTTAATATTTTGCAGCCCAAAGTCCAAGAATAAGGGGCTCATGAGATTAGTCCCTGCAATCTATGTTAGGTAATTATATCCATTAGATGATGGCATAAATAGTAATGACACCTTGCTTTTCTGACTCGCAAATGCTCAGAAAAATATCAATTTGTAATCTGCTGCTGAGATTTGGCAGAATGAAGCTTTTAAACATTATTCATTGTCAATTCCATTTGTTATTACCAACAGCAGGAAAACAGAGCTCTAGGCTGACATTTTCCATTTTGAAAGCCTGTAAGATACCACCTTCTATCCCAAAGAGGCAGCTTCCACTTGGCATATACAAAGAACTAAAGCTATGAAGCTGAAACCTAAAACCTTTATAAATCACACACACCAGCTTTGTAAAAGTCTTGTGGACACATCCTCAGGTATTGTAAACTTACATGACTTGACTTTAGAGAAGTTACAGCACTTCACATGGACAATGTGACTGTAATATTTTAATGGTTGTCGAATATTTTATGCATGTTATAGTCATGTGTTTGGGTTAAAGTAACTGTAAAAGAAATAATTTTGAAGAAAAGACAAAGCAATAAACACATACTGTGACAGTGAATTAAGAACGGGACTATTTTTTGATCTTGAAAATACAATCAGAACTAATGTTTATTCTTCTTTTGTGTTCATTTAACTTTTCTGAAAGAGATTAACCTGGAAACTATTTTGTCTGTGAAAAATAGTTTTTATTCTTTTGGCTTTATTCCCTGTTAGTCACAAAAGCAACACCTTTAAATTTAGTCTGTGATGTCTAAGCCCAAAACCAGTGAGATAATTGAGAGGAAAGGAAGAAGAGGTTAAGTCTCTTGAGCTTATAGGAACCACAGAAATGTATATACACACACTCAAACAAGTTTGATTAAACACAGGGATCCACGTGTATGGAGAATTAAATGTATCTTTGAGAACTGCCAGTGAGATCTCTTAATGCAGAGAGGATGGGAAGGTGAATGCACTGAATTCAGCTCTTACTAGGGATACACTTATTGTATGCAATATATTTGTTATGTAAACATTATATATATATATATATATGTATGTGCACAAGTCGCACAAATTGCACAACCCTGGCTTATGGCATTCAGCCTAACTTTTTCTATAGTTCACTCACTTGAAAACCTTTAATAAAATCTATTTATGTGTTTTAAGTAGTTCAGTCCAGATCTTCAGTGCTCAATAAGTAATAGAGGTACAGGCAAATTTGCTTGTTATTTTCTCATTAGAACTCCCAACAAATAATGTATTCATAAAGATTTGTTGGAATATAATCAAATATTTGACTCAGAAGCATTTACAATTATAAGTACTTTTTTCAAATATTCATATATTCCTGATCAAAAAATTGAAAAAACATCAGTGCATAAGTTAATGCAAACTTTTTTCCATGACATCATTTATAAGTGTGGAAATTACATATTTGGTGCAGCCAACCACATTAATTCTCACTAGAAACACTAAAGAGTATAAGAAAATATTACACAAAAATTGCAATAACCTACACGTTGCACTTTGTGTAACAGATTAGAGGAGATGAACAAGTTCATAATAGCTGAAGCTGTAGTGTAATCAAACAACAAATCCACATTTAATTACTACCAACACTTGTGTGAATTAACCTGACTGATTAAAAAAGTTTTCTTACAACTTTCCTAAATCTTCATTGCTTCTTTCTAGAAAGAAGTTACTGATGCCATATTAGTGAAAATACAAGGAAGTATCTACCTACCTAAGACAGGACAGATCAAGATCCGTATTAATAAAAAGGTTCTAATGTGCTTCCTTTGCTAAAAATAAATACTGACACCGCAGATTAAGACTTTCTGATTCAAGTGAAAAATTATCACCTGAGTGGAACAACTGATTGCACCATACTTTTTTTTGATATTCTTCCTGCTTAGAGCAGCTGCTTTTAGAGATTTTAAAAATTGTGTATGCTTAACTTGCTGAATAACACAGATCTCCCACTTTAAAACAAAGGGTTGAGATGATTGTTACACCAGATGGGACTTGGTAGGCTAATTAAGAGAAACATAATTTGTACTTGAGAGACAACACCATTGGAAAGAAAATTTCAGGAAATGTAAGGGAATAAGTAATCAAAGAACTATGAGAAAGTAACGAAACATCTTAAATTATGTTAGCTTTCTTATTGTACTTATCTTTACAAAACCAATTGGAATGAAAGGAAAGAAGTTTCACTCTCTACCTCGTAGTCCAGGTCCAGATAATCAAATTCTCCATTGGTTCTGAAGTGCTGCATGTGTCTGTCGAGGGTGAGATTGATGTTCCTCCCGTGGCGCTCTATGATGATGGAGTGCCAGTGGTGATCATCCAAGAGGCTGCCTGTCGTCACAGATGTGTGGCCAAAAATAGACCCAAGCTGGTTGCTGCCTGAGAACAGAAACAATAGCATTTCTCACCTCACACTAGTTAGGCAAACATTCTCCTCTTTCTTTGTCAATGTTTCACCTGAGTCATACCAGACGTGCAAAAAACTAAAGTAAGTCAGTCTGCTATGAAGTTGAGATCTGCCCAGCGGAGAGTTGCTGCCACAAATACAAATAGCTAGACCAAATACAGCAAGCATCTGATCACTGAACTGTATAAATATATGTATAAATTCATAATAGCAGTTATTTGGAGATGAACCAGAGAAGCAATACCAATTCCCAGTTGTAAAGTTGTTTACATCTAGGGTTTTCTGCCTTCAATCCTACACTACAGAAAAGAAAAGCTGTCACCTCTGGGCCAGATCCTGAGCTGCATTGGAACTGTACTGATTTATGACTGCTGAGAAGGACATGAAGCCTGATAACAGATTTTGACAACAAAAAGCCTTTTCACTCTTGAGTTCTACGTTTTGTGGCCTCCACCAGTATCACTTTGCCAGCAAGCAGAGGGGAAAAGGTTCAATGCAGACTGAGCTAACAGCAGCAAAAAACCATCTTCTGCTAGTACAGTTTATTTTGGTCTCTTCTTCTAAAGCAATCTTCCTATTCTGGAAGTCAAACTACGAGCAAGAATACTGTTTTGCAATTCTCAGCTGTGTTATCCAGGGGGTTTTGCCAGTGCAGCTGTGCTAGTCAGAGATCACATCTCATTGCCATCTGACTGACATAGCTAAGCCAGCAAAGGTTGATAGCATGGATCCCAACTGAAGCAGCAAATGACTAATTCAGCACTAAGTGTGAAATATTGCTGCATTGCTCAATAACTCAATGCAATCTTCCATGTTCTGAATACCTAAAGGGACCTAAGCATTTCTGAGGCTGAGAATTTCTTACCCTCAAGAATGCTTGCAACTCAGACATTAAGGTTTGTGCATGCTGAAAATACATTCTGGCAAATCATACTTCCATGGCTTAAGACATTACTTCCCTACAAATGACCATCCTGCCTCTATGCTGAAGGCCAATGGTCCTGTTGGTTAAAAAATAAAATAGAATCCCATGCATATCACTGAGCCTCAGTTTCTTCAATGCAAAGTCAAATGCAGTGCAAAGTGAAACCTAAATCCACTTCTGTCTCCCCATCCTTCCCCCAGTCTCTGGTGTTTGAAACTAAGTCACTGGATCTCACCAAGCAAGATGAGCATCCTTTTCCGTCTCTGATGCAAAGACAATACTCTGAGGCAGAGGAATAATAATAGTAATATCATAAAGCATTACTTCTGTTTATTGAGCATGTGTCACAAGGCCTAGTCCCATTTATCAGCCTAATGATTTAAGAATATCCTTATCAAACTCATATATGGAAATTATAATAGCTTATGAACACAGTCTGTGTTGAAGAATATAGAGGAACAGGAAACGAAAGGGTTACTATTGCAATTAAAATTGTTAAAAATAGGTAACTGCTAGAGGAAGGTGTGCTTTCCTCATCATCTGTTCATGTTGATCGTTAGATAAAGAACAGGGGAAAATGGTAGTAGAAATAAGTACCATTCAATGTAAATAACAAATGGAACAATTTAGTCTTCACATATCTGTAAGAGAACTAAGGAAAGTTGCATGAAATCTTTTTCTAAAGTTCTTTTGTTTGAATGGAAAAAATACCTGAAACCAGATAAATGTGGGGTTTTTTCATAATAAATGTATTTTATAAATCCAGTCACTTATGAGCCTGTTGTCCTCTCCTGGGAGGACTGGAACTAGAGTAATATATACAGGCTATCATCGTAAGATTGCCTGATAAAACAATCTCTCTCTTTTCCTTTCCTGGTCCTCTTTTTTAGACTCTAGGAAGGCTGCTGAACTCCCAACTTCATGTGGCCTGTAGCTTCCTAGACCGATACTTTTTTTTCCTGCAAGGTTCCTTAGGGCGACCTTTATTCCTCCAGAAGTGATGACAATATCCTTCTCTCACATAAAGCCACAGCTAAGGTCAAATATAATTCTAGCAAGCTTTTTTTTTTGTTTGTAGTAATGACACTATGTTGCTGATCTTGCTTTTTTGTATTATCTTCTTTTCATAGTATCTCACACAGAGTAAAAAGGACAGGGTGGAATTANCAGCTAGAAAGGGAATTAACAACATTTTCAACAAATTATCTGATTAAATTATTTGGCTTATCATATTCCTGTGGAAAAGAGGATGAAATGTTTGACCTAAAATTTTGTGGGACAGCTAAAAACTACCACAAAACTAAACAATCAAATCATACCTAAATTTAAATTTAGGACAAGTTTGGCTTTCTTCAGTTCCAAGGTGATATAGTCTCCTTGCTGTCCTTCTCCATGGAAGATTACACCTTCGCTTTCGGAGGTCTTAAATTTCAGAGAGATGACATCTTTCAGTGTTTTCATTTTCTTGTTCCTGAATCTGTATGGTAACACTACATGGCCATCAAAATTGATAACATCAGCCCCTAGAGGAAAAAGCAAATAACATCACTGATGAGTGATTGTATATTCCTGTGGCTGCTGGAAACACAGACATGCCATATGCAGATTGTACCTGAACAGAATAAAAAATGTGCAAGTGTGATATACATTGTAAGTATATTTTCTTTTGACCATAATTTAATACCATGAAAAGTAGGGACTAGGCAGAACATAAATTTAATCCACTGAATGCAAAAATAAAAACAAACCAAATTTGGAAGGACAAATGCTACAACTGTACTCAATAACTTTCATTTTCTGTCATATATAGTTGCTGCCATGTATGTTTTCCTAATTATATCTCAAAATAAAAGGTAAATGTCTGAGTGGTCATTCATAAATAATTTGATACTTCTTTAAAATTCACTATAGGTATCTGTAAGGACTGCAAACAGTAAAACATGAGCCCAGATTATCTGCGTGGCAATTTTAGATTTTATGTAAAACATAGACAGATTCCTTGTCTATTCCAGGAAATGGTGCGTAAGTTGTGACCTCAACTAATTTTGAGAAGAAAAATAACCCCTGTCATTTGAACTAATTTTTGTTTAATGTTTGGTTTTGTTCAAAATATGTGAAAACTGAGGGATGCAAACATTTAAGGTCAATGCAATATCCATATAAATATTGCATAATAACACTACAAAATTTCATGTTGTCTTATTTTCATGACTTAATCTCTACTCTAAAGAACGGACACCAATTTTCCACAATTTTCTGGATGTTAGATCCACAGTAAAAATAGATACAGAACTGGATTCCACTCAACAGAATTTATGCTGAATATTGAACCTTGTAACTTAAGCTGAGTTCTGTAAAAGATTTCAAGCAGATATTTATTTACTTCTAAATATTTATAGAAATTTAAGAAATCCCCTTCTTAAACTGCTAATAATCAATCACCAGTGTCTTAGCTACTATTTGTATGAGCGTTTCATCCTCACTGTTGACAACTAACAATTTGAATAGTCATTAAGTAAAATCCTTCTAAAGGAATTAATAAAAAATGTTCAATTTTTTTAAAGAAAAAAAAATCCACCCATGTTCTTCAAAAGCATTTACACTTCTTATTGACATACCATATTCATTCATGTTCTGAATGAAAAGAAGGATGACATTTTATCACATATTCTTCAACCACATCTGATTTTTGCCTTCTTCTGTAGTCTGCTCCTCAGTGATTGTTTGCAACTTTTTAAAATTCCTAACTTGTTTTTGTTATTATAGTGGGAATTAATTTAAATCTCTCATCCCCTCTCAAAAACACAGAGACAATACACATTTCTGTGTAATTAACACAGTAGACTGTTTCAAAACCCCATTAAAATACTATGTATACTATGTCTCACTGCATATATTTCAATTTGAATTTACATGGCCAAGTCTACCCAAGCCTGCAAAGACTTCTGATGAACTGTGATCCCCTTACTGTTTATGCCAACTAAATTGTGAAGGATTTTTTTGGTACGTAAAATACTGGCCTTACAAATTGGCTGCGATATTCCATAATTATCACCATGTATCTCATTTTTGTCAGAATGCAGCCATATATATTAGAAATATCACTTTTTTTTATAAAACACAGCTTAAAATGCAAATTTCAATTAAAAAATATATATTAAGCTTTAAGTGCAACTAAAACTCTCAGCCTGATCTGGTTCTTCCAAATGACAAATTTCAGGCATGGGAATCAGCTCAAAATTAAATATCAAAATGGTATTTTTTATTTGTGGTGCAATAAATTCATGTAAAAGTTATCAGCATGAAAGAGGACACATTTACTTGGGCATAGATGCAGAAGTGTTCAGAAACAACAAGATGGGATTTCAGAAGTGTGGTTATGATTCAAGTAAATCCACTACTTCTGGAATGATTACTTTTTTTAAGAAACAAAGAAAATTGTTAGCAAAATACTGTAAAAAAGTTTATATGAACCAGTTGGTTTTGTTTGCCTTAAAAGCTGTCAAGAGATCTGAGAAATTAATTCTTGAGATTTTTGTATGTAGTTTTTGGGAAAAAACCCCAAACTTTCAGAAAAACATGAAATCTATTTATAGAAAAAAAACCAAAACAAACTCCATGGAAGTCATTCTTTTATCATAAGAATCAGACTTTTATGTAAAGCAAATTTGCTATAGAGCTCCTGCTCTTTTGAATCTACATAGAACTGCCCGGCACAAGTGTTATAAATGAATGAAAACTGATGGACATTACAGCTTAAGTAACCTTCATACCAAATATACATCATAAAAATATGATTCCACATGCAATGCCTTAGATTGTCTTCCATAAAATTTCTTAAATTTACTTTCTGATGGTTACAGAAACTGCTATGGGTTATGGGGTATATCAGCTTTCTCCCAAGCCCTGCTGGTACCACTTTGTAACATCAGCAAAAGTTGCTTTAAGAGTCAGGTATCTGACCCAGAGCTGATCAGGACCATGTGGTTTTGTGGATTCACAGCAAGATGTCCATGATAAGGCAAGTATCCCTTCTGTTCCTATGACATTGTTGCAGTTGCATATGTGTTCTCATAAAGCTGAGTAAAAGGGCCACATTTTTCCAGAATCTGTCCCTGAATTTCCATGTTTTGAAAATAATTCAATTAAAAAAAGAAACAGCAGTAATCTTTGATTAAGCAGGGGTTTTTTATGCATAGCTGTGCTGTCAGCATGGGTCTGAATGATAATTCAATCACCTGAAGATTACATAGCAATTATGTTTAAGAGTTATCATATGTAGACTGTAGTAATGACTTGTGTTCCTTCTATGATGACACTCAGCTATTTAATATCATGATAATTACCATGGTGCAGAATGGTACTCAGACAGCAAACCATATAATTCCTATAATTGCAGTGTAAATATGTAATTTTTCTCATCCTTAGCCGCTCAACTATCAGCATTAGTAGGAAAAGACCTAGGCCATCACATGAAGTATGTTCCCCTGAAGTCAGTGACTGTTCTCAGAGGCTACTGCTGCAATGGGGAAAACCTTTTTAAGAAAAGAAAAAGTTAAAAAAGAAAGAGAAAGAGGAGAAAATGAAGAAAGATGGGGGAAAGAAAGACTGAGGTTTTTTTTTTTTTAATTACATGGAAATAGGAAATATAAACCTGATTACTTGCAATTTGATTTCTGTCCTACTGGATTTCCTATTATACTGATAGATTGGAAAACACTGGAAAAATATAACACCATTTTCATTTGGCTAAGGAGATGTGTTAGGCCTTATCCCAGTAAATGTCTGAGACACCACATTGAAACCATTTCATTGCTTAATGCATCATCAATTTTCCTCTAAAATTTTTTTCAGAAAGCCTTGTGCAGATTGACAGGATATTGGGTGGCAAATGCGACCCTATTCACAAATCCCAAAGGAAACTAAATCCCCAGTCACAGGACTTCCTACCTATGCTTTTGTCCTGTACTTTTGGCTGCATGCAGGATTTGGCAAAATTTGCTCAGGGCATGAAATCTATTTGATGCTCCAAAACAACTTATTAACTAATTATAAGGAAACAGCCCCAAATCAGACTCAAGCTACAGAACCTATTTCCTCCACTTGTTGTGAAAGAAATATAACTATCCTCAATGTCAGTACTTTAAGAATGAAGAAGCGCTCATTCACAAAGACTCATGAGATACTGAGACTTCTGCACAGCTACTTAGCTACTTTGATCAAGGTACTGCCTGGAGTTACTAAAAAATCCCTGCTTCCTGACACAGTAAAATAAAAGCAATCAGAACAAAGCAGAACAGCAAAGTGCTTTCCAGAAAAATGTTTACCATACAGTGAACAAAAACCACAGCAATATGTTTTTCCTCTTAAATTACAAATTTAACATGTACACATATTTTCAAATTGCTACTGATCTCTGAATGATTGACTCTTCAAAGCATGTACAGAATATTTCAGTGGGATTAAAGATATAAAATTTCTGTACTACTGACAGACAGCGACCTTAGTCTCTCTTTCTCACTCTGTTATCTCTCTTCCATTTTTTCATCTGCTTAAATCACCTGTGTAGAGTAAATGAGCTTCAGGGATAAGATCATCACTTTCAGCATTCTTTTCTTACCCCATAATTTGAACCTTACACCTGATGTGCTAGTAGTATAGTAATAGGTGGTAATAACCATATACTGAGCATCTACCACGTAAAAATATCAGAGAGGCATCAAAGTGTCTTTGGCTGGCCCAAACTATTCCACATCTGTAGTCTCACTTGTAGCTATTAGTCACAGGTACTAAAATATCATTATAGGAAATATAAGCACATAAACAGTGTATTGTTTACATATCTTAATGGCAAAAAAATATGCTTTCTTCTAACAAAGCAAGGGATAAGGCTCAAAATCATATAAAAAATAAAGCCTCATTTTTTTATTACTCACAAAAAACTACATATACAGAAATATCTTCAGAAAATCCTAATCTACTTTTTCATTAGTTCCATACCCTGTCAAAATGACAGCATGGTTGAATTTGCCACCGGAGTCTTTGCCGCTCGAGCCTCGGTGGAACTAAGTTAGCTGAGCTAATGTTAGAGATGCATTGCTACACCTCATTTCACCNCCCCTTTAAAAAAAAAAAAAAAAAAAAGAGGAAGCCGTGGCCCAGCACAGCAGTCAAAAGATTGCTTCCTCTTTTATGTTTTCTTACAGTGAGGCAGAGAGCCAAAGGTACCGTGTTTGAGCACTGCCTTCAGGCACTACAGCCCAGCCGTAAGGACACGGGCAACTCTGGCCTGAAGTCTGCTGCAGCCAAACTGATACTGCCTTTACTCCCTTTTTCAAAAGGCAATGCACCTGCCACAAAGGAAAAAGAAAATCGAATATAGATACAGATGTATGTTGCATATACAATAATGTATACTTATTCATATTCTAGAAGCACATGGCGAAGGAAAATCAATCTCACGTTTCTGTTGTCTGCTTAGTTTCCACTGCACTGAGCCTGAATCCTGTTGTTATCTGTCAAGTGATGTCAATGTTTGAAAGAGAAAAAATACCTTTGCTAGGAGGTGTGGAACTTTTTCCTTGTTTTCCTTTACATTACATACAATGCATATATGGCAATGCAGTATCAAAGCAGTAAGAGTGTTTTGTCAAGGTGTACTTTAAACTCAATTCTTGGGTAAATGACATGAATTTACTCTTATTTTTTATATGCCTGCCAGAAACTCTCCAAATAAATCTGTGAGGAAGTATTCCCTGAGGTAGTGAGAATGCTTTGCCAAGTTCTGAGTGCAATATCCACTGAAGATATACAAAAAGCGCTTGGTACTTTTAATTTTTTTCCCTACTATTATCCTAATATAGTATTCCTATTTTAATAAATGTTATTATAATCGTGGGATAATACTACTAATTTTTCTAACTCTTGTGAAAATGTCTATAAATATGCAGTTCTTTGTCATCATTTTCTAATAAGAAACAAATGCGACAAGTGAAATGAAAAAGCAGCAGAAGCAAAATTAAAAAAGGAAGCAAAACAAAAGAATATGGACTATATATCAAGAAATGTAATATAATGATCATGGCTAAAAATTGTCCTGTGTCCCCCCAGGTTTTTTTAAGTAGGAAAATTGGGTTCTTTCTGTAGCTATTAAAGTAAATTTTTATACAAGCTAATTGTTGCTTAAGACAATAATTTTGAGACGAGTGTACAAAACAGTGAAGTACTCTGCAGTTTCAACTAACTTGCATTAGTTGCAGCATACACAGAAGATAAAACACTAAAGCATTGAAAGTTTTATGAACTTAGATTAGGCCTCCAAATATGCTACACAATTATTTTATTGAGGGTGTGTGTAAATAGGATGATTTTTGAAGAACTTAACAATGTAAGGTTGGTGATTTTTTTGGCTGATGATTTTCAATCAAATTTTCTTTCACTGATTCTTCAAATTTCAAAAAGATAATTAATTTAAAAACTAAATGGTAACATTTTAAAATATGCTATGTTTTTACTATGAGGTAGATAAATGAGAAAATGAACACAGTTATAATATACTTTGCAATTCAGTTTTAAGCTTATGCTTTCTGACCACGGTTTGCAAAATAAACTGAATAGTACATAGTAGTCTCCTTTAGTGGACTGCTATTAATGCCAGAGAGAACTAAGACTGTAAGCCAAAATAATCATATCAGACAAAAACTATTCCTTCCATAATCTACTCTGCTTTATGACTCCAGAAAGTCAATTACAACGCAGGCTAAGAGATACAGTCTATTTCAAGTAGTCTACTCCTAGGGAAAAAAAGAGATTCAGCATCAATAAAAGTACAGCTTTCATGGCTGTACATGAGTTTTTACACTTTGAAAATTTTCGAATGTATAGCATTACAAGGTTCATTTACGATCATGAAAATTAAAATTCAGGCACCTTGCAACTATGAACTAGACGCAGCAAAATTTTCTGTGTGGTCTACAATTCTCTAGCTATGGTACTTTGAAATAAATTTGGTAAAAATGTATGGATAATTCAAATACTCTAAAGAAATTCGGCTTTTTTGTATTTTATCATGCTGATTTACAAGCCAGAAGCATTCCTTGCAAGCATAAATACACTTAGTTCTGTTCTTCATTTTGAAACCCATCATTTGACATTGGATCTCAATGGGAACATTAAAGTACATAATTAAACTCTAAAACCAGGTACAGTAAAGAATTTAATTTACTTGAAAACAGCTAGCCTCTAGTAATGTTTTCAATGTTTATTAAAAAGGTAAATCACAAGAGCTCCAGGCCAATAAAAACAGACAGCTCTGACTCTCGCACAGTAAATGGCCAAAAGAGGTCTCAATCCTTATTACACTGCTGAACTTACTCATTATTTAATGGAAAAAACTACAGCAAAGAAAGAAGTTGTACCATGTCTTACAACATTTACACTCAGTTTACTCAGTGAATAAATGATCTACAAAATGGACAAGACAATCTATTACAACATTAAGGAAATGGATGACTAGCTGGAGCCTTGGTTTTAGTGTTTACAGCTACATGAAAACAGGAAGATATGCAGTTGACCTACAAAATACTGGTTTAGAAGTTCTCTTTTTGATTTATATTTGAGCTGATGCCACCCAATACAATCATCTCCTCGTATATAATCTTACCATGTCTTTTTAATAACTGGATACTCTCAGAACACCCATTACTCAAGACCAAATTCTTCTTTTTCACTCATGTTCTATATCCTTTATTCACAAAATCACTCAAACACATATTCCTTACCTCTTCCAACCATGGAGCCTGTATTTAAATTGAACTCTCAAAGTGAGCTGCACACACAATGATTAAGGATTATGGAACATGGACCGTTTCAAACTCCTGTAGTCAGTTAAGTCTCACAGAGTAAAAATCTCACAATTGTAATTCAAACTCCTGCAGCTGACTGTAAAGAGCAAGGAGTACAAGACTGAGACAGATTTGGCCAGGCGACACTCACATTTATTACAGTGAGTAACCTCACTATTGTCTAAGGGCCAAAAATGTGTGTCACTAAACCCCATTTCTAATAGATGTGTAGTCTTTTCTTTCTTCCAACTGTGAGGCTGCAGCTGCTAATTCCATCTTGGTGTACCAATTAATTTTAAAGAAACAGAAACTGAAGTGTGTTGCTATTTCCAGCTACTGTATTTCAATTCAAAATGATGAGTTAATAGAGGAATATTCTTTAGCATAAAAGCAGAACAACTTCGCACATTTGTACAGTTCAGTTTCAGTGTTTTATTTCCAAATCAATCAGAGAAAAATATCTTGTGCTTAGAACAACACAAAAGAAGCAGACCACTGGAACTTGATTGTTGACAAATTCAAAATAAGTAATTCAGTCAAAAATTTTTTCCTCTCCTGCCTAACATCCAATATATCTAAGATCATGCATACTTCTACTGTACTCCATACTCAATGACGTCTTGCAAATTGTGATGTAAGAAAGTGTTTGAGTTCCAAACTTGTAAGCCATAAAATCTGAGCCACAAACTCTGTCATGCATAGATCAAGTGTGAACTTAATGAACCTAGTGTTTTTCTATCCTTTATATTTATTTTAATGTGTTCAGTTTAAAAGCCCCACTCACACTCAAGGTTACAAGTCAAAGCTTTATTTTCAGATGATCCATGTTGATTAAGTTCTGCCTTGGTTCAGTGGAAGTCTAATAATTTAACATGTAAACATGTGATTAAGGTGCTGCTGTAAAAGGGCATACAGTTATCAGTTTTAAATGAATGAGAGTGCTGTATCGGAACAACAATTAACAAAAATGTAAGGATTGATGGTACCGCATCAGCATCACTTGCAACACTGCTCAAATTCTGGAAAAGAAAATCCCAGAAGGACTCAATATACAGCATTATGAAATGCTTAACTTATATCACACATGTAAAGTGAGCTACTTCCCTGAGAGGGAAAAAACATTTTTGTTGCAAAAATTCTTTCCATGACAAGAAGTACATCAGGTAAGAGCACATGGTCACAAAATCATGAAGGTTCCAAGGGATCTCTAGATTTCATCTAGTACAATCCACATGCTCAGAGCTTACTTGCACATTTAATTCTGCCAGAAGCACTGTTTCAGTTAACTGGATTTTCACCTTTTATCCTTACCTGAGCTAGGAAATAGATTTGCTTTATCGGCAAGTGATTTTCCTTGTCTTTATCAAGCTGCACCTTCCAAGGTCAGTGATAGATTGTGTCTCCCTCTCTACAGCCACACATAACTTGTCTATAACTTCTAGCAGGCTTTACAGTCCAAGATTTTCTGGTGTTGCAGAGTTTAAGACCTTCAAATTCCTCACTTGCCAGAACAGTCTCTCCAGCAGGAGTTTGCTTATGATATCTCAGCTCTGTGACTGGCTGTTCCTCCCCTAGGAATTGTACCATGCATTTCAGGTTTCCCTGCTCAGCTAGTGCCAGCAGTTCAGTTTCCTGAACTCTGTATTATCCTCCATCACCACAAGCTAAAAAATATACAGAAAGATGAGAGTTTCTTCTCAGGAAGAGTGTAAGGGACCTGCTCACATCCAGTTAACAAAGATTAACATTCAGCAGGTTCAATACTTATGATCACAAAGTACATTACTCTTATAATTTTAATTCTTCATCCATAACTACTGATTTACTTTTTCTGTACTAATGGGTTAATTTTATTTAAGTTTTCAAGCTCTAAAGTAAATACTGATACTAGAATCTAAAACTATTGCTTCCTTTCCTCAAATATTTTTCTAGTGTTTGTCTCTAAATTTATAGGTTCCTGACAGAGAAATAAAAGTTAACCTGTTGCTTAATAGATGTCTTGGGGTGACTTTATGATGAGAAGAGTCAGATTAAGTGAGAGAAGGAAACGGCATTTTTGGTTAATCAGTTTGAAATATCTGGAAGGCTCAAAATATCGTAAGACTGTATCTCCAAAAAAAAAAAAAAAAAAAGTCACCAAAACCTGTTAAATTTTATTTTTTTCCAAAAATAAAAGGAGTCTGCATAAGAGCATACATATAACTTTTCTTTCAGATGGGAGCATTTTTCTTTTTGGGACCATTAATCTGTTATTAGAGGCAGCAAAACTAGGTTTGCAAACAAATTGTTTGTTTGATTTGAAAAAACATTTTCTTTCAGTCTCCAAATTATGAAAGATTTTTTAAGATGATGGAATTAATGAAATAATTTTTCAACAATAATTTTCAAAAACCTGTATCTGTTTCTTAAAAATAATTCAACCAGCTCTGTATGTTAGTGACTGTCACTACAGCAAATACTCATGTTCACACAACGGATGAAATTTCCTAGCCCCTACTTAGGCTGTAATTATGTTTAATTAGGAAAAGGAGGATAACACTCAAGTTTTTCCAGGTAGGTAAGAAATGCATGCAAGTGTGTATGGGCAACTCAGTCCAGCTTCATAAGATGCTATTATTCAGTCATGAAACAATGAATGCTACACATGAATAAAAGGGGAAGATGCTTTTTCAAACCTCAGATGTGGAAAAGTAAATTTATTGCTTAAAACTGCCACATTCCATTTCTTAAAAGTGTTCTTCCTTTATGCTGGAACAAGGCATTCAGAGAAATTTTCCCTATTGCTGCGGTGCTGTACCAGCTAGCTTAGCACCGGGCAATGTTCTGCCTGCCACAGGTGAGGGGGACGGAGCCGATCATGGTGCTGGAGGGCAGGCGAAGCACCAGCTCGGGTTCCCCTTGCCTCCCGGTGGCAAGGTGCGCCTAGGAGGAGGGAAGAAGTGGAGGGACCTCCTCGTGGGACAGGGAAGGGTTTATTCACAGGGGAAAGCCACGAGGAGAGCCGACAAAATTAGGCAGGCGCCGGGTTTTATACCCCTACGTAATAGGTGGGGGAAACATACAGTAACCAATAAAATACCAGTTATGGGTCTTACAAAAGGGGGGAGAAGGGACCAGGGTGAATCGGAGAGGAAGTGAGGGGTTAGAGGAGCAACATGAGCCAATTACCAACCGAGGAACATAGAACTTTCTGGAGGAATAACCAAATATGAACCATAAGGGGTGGGGGGAGGCAGCAGCCAATGGCCAGCATGCTTCACACAGCTGTCTGGGTGCTTAGCGTGGTACAGCTGACCATGGCTCTGGCCATGTCTCACCGCAACACCCTATGGATTTGGTTGTGATTAATTTGGTGTTTGAAAGTTATTTTTGACCCTTTATCCAGAAAACATTTTTTAGAACAAATCAAACACGTAAAGCAGGTAGCAGGCAGGTCTTGGCTTACTACACTGGGATACAACCAAATATGTAATGTGATAGCCACATCTTGCATACACATATATCATGGATTTGGTTTGTAAAGGAAAATTCTTTCCTTTTGGGTTTAACAAATTATTGTTACATGTATATGGGAGAAAGACTTTATAGATATGGGAGAAGACTTTATCAAAACAGAACAACTTTAACTTAGGTAACAAGTAATGGACATATAAGCTTTTGTGAACTCTTTCTGTCTGTGTGGCAGCATCCTAAAACAAAAAAATCAATGCCAATATAAATGCAGATACTATTGGCAGTATATTTTAAAATATAAGTCTTCAGCAGAAGAAATCCATGTAGAGGTTATTAACCCGAGAATTCATGTTCAGTTTGTGCATGCAATACCTTGTTGTTCAGTCAGTACTACTGTTCCTCTTCTGCAAGCATTTTCCCTAGTGAAATTATTTCTGAAGCAGAAGATCATCTCAAGTCAGTTTCCAGACTCCTGACTTTCTTAAAATGTTCTATCAGGAACCATGTTGTTAATCACTAATACCAGTGAAGGATTAGATTTCCACCTATTTAACAAAGACAACTAACTCCTGCACTATGCATCAATTCTCTTTCAAGGAAAGAAATTCTAAACATACATTTGACTTTTTTTCCTTTGATGAGGCAAAATAAATTCTGAAATAGTGGTTAAGGGGTCAGCGCAAAAGTACTTACAGAAATATATCTTCGATGTTCAAAAGCACTAAGAACAATCTGCTCTGTCAGAAATCAATGTGAGAAAAATAAGCCGTCTTATGTAAATATTTAAAATTTTAATCAGGTTCCTATGCATTTACATCAATTTGAAAACTGCAGACTAATTACTGTTATCCAAGCAGAAGTTTTCAAAACAAGCACAATTCATTACAAAGAGCTGTCTTAGGCATCAATGGAGGACTCATGCATATTAAGAAAAACAAAACAAAAACCCTCTACTAGACGATCTCCACTAATTTTTTTCTGCTTAAAAATTCCTAGTGTTGAATAAACTCATTGTTTACTATTGACTATTTGAATAAGATAATTTCATAAAAAAACCTACAAATTCTGTTCACAAGCCACTAAGTGTAAGAATTTGCTCAAAAAATCATACCCTTAACTTCCGCAGAAGTCCTGAAATTATTTTTAAAATTTAATTTTTATTTATGGATTACAGCCCATTAATTTCTGGGGGGTTTTATCAAAATGTAAGAATTGCTAATTGAAAATTTAACACCAACACGGCAGTATTGTAGATACAAGAAATTCATAAACTATTTCATGCGTGTAGCAAGTGAAGATGAGCTATCATATACATATATATAATTACAAATAGGGTGAAAAAATCCCTTATTGAGTAAAAATTCTGCCTTTTTAACAGATGACTCACTCTGGTTTTCCTAACAAATAAAAAGATATCTGCTCTGATGAGTAACAGTTAAAGGCAGTTTTAAACAACCTGTATCCTTCATTTAATTTTCATTTTCAAGTCAAACAAGCAAACACACTCAAACAATGCCAGCAAATGGTATACATTGTATTCATGAACAATGAAAATTGGGCCTGCAATGCTGTCCTGGTGTAGATGTGCAGGTCTGCATTTGCATCTTGGTAAGTCTGGAATTATTCTGCTCCAACATCACTGCTTTAGGTAAGTAGCTCTGTGTCACTGGTATCTGGAAACTGAGTAGACTGGTGCACATTACCAGGCTTTGGAGAATGCTTAAAAATAATGTTCTCTTATAATTTCTAAACTTTGTAGGCAAGTGTCAATTCAGTGCCTTCTAGCAGATATAGTACGTATAATATTGCTTCTTTTTTTTCTTTTTTTTTTCTATTTTTAGCCTCTGGGTTCCTCTGTCAGGCTTGTGTTTCCTTCTCTGTTCTTCTGCTTGTCTAAGCCACTGCATTAAATAATAGAAAGACTGTCCATAGCCTTTTACAGGAGATGTATCTGGTTAGAAATCAAAGCCCAAGGAGAGAAGACACCCAAACTACATATCCTAAAACTGCTCAGGAATCAATCTGGAGTTTTTGGAAGAAGAGAAAAAATAAGAATATAAAACTGTTTGTAATGACAGCTTTTGTTTTGGAATGAATTATGTATCTTGTTGGGTTTGGGGTTTTTTTTTGACGAATAGTTGTAAACTCCCAGAGAAATCAGACACTACTCTTATTGTTACATGAAGGCAATATTTCCCCCTCCACACAACTGAGCTTCAGTGGAAAGTCAGGCTTACTTGCAACAAGCAATAACCACAAGAGAACAAAAGGTAAAAGGTAAAGTATATGCAAGCCTTTCTTTTTTTTTTTTTTTCAGGATGCTTTAAGGATTTTGCAAGATGCTTATGATAATGAGGAAAGAATTTTGCTGAGAAAAAAAACCGCTGACACCCACTGCCAGTCCAAGTTAATTAAAGAGTTTGCAAATGACTGCTATTGCTGCTGAACCTGAGATACCACATCATGTAGAACGCAACCAAAATTTTTTTCTGCTCAGCCTTGCAGACACCAAGCTACTGTTGGGACAGTTCTGGGGAGTGAAACTTCTTCAAAGAAGTATGCTTTCAGTGCAGAGCAATCTTCCATTTACTGCAAAAAGTAGGATGAAAACACTACAGAAAAACACCTGTGTCTCTAAGAGCTCTTTAGTAATCATTGAACCCTGTGTTACAACAGTTGAGTATCTCTCCATTACCTGATAGTCTTTGTAAAAAAAATCTCTAGCTATGCTGAAAATTACAAGTTTACAAGGTCTTAGGCCCCCAGTTCCTACTGACTTTTAATTCTTAATCTTTTTCTACCTCCCAAAAAAGATTCTTCATTGAATTTTCTAATATATTTCAGCAAATATATTTTCAGCATTTTATTTTTAAAGAAGGATGTAATAAGAGTTAAAACAATCAAAATCAACAACAATCAAAAAACCTCAACCCGTATCCCTTCCACTACTTTATTTTAATAAAGATGGGTCCTTCTGGTAGTAACTTTTTGAGTCCTTAGAATTGTTTTCTTCCAAAGATCCTTGATCCTTTAGGGCACTGCTGTGCAGGCAGATTTAATTAAAGCCAAGGGGAGATCAAATGGACTGTACACTCTTTTCATTTAAAGGTGCTTAAACTGCTTCAGATGACCTTGTCTACACTGAAAAATTATTACAAGAAAATCCCATCACTACCAAAGCTATTTCAGCTTCAGTAGCATCAGTATTGCTTTGAATTTTAGAGTGCATCACTCAGGAATAGCAGTACGTTCAAGCACATCTGCTGATATCCTATCAGAGTATCACATGCTTGGATACTTGGATATGCTATGGCAAATTTTGTTTGTTTAGTGCAAAATAGCCTCAGCATAAACTATTCCTAGCCTCTCCAACTCCTACAGGCAAGCTTTATTCAGTTTCCTACTGTTTTGAGGAACAGCTCTGCATTTCTTCTAAACAGACGAAATAAACCATTTAACAATACTGATACTTAAGTGTACCTTTACAGAGAGACAACAAATATATTGTCTCATTAACCACAGCCAGTATCGTCCAAATTGTCTATCCTTTTACAGGCTTTGTATACAACTGATTAGGCAGCAGATTCAGAGCTGGTTCATACTGTAAGATCTGCAAGATAAATTAAATTTAAATTAAAGACAGGAATTCTCAGGTTCTTTTTAACCTCAGTGAGGGAAAACAGATCTCTTTTTGCTTCTTCTAGATGTGCCACATATCTTAAGAACATGCTGTACAGGTCAGTTCTGTAGTCTGTTTTTTGCTCAAGGGAAGTGTGAAAGTGTGGTACCCAGCTTTTGAGTTAATATTTGCAATACTAGCTCCTCTTTGCCTAAGATACTAATCTCGCTGAACTTAATGGGTATTTCTCAGCTAGTGAAGGACCTTCATGTACAGAAAAGGTTTCAGACACAATCCTTTTTCATTGAACTGTAAGCAGTAAAATAAAAAAAATGAAACAGTAAAACAATATAAAATAAATACACAACTTGAAAGTTGAAATACCTTGAAATAAATATAAACCTATTGTTCTACCAAGCCCAGCTCAGTTCTACAAATTGAACAGGACAAAACTTTTTGCCTAACTGACTAAATAAATAATTACACAGCTTTTATTTTAGTTAAGACAACACAAAGACAACATTCTGATCCCTGTTCTCCAACTCTTTGAGATGCTTTTCCTAAGAAAAATGGGTGACATTAGAACTTATCAAATATGCTGAATATAAATCTGTCATAATGTCAGTGCAACTCACGGAGCAGTAATAGATCACTGAGCATAAGTGGTGTTTCAGGGTTTTCTTTCCTCCTGTCCCTTTTTGTTTTCACTGTCTACCAGCATAATGGGCCCTCTTGCCCTTTATGTTATGTTGTTGTGTTAGTTGCTTTTCCTACTTCACGCTGAGAGAGCTGCCTAATTAGGAAGACCAGAGTCAGCTTCTAGACTATTGCTGTTTAATACTGTTAGTTTAGCTGTTAATTAATGTGCTACTCTTTGCAATCTAATTAGATTTTTTTACTGCAGAAATAAGTCAGTGAAATTACAAAGAAGTACAGGAGGAGAAGGTTGGTGGGAGGCTCAGAAATATTTATTGCTAGAATTACTTACGTGTGATCTTCACGCATTTGTTAGTGTCTCATCTTCTTCCACCCATGCCCACAACCTTACCAGGCTTTTGTCAAGAAGGATGTAGTTTATTTCCCATAAATAATTCTTATTCCTGCCAGTGAGCTGCTTCTCTTCATCTCTGTCTCTGCCACGTCCCTTTTTTTCCTTTCCCTGCTTCTTCCTCAATTTTACTAACAAGGCTATCCCTTTTTATGTGTTTGCATTTCACAGTGAAGTGCCTTAAAGTTAATTTATAAGTTTTGTGAGGTCATACAGAAGTGACACTTTGGAGAGACACTTCAACAGGGTGCATGTTCGCACAAGAACTGAAGTCATAGTCTTGTATTTCCTTACAACACTATACAAATATGAAAAAGAAACATGAAAGACACTGGCCAAACCAAGCTCCTCTTCTTCAGAATTTAGCATTCATTCTTCTGGTTTTCCTTTTACCAGTTGCCTCCCAGGGGCCAGGATAGTTGAAGGGCTGGTGGTTGTGACAAATAAAGATCCCACTGATCATCAGTGCTCACACCTGTCAGGACTCACTAGGCAATACCTCTGAAAGCAAGTTATATTAACCTGGAAATTATTGAAAATTAATTTACTACACCCAGAAGAACTTGTGCTGTACTAACTGGAAGAGTCAAAAGATTCTCATCACATTATCTTCCTTTCTATATTTATATATTAAAAATAAGGTTTTTGTCTTTTAAACCAAAATAAACTTATTTGTACTATTTTTAAATAGTGTGAGTAACCATTTAATTAGTCTGATTCTTCTTGTAAACTGTTGCATAGCACAAATAACAACTTTTAACCTTTGTTAATACTCTTTGGCAGGAATTAGAATAATATCTAGAGGTTCCTTCTGACATCAAAAGCTATGAAATGTCTAAAACTAAGAGGTATCTGACTTTTGTTATAAGAAGTCATAACCACTTTAAATATGGCAAGCATAAAATTTAAATGGGATCAACAAAATGCGGTATTCTTGTAAGAGCAGTTTATTCAGTTTGATATAAGTCTTTGGAATTTCTAAAGCATTTCATATGTCAGATTATGCATTATCTTGATGAGCTGGGAAATGGGGCATCAGTACATCTTGACTAACTGGAAACTGAAGTGTTTCATGATACTTCTTTACTCTCCATCACTCAGAGCTGGTTTTTCTTCTATCTTAAACAGATTCCATTTCATGCTCAAAATAATAATAACGAAGAATCTAGAACATGGCCTAAAATATAATTTCATCATTGCATGAATCTTTGTTACTAGTAATATAGAAAGTACAAACACTTGTCAAAGGTGATTATATACTATTTTAAGCATTTTTTGAGAGTTGACTAATGAATTAGATCAAATGTCTAATAGTTTGATGGGAAAGAATAAGATGGCAAGCAACTGGCACCAAAGTCTTGTTGGATTTTCAGTATCTTATACCTCTGGAATATGCTAATAAATTCTGTATAATTTTTTCTAAAAGTTATTTTTGCTCATCTCTGCCCACTAAGAGACATTTTATTTTTAAAGCTGATAATCTTTTTAATGACAGACCTAGTTTTGAAGCATAATTTTTTGATAAAAAACATTAAAAAGTTGAAGGCAAAATAATGAAAAATTATATACAATGAAAGTAATCCCCATCCCTGTGGAAAATCCAAACTATGATACCAAGTATACCAGCCGATATCATAAAAACAAAGAAAAATGGTAATTTAAAATTTTTTTTTTTTGTAATTACATATGGAATACTTTATTTTGAATTTTTACTCTGATAAAATGTGGGCTTGTAAAATCAGCTCTAACTCATTTCACATCTCATGTTCTGATTACAGAAACAAAAGTGCTTCTTGCATAGCTGAAAATTATGTGCTTTACTGAACATAATTTCTACCTTCATGGGTGGCATGTAGCTTATTATGGAAAAATATTTAAAACATAACACCGATACAAGTAAGAGATAAAAATGACTTTTCAAAATATCTGACGCGTAAGGTTTCTGAAGACTGGAAAAAAATAATTTTGATCTAGGTTGTTCTAATTAACAGTGGTCTGGGGAAAGACATATCTTTTTATTCATCATTTGAAGATCAGATTTTTAATAGTAAATAGTAAATCCTGAAGATCCAGAATGACAGCTAGAAGGGTTTTCAAAACTATGAAGACCTAATCCTATTGATAAAATATCATTTTCTAGACATCTGTATGCCTTGTAAATGTATCCCTAAGTATTCTGATGTAAATAATTCCAAGAATTGTAAAGAAAAGTTGATCTTAGTCTAAAAAAAATATTGCCATCAAAGACAATGATCTCAACAACTCCTCCAATAAACAACAAAATGTCTCCAAAGCTCAGATCACCCTGCCTCAAATTCTAGAGGAAAACTACGTACTTTTCAGTATGATGTGATTACTAACAGAGACAGGCTCACCTTGGGCATAGCATGTTTGTAGAAACAGAAAAATTACTGACATTATTCTGCACACCTCTTTCTGTAATTTTACCTAAGACAGTAGGTAATAGGATTAATTATGGCTATCCTATCAATATTGTCCTGAAACAACTTCTTCCTAGATATTACATGGAAGTTGCAGTCCTAGGAAGAAAGCATTTGTCCTGCAGAAAAAATTATTCATGTTGTGAACTATGCTAAAACTTCCACATTCTAGCACATTTACTTCCATTCACTTATGGCTATAAGGTTTGCCAGAATCAACAAAATTTCTCAGAGCAGGTGAAGATTTCCTGGCCCATTCCAATCCCAGCTGCAATTTCAGAACTGCATGAATGCCTTGAGGTATTGGTCCAATTCTAAATGCAATCTTAGTAGGCAGGAGCTCAGTAATGCTGATATAAAGGATGTTGGCACAGCCCAAATGCTCTATGGTGGGAAGCAGGTTGCCAGAAAAGCTCCAAAGAATGACAGAAAATTATCTTGTGTTCCAGGATTTCGCCCGGTCTTCAGCCACTTTTCAGGACTCTGAAGTGTATTTCTCCTTTGCCACTTATTCTCATACATAGCTACAACATCCCTTTCTCGTTTCTCCTAGGTACTTGGAGCTGTGCAAACTCATTCTATGGAAATTGGGTATGTACCTTTGGATATAACTTCGAGTCAGAAACATGAGACACTGAGACCTTCCACAATCAGAGACAAAGCCAACTGTCTCAAATTGTTGAACACATCCTTATTTGTTACAAAACACAACATGGAATATACAGTGAAAGGATGATTTGAGTCTCTCTCTACCTCCTCCTCAGTATGCTTTATCCTTACAAAGCTAAACTTTGTGAATATACCAAAATAGTATAGATTACTATGTCTGAGTACTTTTCAGAAATGAATGTACAAAGACAGGAGGCCCTATAATAACCTTTCAGAACAATCGTAACATGCAAGGGAAATGACACTTGGCTGAAATGTTTTATTTTATAACATTATTAAACTATATATTAAATTTGTTGACTCCTTCTCAAATAATTTTTAAAAAAATCTTAAGAGAATACTTGCATTTGGGTTCACAGAATATTCTGATACTGCTAGATCCACAAACCAGCATGTCCTCTGCAGTGTTACACAAATATATTCTGACAGAAGGGAAAAGAATTCTAACCTATAACCCCATTCAAAATAGATAACTGAAGAACAATACATTCATTATTAGAATTGGCTGTATTATTAGATTGCAAAGTAATAAATGGATTATAAATTTATTCTGACTTATATCACTCACATTTTTCCATCCTAGTAGTATGATAGGTAAGTCCATCATACTACTAGATTACATACTACATTTATTATCAGTTCAGGGTGGATATCACTAACAGAGTTAGAAAAATCAGACAGAAAGAATCACCTGCATCTTTGAAATCTTCCAAAGTTACCACTTGAGTCTGTCTCCACATACCTGCCACTCCCAAATGTCAGTGGGTTGGGGTTGGATAAAGGGTTGGGAGGGGACATAGCCAAGACACCTGACCCAAACAGAGAGATATTCCATATCAAATGACATCATGCTCAGCAATGACAGCCCAGGGAAATGAGGTGGAAGGGGTAGACATCTGGGGTTATGGCATTTGTCTTCCCAAATAACCATTAGGCATACTGAAGCCCAGTTTCCTAGGACGTCTTCCTGCTGATGGGAAATAGTGAATTAATTCCCCTTTTTTGCTTTTCTTGTGTGTGCAGATTTTTCTATTCTATTAAACTGTCTTGATCTCAGTACATGAGTGTTTTCACGGTCCTTACATTTTTCTCTTCTTCTCCCAGAAGGAAGAAGTCAGAAAAAGGCAGAGTGTGTGCACCCACCAGTCTCCAACCAACCTTCAGTTTTATACAGCAACTATTTTTTCTGGGAAAACCTTATATGCTATCAGATATTAGCAATCTGATAGTAATCTTTTTGGAAGATTGAAGTCAAGGTTAAAAAAAAATCAGGTGGCAATTACTTCTCGTAGAATTAAACTTGATCAGAAACTAATTGTGCAGCTGTCAGAATAAACATAAGAAAACTAATACCTACTTTAAGTCTGGCCCTAAACCAGAGCAGAATTCTTCCCAAGAAGGGAGTATTCCATCTTGTGAAGTGCCTTTCTCATTTCTAACACAATCTACTTTTCTTTGTTCCTTTCCAGCCTTATTCCTGACAGTCAGTCTAAGGCTCTGACCTGTGATGGGCTCACACTCCATTATGGCTCATAGTACAAATTTAAAGTGGTTCATACCACATCATCTCAAAGAGTGAGTCTGTGTACTTACCTGTCTGTCAAATTTACACCCCAGGTAGATAATTTGAAACTTTAACAAGATGAACTAAAAGGGTAGAACATCTAATATATGTTTGCAAGTATCCATGAACAGGGCAGTATCTTTTCTTAAAATTCTCTACACAAATCTGTTTTTAAAAAAATTATCTGTTCACCCTGGAACAGAACGAAAGTGTTTCTGATAACTACCAGGAGTTGGAAAAGTGTGCATTTTGTTGTACTGTCTGCATTAGGGATGTGTGTATATATATACACACATATATATGTGTGTGTGTGTATATATATACATTTAGACACAGATTGATACTCAGGAAAGCATATGAGAGGAGGTATTCATCATGTCTTAAGTACCATTTCTTGTCATGCTTCAGCAAGAGTCTGGGTACTGTAGGACTTCTCCCTGCTTTTCTGACCAACAGAGGATTCTTAATAAAATAGCAGCTGATAGGTTTATAATTTAAATATGAAAAGAGATTTATTCTCCAACATACTGAAAAGAAAATCACCTTCCCTTGGTCTGTTTCTCATTTTAAGTTCCTCCTTTGTGTAGTTTAGGCTACACTCAAACAAAATCCTTATCCCCATGAAAATAACTACCACCACCACCACTAAGCCACTAGACAAGATTAAATCTTATAATTTATATATTCTTCTTTAAATATATTGATCCCAGTACAACACTTTCTGGCTGAATCTATAGTTTATAAATTACCTCTTTAGCCTCATTGGTCAAAATCTTATTATTTTCTTGCTCTTGAGCCACTAGAGAACATGCTGATAATCATTCTGACTCCAACTGATAATACCTGGGGCCTGAGAATATGAATCTTTTTTATAGCTTGATGATTTATTATATGCATGACTTTCTTTGCCAAGGTCAGTATCTAACACTAATAGTTTGTATCAGAAGCATTCAACTATATGTACAAATTGAACATCAGAATAATTTTTTCCTTCTTGTCTCTTTCTCAGGCTCTTATGACGACACACCATTTGGTAGTCCACAATACAAATGTTCAAGGTATAAATGAAAAAAAATACAGTACACTATGTATATCAAACACTGGACTACTACTACAGGAGGAAGAATGTATCTCTTACAGACTATTGAGAGACTGCAGATGTATTGTACCTGGTGGGTGGCAAGTCTTCATTACCAGGGAACACTCAGGTACCAGTGAAAGAAAGTTTATCTGGCTGTGTTTGCTATATGGATGGAGAGAGACATGTACATTCTAAAAATACTATGCTTTTTAAACCATAGAATCATAAATTCATTTAGGATGGAAATGACCTCTAAGATTATTGGGTTCAGCCATTAACCTAACACTGCCATCTTCACCACTAAACCATGTCCCTAACCACTACATCTACAGGTCTTTTAAATGCCTCCGGGGATGGTGACTCAACCACTTTCCTGGGCAGCCTGTTCCAGTGCTCTGTAATCTTCTTGGTGAAGAATTTTTCCCTCATATCTGACCTAAGCCTGCCTTGAGGTTGTTTCCTTTTAGCCTATCACTTGTTACTTGGAAGAAGAGACCAGCCCCCACCTTGCTACGGACTCCTTTCAGGTCCTTGCAGAATGCACCCCTCATGGCCTTTTCCCAGAGGATAGTCTCACTGTGTGCCTAAGTTCCTCTATCAGAGAGACAGAGCCCATCCTGTCCAGCTGTTCTCCCTCTGTGTCTCTACTTCAGCATGGCCACAAACAGATTAAACTGACAAGTGTTTTCCGACATAAGCTAATAGTGCAATTTTCCTATGAGTACCTCAGTTCTTATATGCTCTCCTGCATTAGATGTACGCCGCTTTATTTTCTTTGTAAAATCCATATTACTTTTGGACAGCTTCCAAATGACTAGACTGGTGTTTCAGTAACAAAATATCTTTAGAGTGTGGAGTTTGCTATTACTAAAGGACATACCATAATAAATCTCATATAAGAACCTGATATGACTGGTACTGAGCTGCTAGAAAAGAGGTAATCCTTTGTATAAATAGGCTTTTTTGATTTCTGATTACACAGTGCACACAGTTGAAGGATAATGTTATTCCTATAACAAAGGTAAACACCAAATATCTCATGCCTGTTAAACTGCAAATAACATGTTATTTTTTGGACTTTTTTAATATTTTTCTTTTCTTCTGAGAAATCATATTAAAAACATATATTAATATGGCAAGTCAATGATTTGTAATACATAATGTAGTTGAATTAAATTAGTACTGATTCCAAGAAAATGAATCTCTGAATATTATCAGAATTTCTTTAATGCTCGATACTTCATTCATAAAAATAAAAAGGAAAATTTTAAAAACATCTAATTTTCACTATGCAATACATAATAACATGACAACACAATCAAATTTTGATTTCTACTTGTGAAAAATTTCAAAGGTTTATAAATGCTCATTCACTTTTTGTGCGTGTGTGTGCACCTGGTGAACTTCATAGTATTTTTAAAACAGCGGACACTTGCCTGGGTTTTGAGATAATAGAGTGGAAACTTGGCTGTCTTTTGCTTTGCTCTTTACAGCTCCCTTGCTAAACACCAGAAGCACAGGGACCCTGGGAGCTCTGGCTCTTTCAAGACAATTTGCCAGGATTCTATAGATATTAGACACAGCCATGATGCAAAATTAATGGAAGTATGTACTTATCTAATGATAATGATAATCACTTATTCTGTGAAAAATACTCCTTCTGTATATAAACCTATGGGTTATATACAGAAGGTTATATGCCCTTTTTACCAAATGTTAGCAAGTATACATTTGCATTTCAACTAAGAATGAGACTTAATTTGCCACATAAATAACAGTAGTCATCAGAAACTCGTAGATCCTGCTGCGGAAGCTCATGCATCTGTTCAGAACAAAGGTATAAGATACAATACTTAAATGACCATGTTTTCCTACTTAAAGTCATACATGTTTTAGATAAATATTATTTACAGCCTATGTTGCTGTTTCAGCTGAGCATAGCATTGCATTTGAGTCTAGGGGAGTCTGCACCTTGCTGACTAATTAGAAAATTTTTAATGAGTTTTACAAAATGTGAGTGTTTTGAAAAATCTGAAGGTTGAAGAGTTGAATAAAATTGTTCTAGGATAACCACAAAAAAACCCCCCTAAAAGCAAACAGGGCATTCCCTTAAAGCCATATTCAATAAAAAGGAATTCTGAAAAACAGAGTCATTTTTGTGAAATAAACACGAAATTTGAGAAAATTGCTCTAGAGGAACCAGAATGTCTTTCTGCATCATTATTCCATGACAGAGATGAATTACTAACTCTGTACAGCCTGGGGACAAGAAAAAAGTCCAGGATAGGAATTATGATCTGATTTAGTAACGTATTTTGCTAGCAATGCTAGAAACTACTTTGGATTTTTCAGAGAATACAGTGGTTAATTGCCTAAATGTTGCCGTTCTCAATATTATTAGGCGTTTTTATGCTATTTCTGTTTACCTACCTACATCACCAGTAAGGTACTTTAAAAATCTGATTGCACTGAAAAATTTCACTAGAATAGTAAGAAAAGTACCAAGGAAGTGCAATAAACCACATGGAACAGTTTTAATTCTCTGAAACATTTCTGTCATCCAGAGGAAGTGCTGAACAGTTGCTCCAAATTTAACTTTCTGTGTCATGAAATTATGGTTCATCCAAAATGAAAACCAACTGATATGAGTACCTAATGAACTACATGAGACAGTCAGAGACAAAGAAACAGAACCTCTAAATTGTTAAAAAAAAAGTAAAGTTTTAAATACTTCTTTTTAGGAGCACTGTGACCCTGTACTAACAGCACAATCTTAATTGGCACAGTAGTCAACTCTGATTTGGTTTATATTATGTTTCGTAAAGAAAAGCCTTGGAAGGCTAAGAATTAAACTTCTATCACTTAGAGGTGGCTTATATAAGTCCACCAGTGTTTTTTTTATATGCCTTTTTATTTCCAAAAGTTTCGATATTTTTTATTTTCCCCTCTAAAGTGAGAACTATTTTCATTATTTCGTACTTTACTCATGGATCAGTAACCTTGCAGGAGACAAGCTGGTCCTTTGGCCTCCTTGAAGAAGAGCTGATGACTCTGAAGAACAAGCACCTGGAAAGTACTGCTAGTGCACTGGCACTTCTGTTTCGTTGAGACAAAGACAGCCAGGCAACAGGGTAATTAATGGATCTCATTTTAATAGCTGACAGTCACTCCTGGGTTCATGGTCAAAGCATATCCCATTGGCTTGTACAGTAACATGAAAAGCCATGCTGGTGTCAGCTTAAGTAACTGGGTAAATGAAATTTTGTGGGGGAAAAAAAAAAAGAGAGCGAGAGAAGAAAGAGGACAATGTTACATACAAAGCTTTAATGGAATTAGAGAAAACACAGAATGCAGCAACTTCAGACAGGTGCAGAAAAAATCACAGTGCCCCCATAATGTAACTTCATAGATTTCCAACTTTTATGCCACTAACATGCATCTGGTTTTAGAATAATCCTGTTAAATATTAAGCTGCAGCAGTATTACTATTGTTCCTACTTTGATGGTTTCTCTTGCAAAGTAAATAATTTTGTAGGTAATAAATGCAAGTCACTACAGTAAAGCCTCACACAAAAAAAAGGCTTTTCTACTAATCCGGGTATCCTGTTACGATATATAGGCCATAACCCAGGTAATGCTTTAATCTGAGACCCATCTGACACTGAAAAGAAAATGTTGCCCAATTATGGCAACCTTCTGGAGAAACTATTTCTAGTTAAGTAACAAGGGAGTCAGAGTAATCCTGCTCCTTTTATATGGGCTGTTAAACTGAAAACATTTAGGAAGATTTTTCAATGCCAACTTCCCAAAATTGATTCCTAAATGCTGACAGCTCTTTATGCGACTGTGTGAAACAGCACACATTAACTATTCCAAGTGCTTAAAACAAGACATGTACAATACTTACAGTAAGGTTTATAGGCACAGAAAACTTTGAAAAACCTTTTCTTTTTCTTTTAATTCTACAAAAACAGACTAAGAAATTTAATATTAGGCATGTAAACTTTGATAGCAGCATTGTTGTTCTCATCATATAACAAGACAGGAAGATTAGATCTTAGTATGCTAGTCTTCATGCTGGAAGAGCAGGCCTAAACATCATGACAAAAAGTATATTCTTCCTTCACATTATGGAGTTTTGGATCAGAATTCTAATAAGTACACTATGCAAATTTCAATGAATTAAAGGGGATCTAGAAATGCTCTCATGTCCCTATCGCTGTGAAAGACATGAAGCTGACAAATAAGGGTCGCCAAGAACCTAATGGTTCACCTGTCTCTCTCACACACTAGCAAAGAATGCAACAAAGCTTAGCTATTTCCAGCCCCAGAACTTTACAGAACTGAGGGCAGGACACTGGCATGACAAGCCAGCCCTCTCCTAGTACAGGAGTCCATCCATGCATCCCCATACTACCAGTGCTAATGTACTTCTGGGATCCATTTGATCTCATGCTGTTTGAGAAACAAGAGCATGTAGTGGGATATTGTGAATTTTAAGTTTAGTTTTGAGACTAAACAACAAATAGCCAACTTGGTTTTCTTCTGTTTATTTTATCTTGTAGCTCCCCAGGTTTATATGGTTTGAATATGACATGCACTAATAGTATGTTTTCATTATGACATTATTGTTACATATTTAAGCTTTCAAGCACTAAGCAGGAAGAAAAACATTTCTGCTTATGCTTCATTCTGGATTATCTTATTAACAAAATACCAGATTGATTCAAGGGTCTTACTGCAATGACTGGGAACAAAGTACTGATTCCTTTGCTTTATTTCTGATAGTGTGTTTATTCTGGGGTTATGACCTCTCATTCTTTGTTTTTTTCCTTCCACAAGATCTAAGTTGTAGTCTTCAAGTGGCAGACTAAAATGCCACACTCAGCATATTCTGCTCTGAAACACTTGGTCAAAGTTTATTTTGGATTGCAAGTGCCCACAGAGCTTTGAGGGGATTTGTGTGTTGCTAAGTGTGTCCTGAACAAACAAGTAGTTACCAAAGCTAGTCACTATTTTTTAAAAGGAGATAATACACTGTCGTAAATGTTCAAAATTAAATAAACATTTTTTTTCATTCCAAATTAGTATACTGTCCTCGATGTAAATGGTCATAACTTGTTTTACTGTGAAGCTTAAAATCAAAATGTTCTTTCCTCAGAAAATGCCAGCTTCTTTCTCCACCCTAGCTCTTATCCATCATGAAGAAGAAAAATAATTAAGATTTGCAATGTTAACAGTCAAAAATTAATAATGGAAATAAATGTCAGTTTTATTGGTTTTTTATATGCAAAAAGTCCAATTAAGTTTTTAAGTTTTGATCAAATGAAACATATAAATCCAGAATTTGAGATATAAGATTTAGAAACTTTAATAGTGACTTTTTTTTCTTATAAAATTCAATATAATGTCAAGTAAGGTGTTTGTTAGAGATATATATTATATGAAAAAACATCTAAACAAAGCTGATTTACTGTTAAAGATCAGAAACTTTGGAAAAAGCCTACACTTTAAATCTTTGAAGACAACAGAAGTCTAGGTCACTTTGTACTGTAAAGTTGTTCACAAAAGTATGAAAAATCTTGAAAGGAAAGAGGCTGAAATTAATCTAAGCAGAAAACCAGTAAGCTGAATGAATATCATGTCTGACAAAGAGGACTTGGAGTCTGAAAATCAATAGATCTGAAGAGAGAGATCAGAAATCGGGACTACTTGATGGACAAGATCATGAAGGACCCACATCACTATTCTTTTTAGAACCTAAGATTTAATGTGGATGCCAGAGGGAAAAGGAAGAAATAAAGAACACTTATTTTAAAACCATGCATTCATCTTCTCTGGCTCTAAATCCTGCCTTATCCCCAGAAGCTGTGTTATCCCCACTGGTTGCATAATTCTGACCCCGAACTGGGTGTAGTATATATGGCCACATATATTACAAAAGTTCACTAAAAACAGCAATAGTCCTCAGGTACAGCAGGCTCATCATGAGTCTCTTCTGATAGTATCCCAACAGAAATTCCAGCGTTAATTTCTTTAGAGTCAATGCAGTTTACAACCACATAGTACTGATTGCATAGACAAGTAATTCTTGAGTTCAGAAAACTGAGTTGAGAAAAAAGTAATGTCAGAAAGCTGAGAGAACCAGACTGATACCCTTTGAAACAGCAGATAGGAAAAAAAAAGAATTAAAATACATTCTATGACAACATTCTGAAACAGCTGAATTGTATAAGCTCTACTCTTGAGCTCTGCAACACAGGAGAAAACATGTATAAAGCTATTAAAAAAAAAAAAAAAAAAACAATTGAAATTTTCTNAAAGCTATTAAAAAAAAAAAAAAAGAACCATTGCAATTTTCTATAAATGTCCTAAGTAATTTTGTTTGTGATTTTAAATATATTTTATATTTTATATAAATAAATTTTTTTAAGCAGTCAACTAAAGCTTTACTATTGTTCTCATAAAGTTAAGGGAAATGGAACCTCAGTAAGAAACAGGAAAATTTCTTTGAAAGAAAATATAGCACAAATTTAAAAGTATTTTGTTATTATTTGGTTTAGTATGTATGGATGAAAATTTTGCAGCAGAATGTTTTTCAGCAGAACCTGATGATTTGCTGATTCTTTAACTTAAAACTGTCAATAGAAAAATGTAGAAAATCCAAAGATAAATTGCATCAAAAGCTGTTTGTAAAATTTGTGACAACTAGACAAGAAGATTTCTTATTTTACAGAAAAACTATTAACTGTTGAGGTATTCTACTTTCATTCTTTTACAAACTAAACTTAGTCATATTAAGTATTTTCAACTTTGAAGATACAAGAAAGTAAAACAAATTGAAAAAAAATAGGTATTAAATTTCTATTTTGCCTTTCTCCCACAGATGAGCAGTAAACTTTACCAAATTATCAGAATTTATCAGGAAAGGAACTTTCAGCCTGTCCTAATTTTGGAGAGGCGCTTTTCCAAGTTTTGATAGGATTTGAACTGTTCAAAGTACTTTTCCTTCAGCTCAAACTAAGGATTCTATTAGAAACATAGAAACTTGTACACCCATGTTCAAGAATAATACTTGCTTTATCCATTTACTAACATAAATAAGACTCAAAGTACATGGAAAAGATATTTGAGACCTCTCTTGGGTGAAATAACCTGGGGGTATGTGCTTTGCCTAGCTTGATAAAGTTCCTCTCTACAGCTAGATTTAATAAAAGGAAGAGGTTGGTTTATTCACAACAAGTATTTAATGTCTGAATTATGACAGAAGATCAATTGTTCAAATTCCCCTACTCCATCTGTGGAAAATACAGTGCTACAAAGACAGATTTCATTCACTGTGTCTGCAGCTGTCCTAAGACACAGCTGTCAAGCCTAGGGTCAGCATTAAGGTGGAATAACGCAAAACTAAATGTTTTCAGTAGAATTGCCACATAACTCAGAGATGTGTTCGATTTGAAGTCTTGCCTGCACGTATTGCATGACTATGGTGTAAGCATTTAATAATCACTGCCTTTGGTGAGATGCCACCAGGTCTTTCTACAATCATGCAGTGGAAAAACTTCCAACAGACTTCTTTCCCTTTTGTCACCTCCAAATTTTACTTCAAATTGGTAGAAATTTTCAGCAAAGTGTAAGACAAGGTACTACCTTCTTTCAGTTGTCAAACTGGGTGATATCTACTATGACCTAGCTTAGGCTTACAGAGGCATACTCTGCCTGGGCAATTATCCTGCCAGTTTGCCTCTAAAACCAATGCCGTGTACAATTAATACTTGTGATTAATTACATTAGAACTAATGATGACAAACGCCTCCACCTGAAGCTACTACAAGTAATCTCATTCCTAAATTTACATAAGTCCTTTGTTGAGTTTTGACTGGGGGTAAAACTCTGCCACCTGAGTTTGGAATTTATCATATCCGGAACCTGACATTTCCAAAAATTATCCACTGTCTCATATCCATATTATAGAAAGAATTAAAAATATGCTGACATACAAACCAGTTGATTATGTAAAGAGTTCAACTGAAATCACTCCAACATTTTTCCACAGGCAAGGACTTCCAGGCAATTAACTTTTACTCACAAGCTGGACACAAATTCATTACCTAAATGAATGAAAAGGACTGTGCATTTCTGCTGTCATTCAAAAAAAAATCCTGAATGTTCTCTTGTTTTTCATGCTATGTTTATGAAAACCCAGAAAAGGAAGGACTGGAATCAGGAAACTATATGCAATTAAAAACGTGAGACAGAAGTCATAGCAGAGACTTTTGGGGATAACAATTAAAAATGGAGGGGAGAGAAAAATTAGGTCAGTGAGAGAAAGGTTGCAAAGAGAAACAGCTGAAACACAGGCTTTATTAGGTTCCTTTTGACTCTCCTAGAACAGCACTCAATAAAAGGGCAGTACTGAAGATGTTTACTAGAACTGTTGCCTCAGTTTAAAAACCATCTACAGTAAGATATAAATTAGCTGAATTAATGTAAGTCACAACTCACCAATAAGGCAAAAGAACCCATCTGAATTAATGACTATAGATCCCCACTACCTCTTTCCCTTTTAGCATGCACTGCAGCTCAACAGGCTTTTCTCATATCACACTACTGCCAACATCCTCTACCAGAGCTACAAAAACATCCTTCCACCTTGAAGAAAATGAGCAACTAGCTTCTCTGGCCCATACATGTTTACTGAAAGTTTGCTTCTCTTTACTGATTCATTAACACTTAACAAAATACCCTGGGTCTGACTCACTGTAAACAAAGCTAATTACCAGAACTAATCACTACAAAAACAGCATAGCCAACCTTGCACATAGGTTTGGTAAAAAAATTGCAGTTCTTCCTAATCAAGTTATAGGGCTTTATTTAGGTAAAGGAAATTACTGACCCTCTAAGGATTTTTTTTTTTACAGCTGTGGCTTTAGAAAGCCAGTTTCTCAAGTTCTTCAATTTATTTAAGGTCAAGAGGACAATTAAATACATATGGTCTATTAGAAAAAAAAAGCAATAAAGAACATGTCCATACTAAAAGAATTAAACTCTAATTACCTTGTCAATCTGTAAACGTAAAGATAGAAACATTACTATGGAAGAAAGTTTCTAGAGGATTTGTAGGATCAGATCTCATCCCATAAGCTATTCATTATTTTTTAATATCTGGTATTTATTATTAAGATATTCATTATTTTTTAACAATAACTCATATGAAACTTTAAAATTCTGGCTGATAAAATCTGATGAATATACAGAATTAAGAAGGCGTAAAAATTACTTTTTTTTCTCATTTTTTGAATAACATTTTAATCAAAACATCTACAGCTTTCTTCATTACTTAAAGATATACTTTTAAATTATAAAACTGCTAAGAACTTTAGTGAAGAGCTTGGTTTTCCAAGTTTCTAGATCATGTAGGAATGACAGATGTTTATTTAGAAACAGATCAGACCAAGTAGCTAAAATAGGTATACATGCATATAATTAGGGTCCATATAGCATAGCTTTAAGTTCTTCTTAATTAATGTAGATCTCAGAATTCAATTTGACATGAAAATACAAAGATTGCACCCAAATTTGAATGTGAATTTTCACTATTTGCTTACGGTTGCCATTTTAGCTTATACGTTGTCATTAATATTGTTTGACTGAACAATATTTGTTTTGCCAAATGTTAAAACAGAGTTTCAAATTGATGTGCATAAACATATGAACACATTTAAAAGAAAAGTTTTCCTGCAGTGTTTAACCAGTTCCACATGAATTCCTAACGGATACTGAAATTCTAAATGCCCCATAATTTCTTAATTTTAAAATACAGCTGAATTTATTTCTCACATTTCTACATCCATTTTACTATTATTATTTGCACTATAAAAAGGAGAGGTTATTATAAAGGTTTTAATCATCTCTGATGCAAAGTAGCATTCCTAAAAAATCACAACCATTTTTTTTCAAAGGTTTTTCCTTCACCTCAATCTGCATCAACTACAAACAGGTACTTAATAAGTGAACTCTGTATGCCGTTTCTCTTCAACAAGCAATTTAGGAAGCCATCTAAATACCCAGATGAATCCATACACAAAAGTACTTCAACTTGAACTATATTCAAGAGAAATTGAACATTCCATTGTTTTGCTGTACAGTCAGAACAAAACCAGAAATGCTCCAGCATCATGGAGCCTAAAATATTATGTCAAATCTTCTAATAAAAAGGGCTACATCTGAACAGAGCTAACATTTTACCATACACATTGTGTGGGACACCTCCTCTGCCATTGTGAATTAATAACTTCTTGTGAAAGCCTTATAAATACTTAGAAAAGCAGCAAAGAATCCAGTCTCAGGGTACGAGACATTTGACGCCTTCGTAACTGAAGCCATTGAATCTAGGAGGGTGCTTAGTCAAGTCAAATATTTGTTTATTTTAGCATTATTCACTGGTACAAGAAACAGACCCAGAAGTTTATTTGACTGTTTTCCTATGGGCTTTTAGCAAAAGAGAATTACTGGAGTGGATAGATATCAGCAGGACACTGCAGGTAGCTTTTTCTCATTCTCCAGTTAGTTGCACCTGCAGGAGAAGCTGGACAGAAAGGTAGGTGTTCCCTCCTCGGGATACCATCAGGAAAGTTGAAGGTAAGGCAAGGGTTAGCAAGGCACTGTCTCAGGGTGGAAGTGCTACTGGGAACTTTATGCTGCTCCAGGGAGAACTAAGAACTTAGGAGCTCTTCTAAAATGCTTGTACACCAACAGAAGCAGTATGAGAAACACAGGATAAACTGAAAGCTTTGGTCTCATCACAGAGCTGTGATGACACTGGCCCTGTCTCCTGGATGGCCCTGCACTGCAGAGAGCTGTTCTCCAGGGTGGAGCACTCAGACCTGGGTCGTAGCTTCTCATGCAGAACTCTGGGTGTAACACAACTGTTCAGCTGTGCTCTGTTATGCTCTATTCTGTTCTCTTCTGATCCTATTTCATTCCCCATGCTCGCCATGAGTCAAATAACAATGGGAGTATTTGTCTGAAATGCCAGTGGTCTTTGAAAGACATATAATACAAAGGTTACAACTGGAAACAGGACTTCATTTTATTTTTCTGACTCTGTTTTAGAGACAGTGCTCACAACTCTTATCACAATGTGCATGTATAGCCAGGAACAGGACAATGCATTCTTCAGTCTAGCTTTAAAAAGCATCCCATGCCATCTGGTGAAGGCAATTAACAGAGCTACAGTGTTTAAGAGGCCTTTGGACAATGTATTTAATACTATGCTTTAAGTTTTGGTCAACCCTGAAGTGGTCAAGCAATTAGACTGTTCAGGTCCCCGCCAGCTGTACTGTCCTGTTCTTTTGAAGGGCAGTAGCAGCAGCGAGTGAAAAGTGAGGGGACCCTTACAGGCCACTAGGGAAGGGTCATACTATGTCACCTTTATGAGATGGAAAAACCTGAACTTTCCCTGTTTTAGAGGATTCAGGGAAAAGCTGGCATCACAGTGATCTAACTCTCCAAAGGTATGATCACGAAGATGAGTCAAACTTTAAAACAGGACTTTGTCTTGAAAAGTAACTCTGTATAGGGATATACTGCATGTAAACACCAAGGCTCATTTTAGCCTTATAAAAGCATTATTATGAAGAGTTAAATTTGTTTTTTTCCTGTCGGTAATGTTAACCCTTTGATATATACACTTTCTTATCAGAAAACACTAACCTTTGGCAGAGAGGAAATAAGAATTTACTCACAATGAGACTCCATTTGCCATGCCTAAAATAAAAAAAAAATACAAAATGCATCATCTTCACCCAGACTTCTGGGAAAAAGCAGAATAAATTGAACTGGGACTGCAAGTAACTGCATCCTTAATATATTTTATTCCAGACATTCAAGAAAAGAAATACCAGTGAGGCCCTTCAGGCTCCCAATCAATGGCATAGAACCAAGGCCTGTAGTTTGAAATCTGTTGATTTTTTTTTCTTTCATGAGAAAAAATCCCACTTGATTTCTCTAGTGAATAAGTCACCATGGACATATGGATCAATCACCACTTACAGGAATGCAAGAAAATAATGTCCGTATAGCCATCATGAGCCTTCATTCAGGCAAAAAAAGATTAAAGGCAAGACTGTTGTGGTTAGACTGAAGGTTTTGACTGTAGTTACCTAAACGCTGCCATTCTTACTTTGTGAAAAAGCACACTCTTAACTCTGCTTCTGGTTTCGATGTTTTCAGATGTTTATTGAAAGATATGTTTTAAATCTCCATCCTCCTATAAACTGGTTACAGACCACCATATGGAAGATCTCTTCTGTGGTGTGTGTGGAAAACCTATTAGAAAACATTAGTCTGCTTTTTTTCCACAACAGCCAGATCTGACTTTAAAAAACCTTGCTCAAAATCTGCAAGATCTTATAAAATTTGGCCCTAAATCCCGTTTATGTACCAGGGAAAAGTTGTCCTTCATTCCACCACAGCAAAAAAGAATTAAAATAGCCTTTTCAAACAAGCCAGCTGCTTACATCCTTCGAAAGGAAATGATAAATGATTTAAAAAATATTCAAGTGTAATTGAAAACTCTGTAGGAATACAACTGAACAAGCTGGTGGGTCATGCGTTTATAGAAAATATACTTGTTTTTCTCTGACTGATTGTCATGGTTTAACCCCAGCCAGAAACCAAGCCCCACACAGCCGCTCGCTCACTCCCCCACCTGCAGGATTGGGGAGAATAGTGGCAGAGTAAAAGGTAGAAAACTCATGGGTTGAAATAAGGACCGTTTAATAAGGAAAGAAAAAGCCACACACAAAAGCAGAGCAAAACAAGGAATTCAATCACCATTTCCCATGGGCAGGCAGCTGTTCAGCCGTCTCCAGGAGAGCAGGGCCCCATCACATGTGATAGTTACTTGAAAAGACAAATGCCATCACCCCAAATATCCCCCTCTTTTTCTTTCCTCCCTCCACTTTATATACTGAACAAGATGCCATATGGTCTGGAATATCCCTTTGGTCAGTTTGGGTTACCTGTCCTGGCTGCGTCTCCTCCCAAACTCACATGCAGCACCAACTTCCTCATCAGTGTGGCCATAAGAAAAACAGAAAAGGCCTTGGCTCTGTGTGAGCTCTACTCAGCAATAACTAAAACGTCTCTGTATTATCAGCCCTGTGTTCAGCACCAACACAAAACAGAGTCCCACACTAGCTACTGTGAGAGGATTAACTCCACCCCAGATGAAACCAGCACACTGATTATACTTTCATTGCCAGCTAACAAAAGAACCTGTAAAGAATACACACAGTTGTTGCACTTTTAAAAGCTGTGATGCTTGAGAATATCTGCCAGTAATCTCATTACAATTACAAGTGGAAAATAATGGATTTTTCATTTTTTTACTGGTTGCAAAAAGTTGAGAGAGGAAAAAAACTCATATTGCATCAGATTAACAAAAAGATGAAGAACAAAACAAACAGTTTTTTTACTACAAATTCCTTTTATGTCAAATCCTTCTGAAATATTTGATTTATAAAATATGTTAAAATCAAGCAATAAGGTATATGGAAATATTTTTTTTCTGTTTCAGCCTGAATCTTCTGATTTTAGAAGTATATTTGTTAATGCACTAAAAAAACCCAAACAAAAAAATGCAACTTTTTTTTATTATTATTTTAAAATTTAAATGGTACCTACTACCAAAAGAGGTTTATGTTTGTCAACGATAACAACTGAAGGTAATAAATGGACTGAAGCCCATTCTCACTTATTTTTTGTGCCAAAATATATCAACATTTATATAGGAACAATCACAACTGTCCTTTCCTGGAGAGGGCATAGAGAAGAACAATCTGTACTGAGAATACTTACAAAGACATATGGTATTTTTGGTCTTAAATTACCAAACTCTGCTGTTGAATGACTACCATGACCTGAGAATATCTGGAGGATAAAAGGCATCCATTTTCATGACCTTAAGAAAGAAATAAATCTCTTGTCTGACAAAAAGGTAGAAAAAATACACTAACAAGGAAGCAAACTTACCAACAGAGCACATATTCAAAGACTTCTTTAAAAGTTTGCAAAGAAAAAGTTAGCAGTTCATTTCCCTCACTCTCCATAGCTTAGATATGAGTATTCATCCATGCACCTTTAATGTCAGAAAGAGAATATCAAGCTATGTTTGTCACTGATGAACTGTGAGGATGACAGCTGAAAATCAAACACATAGGCCTAAATAGGTATAGAAGTTTCCAGGACAGAAATAATGAAATTTAAGAGAAAACAGGAAAAGCAGTTGGATGCTTAGCAGAACTCTTAACTATCTAAACCACTGACACAAGGAAAGCTTGGGTAGCTCACAGCAGCCTCTGCTAAATTAGTCTTTTAGTTTTGTTTTTCCCCCACATTAAAATCCCTGTATATTCAAAGTACTGTCACTCACAGCAAGTTAGTAAAGTTTCTAGAAATATATGATTTCACAAAATGAACACTTGAAAATTATTCTTCCTTTCTGCCAGTTAATATTTTTATGCAGTTTCACCACTTATGTGGACAGAAAAGTGACTAGAAAACTCAGTGGCACATTTATTGTACGTACTAAAATATCATAAGAAAAGCTAGGAAATTTTATGCAGATTACTGGAGTGCATAAGTACTCTCAACATTTAAGCATATATTCACATAGGTGTCAAAAGTGTAAGAGCAGAAATATATATGCATACATTTACTAACACGTGTTATTATTTATTTTATTTTATTTAGCACAGTGTATTTCAATAGGAATCATGACACGTCAAGGGACTTTGGGTCATGCTTTTTTTTTGTGCTATATGCTGGTGAAACAAAATGTCCAGGGTAAACCTTTGAATCTGCCAAGTGAAACAAATGGGAAATAAAGAAGCTTTCTCATCTACCTTAAACAGTGGTTTTGATATTTGGATGCAACACATTATTCCGGACAATATGGAAGTTTCTCTTTTAAGTGTGTATGAGAACCATGGGAGACAGCGAGTGAGACATGGATAGTTATTTACTGTCAATAGCATGAAACCAAGCTAAGCAGATTTCAAATAAGTAAATTTCCTAGCAGATAAGTCCAGCTGAATGCAGAATTACCTACGATTCAGAAGTGCGCCATCTGGAATTTGAAAATTCTTACCATCAGATGTGCAATTGCATCAAAAAATACAGATGTACTGTTTAGATCCAGAAAATCAGCACATCCATATAAAATCTCCTCTGTGAATAAAGGTACCATGAGTGTTTTCCACTCATAGGATTTCATGACCCAGAAGGCCTCCTGCAGTTACCTTGAAAAGCATAGCCAAAGCCTATGCAATAATGTGCCCATTGCATTTTTGTTTTGGTAGGCATTCATCTGCCACAGGATGGAGATTAAGGGAAATATTCATATGGCAATGATCCTGCAGAAGCTTGTTATGATCCTCACGAATCAGTAGTAAAAATACTATATTGTAGTTTTCATGGCCTCCAGATGCCATGTCTTTGCTGCCCGTCTCAAAAATTCAAAAAAATGAACAGGGTGGAAGATCCAGATCACGTGCCATTGCTCTCCCTCTCCAAAAGAGAGTGAATAAAATTCGGCCATCAGTTTTCATTTAACTGATTTCAGTGAATATGAACTTGAATTTGACTTTGGTTATATTTTTTTCTTCTTTGTGACTTGCTTTTTCATATATGATGTCACTTCAAGTGTAAAGGCCCTTTCCCCTTTATGGTTTATGAAATACATAATTTTAAAATAAAAGCTAAAAGTCCCATTGACTAAAAAGTAGTTTTTTATGTTATATAATAGTCTATTTGTTGTGATTTTTCAAGCTTATTTTGCTCATTCAATTTCTCCATTAATATAATTACGAAGCAAGTTCTTTACCCAATATTAACACTTTTTTTAAAAAAAATAAGATATAGTCAGTTTTGAACTATAGAAAAAGAAACAAAACAAATTTCATTCTGAATCTTCTTGTAGAGTAAGGTCCTAATTCTTTTTTGGCGACTTCTATGAACTCTTTTGTTAGAAGACAACCCCACAGATCTCATCTACACAAAATACAGAGATAAAATTTAAAAGACAGAAAAGATTTTAAACTTTAAGTGAACCAAAACTAAAAGAAGATTTGGTAAAGCTATTAACTTCTCCAGGGTACAGATGTGAACTCTAATTGCTCCTCCCTGGAAAACACATCTCTTTTTAAACTTGATTTTCTGGGCAAGGAAGGACATGGATTTCACCCCTTGTACAAAAAAAGTTAAATGTGTGTCTTAAATGCACATAAAAAAAAAAAATAGGAACCGGAAATATGGCAGTTAGTGACCTGATGTTTGAATAAGCAGTTCAATATGAGGAAACATTTTTCTTAAAGGTCTGAGGCTAATTACCAGGTTGCAGCAATATGCAGGGAGAGAGTTTTTACTGTCACTGTGTATGGCTTCCCAATTAAACCCTGTGTGCAATGTGGGAAAATCTAAATTTTGTATCTGAAGATATCTAAATAAAAGAATAAATTATCTATTAACTAAAAGAAAAATTAAAATTGTGATATATTGGGCAGCCTTTTATTTAGGTAATAGTTCCAAAAATTGGGGCAGATTTGACTAGAAGTCTGCCTTTTAATCAGCCTTTTAAAATTGTTGATTATCTAAATGGGTAGTTCCTTAAATGACAGCAGGATTAATCTGCAAATCACACTGGTTAATGGCAGTGCTTATATTTATATGCAAATATATGCACTTCTAATCATGAGCTTAAAAACTTGGCCTCTGCCAAAGGACACATCTACATGGAAAGGTGCAGCATTTACACCTGGCTCCAAATAATTCATTTGAAGACAAGCTGGGAATTTGTAAACAGTACTCCCTGGTTACAGTCTTCATACCAAAGGGCTGCCTTCCTCTCTCTTTACACAGTGATTTTTTAGGTTTTCTTCTCAACTGCTCTGCTGCTCTCTACTGATACCATTTTGGGAGGAGCCCAATTCCTGCATGTAAAAACCACCCTGCGTTGAAAGAAAAGTTTCTACTCACATAAAACCAGAATATGTTCTTTTTAGTCTTACATTTAAAAAAATCTTCCATTATTACTGAAATCACTTCTAATACAAACAGACCAGTAATACTCTCTCAGTAAAATTACGAAATTACATTGGGCCACCTTATTTCTTTGAAGACACGTTGTCGTCAGTATTTTTATGGTTCCATACATTGTGTCCTTGGCAGATGCTTTTGATTCTCCTCCAAAAGTTCAGGAAGCAAGCAACTTTTCATCAAACAACTAAAATAATTTTGTCAGTAAGCTGTGTTTTACTTTTTCTCACATTTACTTTAAGCCTCTAAAATCATCTTGTTGCGTACCTACAGTATTCTGCCTGTTCTCTTTATCAAAATGTACCATTTTAATGTGTAAATATTGCAGCAAATATCATGGGGTTTATTGTTTGATTCTGCTACATTTCCTTCTGTTAAAGAGAGTTATATTTGACAGTAAACTAGAATCTTGGTGTCTTGTATCAAACCCCTGAATTTGCATTTGATGTACAAGCAAGGAGGTATACTTAGAAGCAAGTATTTCCTATGCTGGAAAATTAGCCATGCTGTAGTGTTAGGTATACTTAAAACAGCCCATAAAACATTTTAGCAGTATGATGGTAAACACTTGTTTATTAAGAGCCATGTACTGAATAATCAGAGCTGTACCTAAAACTTCAGAGGTTCAGTTTCTCTTTGAGTAAGAATTAATTTTAGTGTAACCCACAGGTCCTCAGGTAACAGATATCGTAGAAACATGGAACAATTTGGGTTGGAAGGGACCTTTAAAGGCCATCTAGTCCAATCCCCCTGCAATGATCAGAGACATCTTCAATGAGATCAGGTTGCTCAGAGCCCCAGCCACCCTGACTTTGAATGTTTCCACAGATGGAGCATCCACCACCTCTGTGAGTAAATTGTTACAGTGTTCTACCACCCTCATTGTAATAAATGTCTTCCTTATATCTAATCTAAACTGACTCCCTATTTGTTTGAAACCATTACATTTTGTCTTATTGTAACAGCTCTCGCTCTTGTATTTTTGCAAATATATCTAACAACCATGTGTACCTCCACCACGGCAGCACCAATACTACAGCATCAACACCACAGCAAATTTGATTTGATTTCTCAGCTAAGTTCCTGCAGATATTGGGAAATTCTCTGTGATTCAATATACATTTTCAAAACATCCATTGTATGCAAATAGAATAAGAAAAATAATAAAAAAAATCAATTCTTCATGGTTCTATTGGTATTGAATGAAGGTATATAGTCTTTTGATTATCTAATCTAATAAAAAAAAACAGCTGAAACCACAGCCTTTCTTTTTTTGCTATTTAGAATGGTAAAGGACTCCAATATGTCTTATGTCACCCAATGAAGTCAGTGATGAGTCTTCCTTAATTTATTTGAATGTCTGATTATTAAAAGACAAATCTCAAAAAACATCTTCCAGCTAAAGTACCAACAAATCCAGGATACTGCCTAAAAAATACATAGAAACAGGACATCATATACTCAGTTTTGCAGGTTTGCAGACTTGAACACTGGCTGGATTGAATTGAAGGAAGGACATCAGAAACTAACCTCTCTTTTTTTAAAGCATTATCAGTTCTGGTCCTAACTACAGAAGCACTTGTACCATTGCTCACCCAGATTTCAGAAGAAATTCTGAAGTCACATTCAAATACTCAAGGAAATATCTCAGAAAAACGCGTCACATATTTAGACAATCTGAACTATTCTGATAGAATTCTTGTTTATTGCTTTAATTTTATCTCTAGTACCAGGCAATAAACTACATTCTGTTTCCATTTTATCCCTCAAGACCCAACATGACATTTGAATAAGACCTCTTCCTCAAGTGTCACAATCAAGCTTATACAATAACCAAAGCCTTCTACAACAGAAACCACGAAGATGAAAAGGAGCAACTTCAAAGCTCTATCACAAATTCCAATGTCGCATCTTCCAGAGAAGAACAAACTATCAGTTCAGAATTAAAGTTCCAACAAATATTTAATGAAGCTTTGGGTAACACAACTAGCAATCCTGTAACTAAGGTAAAAGTCTTTGAGATCTGGATTTAATTCAAAATCCAAAGCGAGTTTTTATTTGGGGGGAATAAAAGGGATCATGATGGATAAACTTACAGTAGGAGCAGCCATAGACTTCAATTCTTAACCCAATTTGGCCCTCTCCATTCCAGTCCAAAGGAACTATCCTTACATAGCGAGCAATAACTGGATGTTGTAAATCATGCCGGACCACGCTGTCAGAGTTTGTATTTCCAGGAAATGCCTAAGGGAAAGAAGGGAAAAAACAATCAGTTCTAGTGTCTATACAGTTGGCATCCAAATAAATATATATAAAATCCTATAATAAATACCAATCATGGAACAAAACCCCAAAGAATAAGGACTACTATTGCAAACTATAGTCATCAAAATATTGAAAGACATAAAATTTAGGTTGGTCTTTTGTTTACAGTTACAGGAATAGCTATTTACATGTTCAGACACTACTTATTCAAAACATATATCTTAGAAGAATAATTATTTTGTAGTATGCATAATAGACCCAGGTGGTCGTAGATGTAAGGAAGATGTACAGGATCCCTTCTTTAGTGGACACACAAAATTATAACATGTTAACAGTTACATTCACCTTAATTTTTCTGTGCTGCAGCTATTGATGTGCTAAATGATGATGATGGCACTCTTCACTTCATAGATAAGTTAGTAGGAGACATTAATTAGTGTCTTTGAAGTACTTATATATTCAAGTGGTATAAGGAAGTGAACAGTTCTCTCTTCTGAGCTGAAGACAAAGGAAAGCGTACACTGAACAACAACAAAAAATCCTACTGAGCAAGCAGCTGCCTGTTTTCTTAATCTTGTTCTAGGAATCACAGAACTTCATGGAGGGAATAAAAATTCCGATTCCTTAAAAATTTATATTTTAATGAGCATGCAAGATAATACTTCATAGTTCAAGAGCAAATTCCATTTGGGAATGTCTTAATTTTATGATGCTTGGCATAATCTTATCAAAACCCTATTAAATGTAGAGGTTTGCTGATAGCTTTGGTTTGGGCTTATTTGGTTTTTTTAAAATTTCCTAGAAGTGTTATGGTCAAAGGAAGCTGAATATAGGAAGACATGATATTTTCTGCACAATTTAATTAAATTATTGATGAAAATGATTCTCAAAATCAAAATTATTTTCTATAGCTCTCCAAAGTGTGTGTCCTGACTTGTGCTTTACCCGTCCTTTGCCAGAAAGAGAGCTGATCTCAGCAGGTACTTGGTATTTCAAGGGTTCCTATTGCTATATGAATCGGTAACCTCTGCTGAATGCATAAACATAGTCAACCGAGAATAAGGCAGTCCCAGATTAATAAAACACATTCCATTTAGTCTCCAGCAGAAATGTATCTTTTAAACACAGCCTTCATTTAAATAAATGGGGAACAGTAATACACACTTTGTGGATAATGCAAATATCAGGCCAAAATCCATTACTGCAAGACTGAAAAATCAATTTACAGGAGCTTAAAAATTGTGCACAATCGCTGTAAAATCTCCTTTTCTGGCCAAAATATTTAAAAGTATAATTTAGACCCACATCTCTAATGGGAGTTTTTTAAAAAGGGAGTGAATCTCTGGCTAGAAAATAAATAAAATATAGACATTTACAATAAGAAAACTCCTTCCAAATTATTTTTTGCAGAAAAAGGTGGAAATACTTATATAAATTAAACAATTATTTCAGATTATTAATCTCATTAAATCCCTTAAATATTATTGCCAGATATCATGTTTTTCCTTTAACCCGAACTGGGAAAACAATCAAAATGGCTCACTTGTCTGTAAAACACTGTCTCATGAGACCAATGCCAAAATTCTCTGTTCTGTAAATCATTTCTCTTCTTGTCTTGGATACTGACTTCTGTAAGCTACTTCATATTTCAGCTCACATTGCAATGAAAAGACTTGGAATGTTATTAGCAGCAACCACTTTTCTCAAAGGTAGTGCTCCACAGGACAGCAACATAATAAGAATGAAGAAAAGTAAAAATAAATCCCAAAATCCTTTCTAAGATGTGCTTTTGAATGTTATGAATGGGGCTTTCAAAAGTATTCACCGAGATTTTTGTCGCTCCTTAAGAGCAAGCTCTGTTTAGCTGTAAATAATTTTCAAAATTTAACAGGGCAGGTTTATAGGACAGGTAACATATTTTAACAGGCCAACTAATAAGTTTTAAAATAAATAAATAAATAATCACTCATTCAGCAGAATCTGCAGCAAAAATTGTTGTGTGACCTATAAATTTCCCTTTATTTACTTAATATTTACCAATATGCTCCAGCCACGCCACTGTACATAGGGACGCTGTAGAGAAACTCAGTATAATTCTCTTCACATAACTAAAGAACCTGGAGAAAAGTGGAGGTAAGGGTTTGGGAAACTTGGAAGGAAAGCTATGGAAAATTAAGATTCAGACTGAATTTTTTATCCCATACTTAAAAACAACTGTATTCTAATCAATAACTAAAAATGCTAGAGCTAAATTATAAATTCATGTAAGTATTGTAATGAAGTAACATAAAGTTTAACAGTAGTGTGTAAGTAAAAATGGCCAAAAATGGTTTTAGTTTCCTGTAATAGGACTGTTTGCAACAGTTTTACAGTACTCGATTGTATGGATAAAGGAAGTACATTACAAAATCTCCTTTTGGGAAAATGCATTTTATAATAAAGGATTAAGAAGAAATTCTCAGAATTAAAAAATTTATCTCTGAAATAATGAGGCACAGAAATGCCTGAAAAATTATTAAGTGAATAACAGTGGAAGTTCTCATGCTTTAACCAAAGAGTAAAATGATGAAAGAATGGTGGTTATTTCCTCAACCAAATAAACAAAAAGATGTTTGTAATCTCTCAGCTCTCTGTGAAGCGGAGAAAAACCCTGTAGTTCACCGAAAAATATTATCACATATATACCAGAGGACGTAACTCAATTAAGGGGAAAATTAATTCTTCACCTGAATTAATTCAGGTGAAAAATTCTCTATCCAAATTAATGATCTATTCAGAGAGAAGTACTAAAATTACTTCAGTGTAGGCTCTTTCTAGGAAGATGTAAAAATAGAGCAATGCATGGAATAGTAGGATTTTTCTTTTCCTCTAAGAGGAACTACTAAATTTTTTTCATAACTTTCTTTCATTACTAGTACTTTTTTTCACTACTTTAATTTTATACTTACTGTTATACTCTTGATAGTTATATTTTGCTTTTTTAGCAAAGGAAGGAAGGATTTATGTCTCTGAATTTCTGAAAAAGCTTCTATGCTTCCAGCTTTGACACTGCAATATGAAAACACTACAGAGACTATGTTCCATGGTACTATAGCTCTATAAGTGGCAGAAATAGGAAACAGAAGCACCATATTATAAAATATGCAAACATCCACAGGCAGGCAGAATATGTCTTTAGAAAATATACCTGGGTTTTTCTTTGGCACTCCAAGGTGAGTTAAGCATGCAGCTGACTAAACCTTAAAATTTTTATTTTATAGAAAATCCCCTAAATTCCAAACCAAATAATTTTTTTCAAAAACTATAAGGATTACAAAAGCAAGATGTTGACGGCTTTGGTTATGGCTGCCAGCCTGCACAGCAAAGAAAATCTAGAAACTGTTTTTCACTTGAGTTCTCAAGACTCTTTACCATCAAGGAGCAGAGCAGGGCTGGCTGGGTGCTGGACGGCCTCAGCCAGCAGTGCAGTGGGATGGTGTTTGGCACTACAGGGCAGCTCAAATCCAGGGACCCTGGAAAAATTCACATCATGTACTTGTTCTGCACAAGCTGACTGAAATCCACAGCAGATTTCAGAGAAGACAAGATGTTTCAAAAATACATTTCTACTTTACCACATGAACATTTAAGAAAAAAAGACAAAACCTGAACTTCATCAATTCCTCCTTGCTGGAGAAATATTTCTTTGCTCAGTACCTATGAAAACACAGCCCAACTGTGTCATGCAAACTCACACAGCAAGAATAAGAGGATTGGGTGAAGGAGAATGTTAAGAGATTAACTTCAAGGAGAAGGAGGAGAAAAAAGTGATGAACGAAACATGATAGAAAAACAGGTTGCAGAAGGAAAGAATAATAATAGCAAATAAAGAGAAAAAATTTAATGCATCAGAAAGTAACAGATGTGGGTTATCTCCATTTCAGCCCAGTTTTGACATGTTGCTATAATTTCATGTGGTGCCATTGTGTGGAGTAAAAAGAGGCGATAAGAAGCACTAATGTTTTCGAAGAAATATTTCTTCATTCTCTCCAATGAACACTGCAATCAGTAACACTACAGCTTGCATACTCTACTCTTTCCCTAAAACAAACATGTCCAAAGCTAAACATTTCTACAGCATCCTGCATAATCACCTCACACAGAAATGCATCTGAATAGAAAAAAAAGTATTTGAAAGAAATTAAAACTTATATCAGGTATTTCCCTTATCACAAATTATGAAATCCTCAAATGATTCAACAGGTACTGAATCTCATCTTTGAAATTTGTGGTTATAGAATGATCAGAACTTCTATGAGCTCAGGATTAACAAGTGGATCAACTAAACATTATAATGCTGATGATGCTGTGCTCGTATGAACTTGATTCTATTATCAGTGCTAGCAGTAAATTCTAATTTCAGTAGTTTTCCATATACTTCCCTCAGACACANAAGGAATCGGTCGGTGCGGCATCTATTTGCACGTATATACATATATATATAAACACCCCCCTATGTTTTTTGTATAGTACTAAAAATTTCTGGAAAACTACTCACATGCTCAAAGTAAGGAACATCTACTAGCAGGCTTTCACTAAAACTGAGTACACTTTTTTGTTCTATGCTCAAAACATTTCCTAGTATTTTTTAATTAAATCCATGTTTTTGTTTGCCTTACACCCTTGTATTCTCTACTGATTCCTAGGAAGTTCACTTACAGGTTCAAATTCTGTCCTTGTATGCTGAAAACGTATTCTAACCATGTGTGCATCATAATTTAATGAATAATATAATGGAATCATCATTACATGCAACGAGTAAAGCCAAAAGCTTCTTTGCTGCCTTTTGCCCTTTCACATTTCAAAAAAACCCTAAATGATTTAGCAACATAACATTATTGATCTTTTTAACAAAATAGGCTAACATTATATAGCCTGATAACTACTGCTTTAGTTAAAAAGAACTCAATCACCTCTACAGGAACTTTGGTTTTTTATTATTTTGACAAGAACCTCAAGAAAACTGTGAGTTTCAAAAAAAATTTAAGGAATAATGTCATTTTCTATTCACAGATAACTTGGAGGGATTTCAGTTCTGTATAATGTTTCCTAAAAAATGTTTTTAAAATTTAAAGACAGAGAATTGAAGAGCAAGATATGATACTTGAGCATAATTTCAGATACCTGAAAGGAAAATTACAAATACGAGCTTCATTATGAAAAATCTGTGAGTTTTAATTTAATGTATTGATGTTTGCAGTTTTTCTTTTAAAAAAGAAACAAATGAAACTCCTATACACAAGCAAACCAACACAAACCAAAAATCCCCAGACTCTCACAAGTACTGCTTCCAGAACGTGACTCAGTAACTGGATGTAAGTTATGCTTTTATCTTCTGGCACTGTTGTAGGATATTATCTTTGTTTAATTTACTTTGAGTAATGAAGCCTAAAGCCAAAATCCTTAACAAACAAAGAACTACCTCTCCATCTTGCTTGTATACCCCAAACCCAAGAATTAATTGCTTTTCTCATACTTCTATGTACAATTGCTCATACTTTTTTATGCATAGAAATATTACCAAATTATCTGTGAATTTTGCTGGGGAAACTGACTTCTTTCCAGGACTGGACAGTAACCCTTTGTTGACTTTGTATTATTGGAAGATTCGAGGTCAGACATCTGACAGTGCACATGTGTACAGACTGGAGGGTTTTGTTTGGTTTTCTTCTCCCCAGATCTCCACTTAATAACACTATACCTCTAACCTCTAGACTCATGAACAAGGAGACACAGATGTGTGGATACTGTTAAATTTTACTTTATGGGACATCACAGATAGCATCACAGCAAAGGCACCAATAGTGTCACATTTCTTTACATCCTGAATTGAATAATATTCCAGAGATATGTGAAATATCTCACTGGCAAAGACATTCTTCCTTTTTGGTGAAGGCATCAAACATAACATGAAAAATTTCTAAAACAGATACTCACAAAGCTAACAGATTATTTTCAGGCCTGCAAAATGAAGAAGAAACTTCAACCCCTATGCTGAACTTTATAGATTTTGTTCCATTTGACATAAAATGGGAACATTCTAAAATTTTTTTAAACCTAAGCTATACACAAAAAATATTAAAATATCATTAGGGATGTAAAGTCAACACTGCTAGTAGAATTTTTGTTTCCTACAGGGTCTTAATGAATTCCTGAATATCATTATGATATTAATTTATTTACATAACTACCTGCTATTTATTCCCCAGAGATTCATACAATTCCCAGAGAGAACATTGTGATTATTCATCTTGATACACTAAACAACCGAGGCTGAAATACCTTGAGCTTTTATGGTGTTTTGGTTTTGTTTTTTTTTTTTTTTTTTTTTTTTTCATTTTTAATCAAATCTAAATTCAAGGAAAAACACATGAGCTTAATTTGAAAAATTTTGCCAATGGAAGTCTGTCCTAGTCTCCGGCAATTTTTTCCCAAGATTTAATATTCAGCATTTACACTTTGATTTAAATTGAGAAAATACAATCTTCCCACCACTGAATAACATTCCATCTTTGTTGTTAAGAACAACTGATTGCATTATTAGTAAAAGCTTCTTAACACTTTGGGAAGTAATAATTATCTTGCTCTTAGTCTTAAATAAACCAGATTTTAACTCCTAGACATTGCAGGACCCACTCTGGGGGCAGCTTGAGGTTTCATAATGAATAAGACTGGTATCTTTAAGGTAGCTCCTTTATTAGCATGAGAGAATGAAGTATGCACAGTGTCTGAGCCTGTGGACAGCCAGATGGGAATGAGCCATCTACCATGAAGGTAACATAGGGTGTGCCCTACATCACATGTGCTGGATTCTCTTTGTGACTGTTCCCATGTGATGCTAGACAAGTAAGTTGCAAAAAAGATTTTCTGTGGCACTTAGTATAGTTCCAGGGAGACACAAAATGATTAGGTAGTTTTGACTTAATCTTTCACTGTCTCGGTTCCACATAAAAAATATGGAGTAAAAATTAAATTATTTTATGGAGTTATAAAAATAAAATAATACTGATTAAGTACCTAGTCAAGTATTCACATGGGTGTCTAAATTAGAAATCTGAGCTTTTTGTGGTCAGTGAAGCAAAGTGGGAGATAGGAACTAAATTAAAATCTTGCCACTCTTCAGTTGCTACACAGAAAAATATAAATTTTGCTGGGTACAAAATAAATGTATTCTACAAAATAGAGAATGTGATCAACACCTTCGTTCCCAAAGTTGCCCACTGACTGATTCATGTTAAAAGAAAAACAATACAAAAGTCTGTGTGAAATGGTTGTGCAGACAGAATAAAACCTGCTTTTCTCTACAGGAGTTGTGAGATGGTATTCATTAATACACAAAAAAATTACTTCTGCTGCATCTTCTGTGGAATGACGGAGAGACAGGAAGAATGTGTTTCCAAGATACCTAAGCACAGCTGCAATTGTTACTGAAATAATAACAGCAACAGCTCTCTGATCACTGGCTGCTGGTGAACTCTCAACTTGAGAAGAAGGTCAAACACAAAGGAACCCAGAGCAGTCCTTGGTTTCTTTTACTCTCTACTACTGATGTACTTAGAAACTTTTGCACACTTTGATGATTTTAAAAAAGCTTTTTAGTAATTTCCAGAACAGTATTTACTCCTTGTGCACCACTCTTGTCTCAAAGCTTCTTGTATCTCTCCTACACAGCCCTACTACTCTGCTGGGTTACTTGCAACCCAAACAGTTGAGGCTGTTACAGGAGGGTGCACTTCGGGGAGGAAAGCACAAACTCAGCAGTGTCATTCCACACTCCTTGACTTAGTGCATCAGATTATAAGACAAACACCCTGCAGGAAAAAGTACAAAGGCAAAATCTGTTTTAAATACTGTTGAGAATCAACTAGGACATAAGTAAGGACATAGCAACTAAATAAAGCTTTCGAGCTCTTAATTAGTTACATATCAATCTAAACAACAATCTGTGCCCATGATAGAAAATACTGATTTGTGACTTCAGTTTGTAACTGTAAATAAAAGTTACTGCACTTGCTGGTTTTATAGCCTTTCAAATTGAGCCGTAAGTAAATCAGGATGGTCAATATTTAAGATAAACTTTTCTCAGTTATGAATAGTTTTCATTCCTATATTTCATTCACAGAAGAGTCCAGAGACTGCTTTCCATATTGTTGCCATTCTGACTAGACAATTAGCATGAAAGAAATAACTGTGAAACAAAATGTGGCATCTACGAAATAGTTGCAAGAATACAATTGTAAATCAATCTGTGAGGAATAAAGTCTGGTTATTCCATATTAATTGCTTAATGTATAAAGTTAATATTGTATACTGAGATAAAATAAACCAACTTTGAAGACAAAAATTAAATATTCAGGTGTTATTCTTGTATACTTTCAGTATCTATTTAATTCTGGGATTATAGTTAATTGCAAATAGCACTTGTATTCTCCATAATTCAGGTAAGCTTCCCAATAAAGGGAAGTAAGACTGGATTAAAAAAAGCCAGTAAGTTGTCTTTAAACATGTTTCAGCTGTTCTTAAATCATATTAAATTATTGCAAAATTGATTTCAAATTATAGAAACATCAAAAATATGCATTTGAAATAATTTTGAATCTTTTTTGTTTTGTTTTTTCATGCATCCAAGTTGCAATGTTTATGAAATAAACAAAGTTCACATATAGTATTAAGTCAGGATTTAGCAAAAAATTACTAAAGAAAAAAAAAGGAAAATTAGCACTATTGCCATCTAACAATTACACGTTTCAGTTTCTGGCTGTAGCTGCAGTACACTCTGAATATGTCAAGATGAAAGAAAATAAAAGTAACTTATCTAGAATGCTTCACATACACTAAAATTATGAATTCCAAAGCGTGATGCAGTTACCAATATCAACTAAGATACAAGAACTCACTAAACATTTTCCTTCCCTTTTCTCCAGTTCACCCTAGGCAGACCCCATACTCTGAAAGTTACGACCTTCAGTCAAGATCTTCCTGACAAAGGATTTAGAACCTTCTGGTCTGTGACCTAGGACGTGAGCACAAAAACCGTAATCAAAATGTAAATATGAGAAACATCAATGAAAAGTGTGTAGATCCTTTCTAAAACTCAGTATAAAGTTAAAAGGGCTTTAAATGCAGAGAATCATAAGCAAAAGGGCATGCAAGCAAACACAAAATTCTTGTCTCAGGAAGAATACCTGGAGTAGGATTCCTCAGAATAATCCTTTCAAACTGATCAAAAAAATATTACTAAGAAATCCCCAAAGGCAGAATTACAGTATGTGACAGGCTTCAAATATGCCTGCTTGTCCTTCAACTTGCATTCAATAGCTGATCATCTTTCTAGGGAAATAAGGACAGTTTTAACCACTCGGCTTTTTGAAATGATAACAAAAAGCCACAAGAATATTTTACGGAGGAATGTGGAAAGAAACATCTGAATTGTCAGAAGCCACCTCTTTCTTCAGTAATTTCTTTAATTTTTTTTTTTTCTTCCTGTTAAGATGAACATGACTGAAAGAATTTTGGGAGAAATGCAGAATTCTTGTGTTTCTGCTCAAGTCCATTCTCAGACTTCATACAAAAAGTGCCTGGTATCTATATCAGAAGTTCAGAGTAAGAAGTAATCTTTGATTGGAAACCCCTGTGAATTTAGTAAACTGTTAGATGTCTTAACAAATGAGGCAATAATGGAATAAGAAATACTGAAGGTCCTATTTTTGTTTTAAAGTGTATAATTTGATTTCATCCCATTACCTCTTTTGCAACTGTATGCTTTCAGAAGTTATATTTTTCCCTTTGACAGAGATAATATGCATTTATAATTTCCATATGATGTTGTTTTGTTCAGGTTCACATCAACTACTACTCTGAAAGTGATTGTATAGCCATCTTTTAGTTGAAATGCCTTCAAATAGCTGTTAGCATCTGAAATAGGAGGACTTCCATAAATCAAAAACCTTGTTTAATAATCACCAAAGGTAAATCTAGTTTGCAAACAATAACTGGAAGAGGGAAGGATTTTAAAATTTTGATCATCTGTCCACTTCTTTCCTTACAATTCATTAATCAAGTAGTAAAGTGATGTAATGGCCCAATTTTCTTTCAACAGAAACTTCCTAAATTTAATTTTGAGCTGAGTCATAAATCTTAGGGGATTGAACATTAGAGTCAATTGATTACTTGTTGTGTGCAAGTCATTTTTTTTTTCCTCACACAGCATTGGCAATTTTATCTGACTCCGATATTTCTGGTTTATTTATTTTTGGCAGCCAGGACACATACTTCTCTGGCCAAGAATGCCATGACATTTTGAGTTTAGCCTGACTTCTTTGCAGTTTTTTCTGTCATTGAGCAGGGTCAACAGCCTCCATGGCCACTAGCTTAAAAGAAGAGTTGGATGGCAGTAGAACAACACTGGTGTTATTAACAGCCTCATGTGTTTTACTACTCATGTAGAAGGACAAGGTGGAAATTCTGATGTACAAAGATCTTCATTACTTAGGTGCAATATTTTTCTTACATGATTCTGCTTGCCTGTGAAAAAGATTTGCTGCAGCACAGAGAAGACTGTTGTGGTTCTGTTCCTATGCAAAGGCCCAAATTGATCAGGAAAAGGCTGGCAGATACACAGTGAACCTTCTTGCATATTCTTTTTTTTTTTTCCAAATCTACCTCACACTGACACTGCTGTTTTCCAGTGAAGCAAAATGTTACTAGCATCACCCTCATTTCGTAAAGACACCATTATCTTGCTGTTATTAGTTTGTTACATTCCTTTCTCTAAAACTAATACAAGAGAAACCAAAAACATCCTTTGTGGATATTTTTAGGAAGGAGGAGTGGAAAGACAAAGGAACCAGGACCTCCCTGTCTATCCCTTTCCCTGACTTCTAGACTTACTTAGTTACCACTTGAGAGTATTTTAAAAACAAGCTTGCAAGTGCTCAGAACAAATTTGGAGCTCTTCAGATGAAAGAGTCCATCATAATGTTACTGTTTCTCTACAGGATCACAGGAAGCACCTCCAGGAAATGCCTTTACAGACATTTGATAAAAGTCTGTACACACTTGTAATAGCATAAGCACAGCAGCCAGGAATGACTGCTGGCAGCTGTGCTTTGCTGCTTACTTACTGTTGAGCTGAGACTGACACCCCAATGCCTCTGAAATTCATTCTGTCTGTAAGACAGAGATAATTCTCTCGGAAGTGTTTGTTGAGAATTAATTAGCTATTATTTATGCACTGATCCTTTAAAAACAAACCAAATCCATTCACTGTTTTTTACATCCCTGTTCACTCTAATAACAACAACAATAATAATAAAAATAATTTAAAAAAAATTTTTAAAAAATCAAATTACAGAGATTCATTGATTTGGGTAGCTAGAAGGGAGCATTATGATAACCTATTCTGGAGTTCAGTAGACACAGTGCCAACTGCCATGCAATAGTTAAGCTAACGCGTTCACAGTCTGAGCTACAGTGCACCACTCATAAAGTTACCCGATCTTGATTCCAAAACTGAAAGTGACGGAAAATCAAATTTATCACACCCCTACAGAAGCTCTTCCACACTTATACTCAGTGTTAAATATATGCATTATTTCTACTTGGTTTGTTCATCCAGTCACTGGATTTTATTACGTCTTTTGCTCTATATCCAAGAATAGTTCACTATCATGGATAACTTTTCCTTTTTAAGAACGTGGCAAACTGGGATGAGAAAACACTGACTATGCTTCTATAACATCAAAATAATCAGCTAATTAAGCAAAACCAGTAATTCGTCTGGGACAGCTTGCAAGATGACAACATGATCTGGCTTGCAAAACCTTTATAGGTTTTCTTTTAAAGACACTAACTTCCCTCCTCCTGTCCCACAATACATGTGTAAAATCAGCCTGAAATAACAGCATAGATTTCCATTCATTTTTTGTGGAATTCATTCTGTTGTCATGTCACTGTCCTAAATACCAAGGTTCAAAACAGGATGACCAAAAGGTTTCTAATTATCACTCACTTTATGCATTATAATCTAGCTAGGATTACTATATTGTATGAAAAAAAAAATCTTTCAGGCAGTCTCCAGTGTGCTTCATGCAAATTCACCTGTGACTTAATGATATAAGCATTATGGTAACACAATAGCTCATACTTCCATTTAGAAATTGTCAATACTTTTTTGGTTCATATAATCTCTGTGTGATCCAAGCTGATTACTCAGAATAACTGATAAAAATATTAAGTAGCTGTCATATTAATACATCAGAGTTCACGGGTAATATCTAGTTTTTAGGAAGAATGTAACAAAAAATTCAATTCATCTTTGAATAAAGATGTCTGGGATATTTTAAAGAGACCATTTCACACTCATATATGTACACAATATAATTGTTTAGCCTTGTTAAGATAAGCTCGCTAACGGAAAAAATAAAAAAAAGTATACTTTAGACAAAATGAAGAGCAGAGCAAGGTGGGAAGAAATAGAAGTAATAGATCCTTGTTTTCAACAGCTTTTTATAAATTCTCTTGGGAAGCCAAGTGAATTTCATTGAATGGAGTGAATCAATGGTCCTTCATAAAAAGAAAATCAATTAGAAAGTCATTACCTGAAAATTAGCACTCAAAAAACAAAATTCCATTTTAAAGCCAATTAGACTGCATGTCAGTACTAAGCTGAATTGCATTTGCATTGATGTATGCAAAATGATTAACATCCTCCATCCCTAAAAACGTAGAGAGTGAAAAATTAAAGAACATGTTTAGAGACGCTGCTGAATTTATTTTTTTGCAAGCTATCTATCTCAAGCAGCAGATGACTGTGCTGGGCTTTTAAACAGCTTTACATTGTATGTGTCAAGTACTGATGTTATTATTGGAATTACAACACTTGAGAAAACCTCACTTGTGCTTCCTATCATAACAACACATAGGAAAACAATTGCTAATGTAAAAACCTCCCCCTCAGAGAGGGGGCTGAAGGTGAATAAATACCTCAAGAGCCTCTTTCTCCCAATAGCTTGCCATTGTTCTGGCATGATTTGTGTTTTGAGCCACACTGGAAAGATAAACAGTGTTAAGTGTTGAGAAGGAGTAGACAGCATCTCATAGAAGAGTTAGAATCTCCTCCTGGCCTGCAGCTGGACAATCAATCCATCCTGTTTATAGTTATAGGATTAATCCACTATGCCTGGCTCTTCCAGCATGGAAAGGGTGGTATATCCTTCCCTCACAGGTCTGGTCTGAGTAAAACAGGAAGAGGCAGAACCCAGCCCCTGAAGACGGGATGTTCTCAATGCTGAAGTGGTACTCTGATAAGTATGGCTCAGGGCATTGTGTCTTTGCAAGGGAGGGTGCGCTGCCTCTCCATCTACAACTAGAGGTTTATCTTAAGGACAGAAGATGAAAATAGAAGAAATGAGAGACAGAAGTATGAATTCATTATGGAACATCAAGCACATCTTAATCACACACTTCACATCATGCACACACTTATGTAGAATTAGGTTAAATGGCTAAAATATTAAGTGCCATCTTGAAATGAGACACTTTTCTGAGTTGGTAAAGGTGTTCAAGAGTCAATCGAAGAGGCGACAACAGAGGCATCAGCAGTGACTAAGGTCAGTCTTGGGTTGACTGTTGGATTGCGCTGTATGGGAGGATCCCAAGCTCAGGGACACCTGATCAGCAGGCCAAAGCCCACTCAGGACCCAGCAGCCCTTGGGAGCCCATCAAGCAAGGAGGGGACATTGCCAGGATCCATTGACAGGGTGTTGCCATTTAAATGGTTCCAGGGTGTGTGAGCGACCATGAGTGCAGTAGAGTGGGCAAACAGGGTGTGGCACATTAGAAGGGTGTGGGACATGAGAAGGGTGTGGCACAGCAGTTTGCACAAATGTTCATGTGGGCAGGTAATAAAGGTAGGGCACAGAACCTAGAGAATGAGTCATCACCCATCAAACATTCCATTGGAATGGAAGGTTTTAGGCTTTTTAGGAAAGAAAGGCTAGGGAGGCAAGTCGGGGGTGTAGCCCTCTGTGTCAATAACTGGCTGGAGAGTAGGGAACTCTGCCTGAGGAAGGATGAGGATCCAGCTGAGAGTTTGCGGGTTAAGATTAAGCGGGGGGCAGGGACAGTGGATGTTATAGTGGGGGGTCTGCTACAGGCCACTCAATCAGGAGGATGGTGTAGATGAAGCCCTCCATAGGCAGACAGGAGTGGGCTCACGCTCACAAGCCCTGGTCCTCATGGTGGAATTCAACCACCCTGCAGGACACAAGCAATCCCAGAGCTTCCTCAAATGCGTCAAAAACTTCCTTAGGCAAGTGACAAGGTGTCAACAAGAAGGTGCCATACTGGACCTTGTGCTCACCAAGAGGAAGGAGCTGGTGGGAAATGTAGTGCTCCAAGGCAGCTTTGGCTGCAGTGACCAGGAGATGGTGTTTATGATCCTGAGGACAGTGAGGAGGGCATGCAGCAAGGTCACTGCCCTGGACTTCAGGAGAGCAGACTTTGGCCTCTTCAAGGACCTAGGCAGTACAGTGTCATGGGATAGAGCCCTGGAAGGCAGAAGGGCCCAAGAATGCTGGCTGAATTTCAAGGATTCCTCCTCCAAGCTCAGGAGCAAGGTATGTGAACAAGGAGGAAACTGAGCAAAAATGCCAGGAGGCCTCTGTGAATGGATAAGGAGCTGCTGTGCAAACTCAAAGCAAATAAAGAAGCTTTCCAGAAATGGACATGAGGACGGGTGGCCTGAGAACAATACAGGAAAATTGTACGGGAAGCTAGGGACAAGGTTAGGGAAGCCAAAGCCCAGTTAGAATTGAGTATGACCAAGGGTACTAAGGATAACAGGAAAGGCTTTTACAAATATGTTGCAAACAAGAGAAAGACTAGGGATAATGTGGACCCTTCTCTGGAAGGAAATAGGACACCTGGCTACCCTGGACAAAGAGAAGGCTGGGTTTCTTAACTTCTGTGCCTCTGTCTTCAACGGCAAGTGCTCCAGCCATGCCACCCAAGTTGAGAAAGGCAAATGCAGGGACTGGGAGGATGAAGATCCTGAGCCCACTACAGGAGAGGATAAGGTCTGAGAACCTGAATGTTCACAAGTCCATGGGACACAATGAGGTTCATTCATGGGTCTTGAGGGAGCTGGCAGATGAAGTTACTAAGCCGCTAGCCAACTTTATTGAAAAATCCTGGCATTCAGGTAAATTCCCTGATGACTGGAAAAAGGGAAATATAAGTCCCATGTTTAAAAAAGGGAAAGCAGAAGACCTGGGGAGCTACAGTCACTTTCACCTCTGTGCCAAGCAAGGTCACGGAGCAGATTCTACTGGAAACTATGCTAAGGTTCAAGGAAAAGAAACACATGATTGCTAACAGCCAAAATGGCTTCACAAAAGGGGAATCATGCCTGACAAATCTGGTGACCTTCTATGCCACAGCTCCAGTGTTGGTGGACATGGGCAGAGCAACTGACGCTGTCTAGCTGGGCTTATGCCAAGTGTTTGATACTGTCCTGCACAACATCCTTGTCTCCAAACTGGAGAGAGAGGAATTTGATGGATGGACCACCTCGTGGATAAAGAACTGCCTGGATGATCTCACACAAAGATTACACATCAAGACCAGTAACGAGTGGTATCCCTCTGGGGTCAGTACTGGGGCCGATATCATCCAACATTTCTGGTGGTAGCATTTACAGTGGGATCGAGTGCACCCTCAGAAAGCTCGCTGAGGACACCAAGCTCTGTGGCGGTCCTGTTGACACACTGGAGGGAAGTGATAACGTCATCCAGAGGGACCTTGGCAGGCTTGAGAGATGGATTGATACAAATCTCATGAAGTTCAACAAAGCAAAGCACAAGGTCCTACACCTGGGTCGTGGCAATCCCAGACACACCAATGGGTTGGGCAGAGAAGTGATTGAGAGCAGCCCTGAGGAAAAAGACTTGGGGCTCACAGGTGATGAAAAACTCTACATGAGCCAGCTGTGTGTGCTCACAGCCCAGAAAGAATATCGAATCCTGGGCTGCATCACAAGGAGTGTGGCCAGCAGGTCAAAGGAAGTGATTCTGCCCCTCTATTCTCGTGTAAGATCCCACCTGAGTACTCTGCACAGTTCTAGTGTCCCCAACACCAGCAGGACATGGAGCTGTTGGAGCAAGTCCAGAGGAGGGCCACGAAATTGATAAGAGGACTGGATACCTCCTCTATGAACACAGGCTGAGAAAGCTGAGGCTGTTCAGCCTGGAGAAGGTTGCATGAAGACCTCATAGCAACCTTCCAGTATCTGAAGGGTCCTACAGGGAAGCTGGAGAGGGGCTCACCATCAGGAACTGTAGTGACAGGACAAGGAGTAACAGGTATGAATTGAAAGAGAGAAAATTTAGGTTAGCTGTTAAGAACAAATTTTTTACTGCAAGTGTGGTGAGACATTGAACAGGTTGCCCAGTGAGGTTGTGGATGCCCCCAACCCTGGCAGTGTTCAAAGCCAGGTTGGATAGGGCCTTGAGCAACTTGGTCTTGTGGAAGTGTCCCTGCACCTGGCAGGAGGCATTGGAACTGGATGATCTTTAAGGTCCATTCCAACCCCTTAACTCTGTCTACATGTCTATGTCTATAATTCTATGATTCAAGAGCTTAATTTAAGAGGTAAATTGAAGTGACAGACATGCTAGACTACCGAGACATCCCCACCAGCTCAGCAAACGGGATGCAGGAGCTCTGATACTAACCAGCAGCTTGTGGCCAGGCAGCACATCTGAGGTGTCTCAGCTGGTGCTGGGTACCTAAATTCAAGAAATGGATTTTCACAGTAGGTGCCTAGAACACATATGTCTGTATATGAGATTAATCCTGCCCCAGGGTCCTGTACTTATTTTCTAGCAATAGAAACTTAGTTCAGTGAAGAAGTTTAGATAAAAATCCTACCTGTTCTGGTAGCAGTTACTTGCACAAATAGATGCATTCTAAGTATTCTATGGCACAGAAACATGTAGAGTAGAAGGTTCATATAAAAATTCATAAATATTTCTTCAGTTATACAGATCAGAGTATTTGCTTTCAGGCTCAGTTTTGACAGAATTCTAATGCTTGGGAACAAAAAATACCAAAATCCAATTAGATTGCATTTATGCTGGAATAATTTTTCTGGGCCAACAACATCATCATTACATTTAGACTTAATAATTGAGTGAAATAATTAGCTCAAATCACTTTGCCATCAAACCATGATTCCAAAATCTAGGAAAAAATCTTTAAAGTGTTAACCTGGATCTATGGAGTGGTACTGTAAACAGAAAAGTGAAAAAATTGCATGCCCAAAATTAATACAAATAATACAGAATGAGATTGTTTGATTTTTTTTTTTTTAAGACTGTTACTGGAGTTCTGTCTTTACAAAATCTAAACGCACTACACACCAGGCTTTTATTATTCCTCATTTAATCCATAGCTAACAAAACCTACTTTTAAAACAGTGCAACTTTATATTGCTCTTTCATACAGGATAAAAGATGGTTATAAAGTATATCTAAATTAGGTGTCAGTGTAAGAATATAAAGAAAAGTTTCTAAATGTTCATTTATATTTTACAACTCTAGCTCAGATTTTTACCTCTACTTCCAAATAACCCCAGTGAATCTCAGCTGAATACTGAGACATCTAAGTCACTGCCTCTTTGCTCGTGAGAGGTCCTCCTAAGGAGGAAGAATTTTAGAATTTTTCTCAGCAAGAAACTGAGTACCTTATCTTTTGCTCCAACAGGTCAATCAGGAAGTCAGCTCTGCTTTCTTTGCACATCATCTGTGAGTTAGAATGCTGAGGGCTGACTTCTCACGTATGTTTTTTGTGTTAAGGGAGAAAGAGCTATAGCAGTAAATGATGAGAATATATAAGAAGTTGGTTCTAATCACAGCTATGCAATGCTGTACTCCTGAAAGTAGCATTAAACCCTTAGGACTATGCTAGAAAACCGTTGTGTGGAGCTGAAACTATGCACTTGCCTTTGTCAGATACATCTTGACATAATATTTGAAGTATTTGAGCAAGTGACCTGACCCATTCTAGGCCCAAGTGAGGCACTGCATTTCTATTCAGGGGAGAGTTTATCAATTCAGACATCTACAAGACTTCTAAACTATTTATGCTTCTATGAATTTAAAGTAAATATATCTTCTCAGACTGTAAGTGTACTGATGCATCTTAAAGGCCATAAAAGTCAAAAATTAACATAGTTTTGTAGAAAGAGCCAACCACTAAGTACTGTGATAATAGTATTGAGTTCTCAAAAGCTTAAAACAGGGAAAAGGACATAGTGGGGTAGAGAAGAAGAAAGAACAGCAAAAAAAAAAAAGGTAATTTGCAATTACAGAACCAGCAAATACATTTCTGTCAACTGCTGACAAAGGCCTGGGAACAGCAGAAATCTGGAAATTAGTGGTTGCATTGGGTATTTCCTGGGTCTGATTAAGTCTCTAGGTTATTTCAAGTTGATTTCATGTTTCAGGAACAGCAGAAACTTTAAGTACTGCATGCTCAATAGGATAAGACACTCCCAGACTGCAGAGTAGTGCTTTTTATCAGCAGAGCCTTCCAGACTGCCATCCAGAATTTGACTAAGTGTGTATAGTGAAGAAATGGTATGTTTTCAGAAAGTCCTTTACTTTATAATTATAAGACAGAGTAGAGTTTTCAAAAACAGCAACAAAAAAAAATTAATTTTTTTGGTGTGAATTTTGAAAAGGAATTCATAAGTATTTTTTTAAATAGATATGATCCTAACATTAATAAAAAGTTCTTTTCTTAGTGAAAATCTGTACAATCCTGTATCCCTAGCTTATGCTTCAATAAAGGCCAAAACATCTTCTCCTTAAGCAGAAGGGCTGATCATACTGGAGCACAGAAAAATTTAGATACAGAGGACATGTCATTGTTGACATACATGATGTGATAGTCTCTCTTTCTGCATAGATCCCCTGCAAGTAGAACCTCTTATTCACTTACAGTCTGAAAAGAGAGGGCGATTAGAAAATAAAGTTTCAGGTAGTAGAGAGTGAATATTACTTGTGATTTGGGCAAAAAGTACTAAACAGAAAGATCATCTTGCCACATGACAGAAATTATGAGATAGCATATAAGACTACTATGCTGTGATAATTGAGTAGAGATATCAGTGTTAGGAAATTAATACTCAGGTGTGCTTTTCTCCTTAAGGTAGACAAAAATGGATGTAGGCTGCAAAAGCAAAATAATTAATAAAAAAAAAATGTTCAAAATGAAAATGATCACATCAGAACCAAAACCTGCAGACACAACGTCTGACACAACTAAGAAGACAACATAATGTTTATCCAAAGCAGAATGGAGAAAATTACACATAGAATGGTAAATCCTTTTCCCAGGATTTATGAATCTTTCAAATTTGGACAATAGGGAGTAAGGAACAAAGGCATGGGGAATGACAAGTATTTGAAAATAAGCTACATATTTGTCAAGTTCAAGAAAGGCAAAATAGCTGCCTAAAAAACTATAGACTTTGAGCACTAAATATATTTTGAAGAAAAGAGCAAAGAAAGATGTATAAATCTCTTGAAAACAATAAAATCTGTCAATGGCAGAGCTAAACTAACCCATCTGATATCTCTTCCACAAGAAAGTTTTTTGGATTTGTTTTTATTTTGTTGCTTTCAAGTAACAGAGATGGAATATAGGCAAATTTCAAGGTGCTGTTTGTTATTCACTCATGGGAGGTTAGAAATTGAGATAGACAAGATGGCAAATAGTGTAAGCTTTGGAAAGGAGTCAAGAGAATGTGATAAGTGGACTAAGAGAAGAGAATTCTTTGGTTGAGTTTTTCAGGAATCATTCTTGGGGTTTGCATTATTTCATTAGTAAATTGGACCAAGAAAGTAAGGCCTGTGATAATGAATGCACAGGGGTCATGAAGTTTGATGTCTCTGCCAAGGTCAAGGAAAAACTATCAAACATGAACAATGCACTTAAGAGACAGCTAAATAGTGCAAAGCCAAATGGCCTTACCTAGGAACCAAATGACAATTTCTTCTATTATTTTGGCCAAAAGTGGGTAATAAGTGAGGTCTATGGACTGTATTGTCAGATACCAAAACAAAATAAGTAATAAATCTTTCCTCAAACATGTCAAAAGAACACAAAGTTCTAGACACTTTGAAATACTAACAGATAAATAAACAGAATATAAAAGGGAAACAATGGCAGAAAAGTGAAATGCATTCTTTGCACTCTCTGGATGAAACTGGGGTGATGTCCCTTGTGAATTTCTTCTTTCTAAGGGGTTTTGTCAAGGATTCAGTTTGAAGCCGTTTCAGAACAAATAGTCAGAATGAAAAGTAACAAATCACAAAGACCAGGCAGTATTCAGCCATGGGTTCTAAAGCAACTCAGCGATGAAACAGCTGAAATATTAACAAGGGTAAATATAAATTCTCACCTGAAAGTGCTTTGGTGCCTCAGCACAGGAGGGTGTCAATTTTAAAAAAGCATCCTTCAGAGAGCAAGGGACAAAAACAGATCTGTAAGATTGTCATCTATGTTAGACATAGTCTTATAAGCTAAAATAAGGAAATTACTGCAGACACACAAATAATTATGATCTACTTGAGAAGAATAAGCTTGGCTTTTACAAAGTAATCCTTAATTACCAACCCACTGCAGTCCATAGAAAGAGCAAATATGCATATAAAGGTGATCTGGTTAATGTAATCACTTAAGCGTTCCATAAGGCTGTGGAAAATATTCCTCACCAAAGGCTTTTTAGGTGATGAAGCCTTATAGTGCATGGAAGACCCTTAAATGGTTAAAAGAGAAGCATTAGTCAATGTTGAATTCTAATGGTAGAAATCTGCAGTGGAGTTGTTCTGATACCTGTAATGTTCAGCACACCCATAAGCTGTATGGGAAAGAGAGTGAGCAGAGAGAGAAGAAAGTTTGCTGATGGCACTAAATTATTTAGAGTGAGTGGTAAGGATGAGAGAGCACTGTGAAGAACTGCAGCAGAATATGTCTTATAAACCTGAATGACTGAAATTAAGTGTAGATAAATGTAAAGTGCCACATGGGGAAAAGAATATCCTAATTTCACATAAAAATGATGAGCTCTGAGCTAACCATTACTATTCAGAAGAGAGACCTTAAGATTATAATAAATAGTTCCATGAAACAGTCATTTCAATGCTCAGTAGCAATTAAAAAGTAAATTAAATGCTAGTACAGGAGTACAGAGAAAACAGTTATGCCCCTGTAAGCAATACTTCACCTACAGTTTGAACATAACATGGAGGTCCAGACCCTCATCTCAAAAAGGATGTAAAAAAGGAACTGAAACTTTTGTCTGAAGAACAACTGAATTATCTGTAAATTTTTGATCTGGAAAATAAATCATTTTATTGGAATATGAAGGAGCTCTACAAAATCACAAGGAAGTTGGAGAGAACATAGGAGGGATCAACTTTTCACGGTTCCTTTCTGGCTAAAGATATACTAGGCATTAAATGAAGGTAAGTTCAACACATTCAAAATGAGAAGCAGCTCAGCAAAAGGGCAGCAATTTATAATATTTATTACCACAATCATAGATGTGTGTTTGCCTAAGAATGAAAGCTGCAGAAGCAATAGGAAAGGATCCACAGAGTGTTGCTAAATACACAATACCACAGGTGACTCAAGAAGTCTTTCAGCTGAAACTAATTAGAAGATAGAAGTGTTTTACATGGAAGTCTTATACATATTCCCTCTAACTTTATTTCCCCCCAGGCACTTCCTTTTGAACAATGTGGGAGACACAATAGAAGGATCTTTCATCTGATTAATTATGGCCATGCTTAAATTGTTCTTATTCTGTTCTCTGCAGTACAGGCACATATTGAGTCCCTGCTATATTGCAATAAGAAAGATAAGCTTGATCTTCGTATATCTCAACTTCATATGTTTCAAATTCTTTTTCCTCCATCAGAAATAAGCAAATATTTATGCTATTTTATGAGGCATTAGAAAATTTCCCTGTTTGTTGTATAGGCAATTCATCTTTATAGCCCTAAAACATGGAAGGGGTACATAGAAAATACACTCAGATAAAACAGGGAAACAGGAAGTCTGTCTTATTATAGAACCACAGATGTACTTAATACACAGAACACAAAGCAAAAAAGAAAATACCTTATGACTATTGTTTCTAAAATCATCGAATAAATTAAATGCTGGAAAGAAAAAGACAAAGATATGATAAAAATTGCAGTGGTTATCAAATATCCATTACTAACATGAGCATAGAAGTTGGGAAGAGGTTTCTGACCAGCATCAGGGAGGAAATTATGACAAACTTCAAACAGTTAGCAAGGCTAGGAAATGTAACTCAGAGGCAGAGCCTTCATTTGTCGAAGCTCTTACACAAATGTAGCTGCTACAAAAAATGTCACACAGCAATATATTACTATCTAAGAAGTCTCTGGTAGATATCTTTCCTATGCACATATGATTGGGCTTTTTTTTTTTTTCACGTTTTGGGACTTTTTTTAACTGCTAAGTACATTTTAAAATAATATGTAATCTCACTTTGGTGAATTTCAACAAGTTTTTTGACCAGAATGTGTCAGAATGCCTCAAAAAACTAGGAAATTTATTTCTGTCAGACTGCTAGCTGTAGCTTCGATCACAGTTACAGAAAATTAAACAGAACAGCTGTCAAATACCAGGTTGCTTGATGTTTAATTCATGTGCAAACACCTACTTCAGCAGTTTGATGCACTTCTAGGAACTGCTTCCCAGAAGTGATCTCTATTCACAAAGTGAGAGAAACAGTGTAAACTTGGTGCCTGAAAATGACTTGGTTTTTCTTGGATAATAATGTCTGATACACTAGAATACAAAACTACATATTTTTCTTGTGATTAATATGATTTAATTTAAACAATATTTACAATTCTTCTAGTTTAAATCCAGGAAAAATAATTCTCTTTAAAGTAATTTAAACTAAAACATGGTTCTCTTCAGTGAAGAGCATTTCTTCTGTGGTCTGTGAGGCAATGCATGCACATAAAAACAAAGTAGATTTCCTATTCTACTTCATAAGAATTCATCATATTCAAAATATCCATGCATATGTCAATGACAAATGATTATTATTGATAGTAGAATTATTTTTTCTTTATGAACATTTGCCTATGGATGGAGCTTTTGTTCACAAAAAAATCCACTTTTCAGTTTGGACCAAGGATGAACTGCTGTTGACGTAAGCAGACACTGGAAAATCTAACAAATAATAATTTGGAAGCACGTTTCCACTATTATTTGTTACAAGTTGCCTAATGATAAGAGGACCACTCTAGGTGGATTTCGCTATCTCTAAAGATCCTGTGCAGGGAGTAGCATGAAATAGAGCAGAAGGGTGGATAAATAAAATAGGCAAAACTTTGCAAGAAACCCAAGAAATTTAAATCAAATATTGGAAACCAGAAAGAGGATTCAAAGTGAAATCTAGGGTTTCTGCATCAGAAAATATGGAAGATGATCTCAGTAGTTGAATTGGAGTGAACACTTTGCGTGTCAAAGAGGTCAGATGAGTGAAGTAGATCTCTAAGCATACTCCTGGAAAAGCTGGCAGCCCACAGTTTGGACAGGAGCAATCTTCACTGGGTTAAGAACTGGCTGGATGGCCGGGCCCAGAGAGTGGTGGTGAACGGTGCTGTATCCAGCTGGCAGCCAGTCACTAGTGGGGTCCCTCAGGGGTCTGTGCTGGGAGCAGTTCTGTTCAATATTTTTATTGATGACATGGATGAGGGTCTTTCATTAANTGGGGTTGTTTAGCCTGGAGGAAAGGAGACTCAGAGGTGACCTTATCACTCTCTACAACTTCCTGAAAGGTGGTTGTAGTCAGGTGGAGGTTGGTCTCTCTCTCCAGGCAGCAACTGACAGAACAAGAGGACACATTCTTAAGCCGTGCCAAGGGAAATTTAGGCTGGATATTAGGAGAAAGTTTTTCACGGAAAGAGTGGTGAAGTACTGGAATTGTCTGCCTGGGGAGGTGGTGGAATCACCATCCCTGGATGTGTTTAAAAAAGATTGGGTGTGGCACACGATGCCATGGTTTATTTAAGGTGTTATGGCATGGGTTAGACTCAATTATCTTGGAGGTGTCTTCCAACCTGGTGATCCTGTGATCAAAATGGAAAATCATTCATGTAAAAATATATATTTGTGGATATCTATACTAATCACTAGGGCTCAGGAGCAGCCTAGACATACTCTGTTCCCAGAGGATCATTTTCTTCACATCCCTAACAGCAGAATATGAAGCTGAGAAGGGATGTCTACAGCCATTAATGAAAAGGCTCTTGAGAAAAATGAAAAGAGCATGCAATTATTGGGAAATGAAGAGAGGCTGCTGCTGAAGGTAACGTGTATGGCTGAAGGCAAAGGAAGGTAAAAAGGAGATGTCTCAGAGAATTATTAACAATGAGGTTGTAGTCAATGGGATGACATATGCACGTAAGGAAGAAGAAAAAGCCACCAACAGTAGGCAGGAAAGCTGTCAAACAAGGACAAATACTGTGGATGAGAAAACTGCTGTAACATCAATGGGAGTAAGTAGGAATGAGCAGAAAGAAATCCCTTAATGAATATGAAAGGAAGCTGTACTGACATGGGTAAGAATTAACATTTTCAATTAAAGGAAACAGCGATAGAAAATGCACTTCTATTGTTTAGAAATCTTTCATACACACAGAGACACAATTTAAACTTTTCTATGCCTTAGGCTATAATAGAGAATATTGTAGCAGAACTTTACATTCCTATGCTCTTATTTTTTGTGTTATTTTCCTACTCAAAATTTTGCTTCCTCTCATAGATCTGGTTCTTTAAAAGAAGAAGATATTAATTACTGTAATTTCTAGTCTACATGCAGCTGACATTTTCAGACACAGATTTTTTTTCATACAAGTCCAGAAGAGTAGATAGCACTTGGGTTTTCAGTTTCCCAGGTGTATTTCCAGTTCCAGACTACACTATGCATTACAAGGTACTTCAATACGTGAGTGGACAACAGCAGTTTTACAAAGGAAAATAAAAACCTCTTCTACTTAGCTATTTAAGCTTTTTTTCAAGGAGAGATTTAACACTTGAACAAGTTTCGAAATCACTCCAGGCAGTATGATATGAAGCAATTTTAACATGTTTAAGTACGTTAGGTTTAAAGAATAATATTTACTTCTTTGCTATAATATTGTCCAAGTCTCTTGGCTAAAATGAATCACTGGACATAAAGAAGATTTGATATTTCTGTAATAGGAGGCCATATTTCCTACTTAAATCCATGTCCGCCTGTATAGCATGCAATCACAGTGGTTATACATCCAAATAGATGTACTGAAATTCATAAAAAATCCAGAAAGCCTGGTATTTAGAAAAGAAAAAAAGAAAGTATAAAAATGATGAGGAATTCCTAGCTACTTTGTTTTTGAAGATCAGACATTTTATGGTTGCCTGAATACTTAATTGAAAGCTTGACAAAAAGGAAATAACATTTTTAAAGTGTTGCAGACCTTGACAGATGAATTTCATGGAATTTCATGGAAACTTCTATAACTTTAAAAATGAAGTTGTTTTCCTCCATTTTTACTCAACCATACTAGTACAGAAGCAAAAAGTTTAACTATATTTGGTCAAGATTTCTATATCATAAACTACATGCATGTTTTGTCACCCACTCTATGCATATTTTTTTTAGTGTTTCTGAAATGTAGAGTCTCACACATATTTCATACTTACATTTTTCTGGTTAGTAAGATGGAGGGACCCCATGTGTATCATTAATACTTTGTTGATACAATAGCTTTTGTTATGTTTTCTTCTTTGTCCTTAGATACACAATGAAATGAAACAGCAGCCACAAGTAATATCAGTTTGTTTCTATCTTAGTATTAGGAAGAATACAGGGAAAGGCAAAAGGCATCCTGAAATGCTCTGTGAAATTTGCCTTCACTGATTGGGAAGTCTAATTAAAAAAAAAAAAAAGGTAATAGTCTCTTGATTTGGCTAGGTCACCCTTTCATTTTCCTACTAAGCCTTCTGACGTAGCTGCTGAATTTTTGAAGACAAATCTTGACTAAAAAGAACGGATCTATCATATTATATTCTGTTTATTATCAATTAACTAGTCAAGTAGCTTTATATATATTACTTACATCTCATTATTATTCTACTATATAGTCATATCCAACTGTAGACATTTTTACAAGCATAGATTTATGGTTTTCTCTGTTCCACTCCTTTACAGACCAAAAATATATTTTGTGAAAGTCATCAAATCAATATATGCCTCGTAATTGTTTTACAATCACAAGATCTAACTGGTGCTTTATTGATAAAATATGACCTTTGACTAGTGAAAAAGGGACTCCTGAACTATTCTATTAAACTGCTCAAAACTTACTATTGTGTGATGTACAATCTATCAGAATTTATAATTACTTTCTTAGAAATTAAAATTTCAGCTTTAGCTTTTTTCGTTTTTGCTAGAGCAATAAAAAAGAAAACGACACTACACCATCCTTGCCTTGAGGATCTATAACAAAAATTCAAATAATCAAAACTAATTCTCATTACGTTATTACCTTCTGCTCTTCTCCAGCTTTTATAAGCATGTGATTTAGCAGCACTACTTAATAACTCAAGCACACAAGTAAGTAGCTCTCTGAATTTAGAGAAAAAAGTCTTTCCACCTTTATTTTAAAGACTTTTTAAAAAGCATAAAATCCTAATCAATTTCTGCATAGTATTCTCCATGTCATAAAAAATTATGACAATTCCTTCTAAGTGTATAAGGCATAACAAGGAAAAGATATTGAAAGGTCACAGGCTGTCTAATATTGCAAATTACTGCTCAGTCTATTTCAAACGGATTGACTTTTCTCTAACTACTGTCTGTCTCTTCTAGTCTTCGTTATTTTCTCAGCCATGTTTTATAGATTGAAGTTATGTCTCCAGGGCTAAATTATTTATGATAAGTGTACAGTTTAACTAGAAGATAGTGTTTGATTTCCTTCTATACCAAAAAGGGTCCTCTGGTTGAGGGGAAAAAAGTTCATTTTTTAGCTCTGTGCCATCTGATCCTTTTTAATGCCATTTTAAGAGGAGACATATCTACTCCACCCAGATGACTGTTTAATACTCTCATTAAAAATGTACACAGAGATAATTTTATATGTGCATGTACTATCTCAACTTTCATAATCCCAACGTGCCTCATGAACTATTTGAATACCATCTGGCATATAGCACTATTGTTTCTCATTCCTAAAACAAGAACCAAGTACAGAGACAGCAATTAAATGTAACCACAACAAAAGCTGCAGCAGAACTTGAAGTAGAGGAAGTTGAATCACATAGAATATCAATCAGTTAATCAACCTTAAATTTATTGCCCTTCTCTAGTGAACAGAACCAGTGGATTTTACATGGTGATCTTCTACATTGCATATATGAGCAATGTGGTTCATGTGAGACCTAAATGCCCTAAAATTCATAAGTATTTTGGAGGCGGGAAAACTTTTAAGATATATGATGGAAGTGTTCAGCCCCACAGGACTGTTACTGGTGATAGAGACCATACAAAATTTGCTTCTCCATCAGTAAGATGTTACAGAATATCCCACTGATTCCTTAAACAGTCCAAATTAGAAAAGAAACGCTTAGCTTAAACTTTTTTATGTTTGTTTGAGCCCACTTAGAATATCTGACAAATATCTGTCCCAGATGAGATGGCTGCAAACCATCAACCAGGCAGCCTCTACTGAACCAGGCATGCTCTGTTATTTCCAAAAATGGTGCAAAGTAAGCTAACAAGAAAAGCTCAGGGCATTCTGTCACACATGAGGGATATCTCACAGCATGAAATAACCTAATCCATAATAATTGCTGAATAATTGATAATTAATAGACATTTACAGAAGTGTTGGGATTTAGAGATGTTGCTTTAACCTTCAAAACCAGTCAAATAACAACAGTATTTGTAAGATTTTATACTATTCTCATGAAGCACAAGTATTTTCACATGATTTTTGTTCCCTTCTCAAACACATTAACAACTACCCTTTGTCCCTACTTCTAAATACAAATACGGAAATACACTAAATTATTCTTGGATTTCAGGATTTCAGCTTTGCCCTGTCATCTTTTTCTCATGTTTTGTTTTTTGCAGTAGGAAACCAGAAGAAAATTCTTTGACATTTTTAAAGTAATTTGACGCTTTTTAAGCAATTCGCTTTAAGCCCCATAACATCACGTTCACTCTTGACCAGCTTAACAGTTTTCTCTAATGGCTGTCTTCCTTGTAGACAGTTCATTATATTTTATACTAACAATTCAATTTCTACTACTTTCCCTTATTTACCAGATTTTTTTTATTCAGAAGTTTGACTTGGAATTTCTAGTGTTTGATTAATTCTTATTTCTAATTCATAACTGCTACTGAATGCTGTAACTTTTAAACAGAAGAGTACTTTCAGCAAGGTCTCTGGAATCCCTTGAATGCATTTGGTGCACTTTTCCTTCCAACTCCTCTCTAATTTATACTTAGTGTTTGCTATTGGTTTACAGAAATGCTGCAATGTCACACAAGATTATTTTTGGTTTTCTTGCTTGCAGACTGGTGTCTAGTGCAAGAAATTGTTACACTGATTCAGTTAAGAGTAGATCTCAAGTGATGAAATTAATAGGAGAGTTTTTCCATTAATCTAGGAAAGGGAAACTTGTGTATGGAATCATAGCACAGTGAGTGCTGCATGGTGCATCATCCATGGCATAGTTAAGAATTTGCATTTCTCAAAGTATCTTGGGTTTCTGAATACGCACCCTTGCTTCCCTCATACTTCAAATATTTTTATGCTGTAACTGTGCCTATTTTTCCTTGAATCAAAGAACCCCCAAATTTCTAAGCCATTTGAATGTAGTTGAAAGCTTATTTCTAGGGAATTAGGACTATAGATATGTAAAAAAAGAGTATAATTGTATATACTTACTCATAAACATATATATATATGCATATATATGTATATATATATATATATAGTAAAAAGACAGATGGATTTATTCTATTGATATGTAAGTGTTTTAGTACTTTATAAAAAGACAGCTAAACCACAGAGACTGTTGAGACTTTCTTTTTAAGAGGAAGTGCAGTGGTTTACAGACTCTGGGCATACTTGCACTCCCGCAATTTTAATTTTTTCTGTCATTGAGTTTGCTGTGTAAAATGACTGTTTAGCCTCCTGCATGCCACAAAATAATGAGGAGAGAGCCTTTTCTACTGGAGCTGTATTTCAGCCATACATTTACTTTTGCATCCATTTAAAGGGAAGGCACTGCCTAGAGACTGTAGGATGAAACCTAATTACTTTGCATACAGATTCTTATTATAGCTGTAAGCTTTTTTAGTCTTTATCTGTGTCTGAACATGATAGGAAGGATTTTTCTATGGCTTGGTAGAGAATTCCAGGCAAATGGCATTTGACTATGACCCACTGACCAAGAAAAATTTTTCTCACTCTAAAATACTTTAATTTTTCTTTTATCTCCTTTAAAAAAAAAAAAAATTAAACCAACCAACCAAAAAAACTTCCAGTTCTACCTTTGTTTATTTTAAATTTTCATCCTTTAATAAAAATTAATTTGTAAAGAAACCTTAGTTTTATTTTAAATAAACTGTATTTTAGAAACACCCCCATTTTTACTTGCATTCTTTTCTCTTTTCATGTATTATTTTACACATAAATAAAAAAAGTGTTGCAAAACTATCAAAGCATTAAGGGCAGTAGTTAAGTTCTATACATATGAGACATAATCTGGAAGCTAAATTAACAACCCTAGCTATATTACAATTCATAAAAACATAACATTGCCTCTTGCCAAAAGAAATCATCATTTAGCCTTGATCTGCTATCACCTCTAATAAGACATTTTCGCATTAGGAAGTAACACAACAATAATTTAATAAATTTAATGGACTACATAAAATTCCACTAACAATATTTTAGAGAAGGTTGTAATAATGTGAGAACATAGAAATAGCTCATGAGAAAACTCATTTGGGCATTAGGAGCAGCTAAATTTAACTTGGTAATTTACTGGGGAAAAGGCCTTACTCCTTACTGTTCCACTTGCACTATTTTTTTCTAGCATCTTCTCTGCTCAAGCATTTGAACTTCATGTGACTGCAATTATTGACCATTTGATGCACCATTAAAAGGTGTCTCAGAGCATTTGTAAAGGATTTTACACAAAATTTATTTTTCATCTGGTCCGTTACACTAAGAAAGAAAGTGCCCCTGCTCTGAAAAGGGTCAGAGGCCTTTGCTACAAGACAGGTGTGTGTGTTCAGCATCCTGACATCTACTATACACATAAACAACACCACGCACTGATAAACATACTTAAGTGTAAATTCCTCTTTTTGCTTGTTTTCTTGCCCTCCTTTGAGTGCCTCCCAGCACTGCTGACCACGCTTGGCAGAGGGTGAGAAGTTAGAATACAAGTTTAATAAGTGACACTTACTAAAGTAAGGTAGAGGGATTCAAATGTAATCTTAACTCAGAGATTATTTCTTTTAATTCTTTTGTTATACTTGCCAGTTGGTCATTCAAGAAGGACATAGGTAGTGATACCTAACTCTCTGCTGATACAGCATTAGGGTGATTGGTGGTCAGGGAGCACAGTATGGGAATGGATGTCTTAGGGGGAATGAAGGTCACAGGGAAAAGAGGGCACAGGCATTGGATAAAAAATTATAGGAAACTAGAATAGTGTTCAGCTGCTTCAAGGGGGGAAAACAAACTAACCAAAACACAGTATGATGGAGTGCTTTTCCATACTTAAAACCAGACTGACCTAGCAATATATTTATAGTTTTTCTGACTTCATTTCAGTTGGGATCTTTGCATCCAGGCAGCTATGTCAAACAGACCAAAAAGCATACCACATGTCTGTGTGAAAAATCACTACAAATCACTTTTTATATTTTCATTTAAGTGTGTGGCTACCCTTGATGATAGCAATTGGATACAGCTCTAAAGCAAGTAAAGGGAAGCACCAATAAACCATTCCAGCTCTCTGATTGCACCTACCTTACATGAGGCACTCTGTATCAGTTAGGCACGGATGTGGGCTAGAATGCAAAGTTTTCATCACCATGAAGAGAAGACCATGTCACATACAAGTGAGAAAGCCTTATGCAAGCTTATTGTTTTGGGCACCTCAAGGACATGTTATGCTCACATACCCGTAGAACTTTCCTTTTCACCATTATCCTTAAGAATGAAGATAGGTTGGAAAATACAGTTTTTAACAGTACATTTTTCAACCCACTTTTAAAAAAAATATATTGTAGTTGAGATGAAAGGTCATTATAAAGCAGAACATTTGCTTTAAATTCCTGTGTTTCTTTGAGTGCGTGTACTTAAAACTCCTTGAAACACCAGGGTTAAATAGAAAAGATTATATATTGAAATCACTGGAAAAAAAGCAGTAATAGTGTTCCATTTAGAAATAAATCTGGGAAAAGGTCCAATTTTTCCATTATGAAACAGTTGCTTCCCACCTGGACATAAATAGGAGGATGGGACAGTATCTGATGCTACTTATACACAAATAAGAAGCGGGAAAAAGCAAAAGCAAAGATGTTCCCATAGTGAAGGTTAATAAAGAAACTAATGAGATTTCCAGGTTAGATACAGTCTTGGTGTGTATGGTGGACTGCACAGACACTGTGACTGCTTTTCTTTTATGTGACAAGGAGCACAATGGCACAAGGTGGTGTTAATTGCTACATTCTCTTAGCTTTTATAGTATGTGACATCTGTCAGACAAAGGCATGAAGTAGGTTCCCTACAAAAAAGGTTCACAGAGTGTGGTAACCTTGGAAAACAGACCAGCAAACAATGACCTGAGAAAAATCACTGAAGAAAATAGAGAGGTGGGCAACTCCTCTTCACTCTCCTTAAAAAAAAAAAAAAAACAAAAAAAAACCAAAAAAAACCAACAAAAACAACAACAAAAAACTGAACCAAACCAAACCAAAACAAAAAAACAACCCCACAAAACAGCAACCACATAAACTAAAAATAAGGTTTGCAGGTTTAGTAAGAAAGAAATGAATCCAGTATCTTGCTATGAGCATTGTTAACATGCACCGAAAGGCCTTTGGTTTAATTTTACTCCCCACACTGCTTGGTATGAACTATTCACATCAGAAACTCAGACTCTAGTTCTTTGGACTCCAGAATCCATAAGTCATTTTCTCATGAGGCTTGGTAGTGTTTCGTCCCAATAGTCAAGCTCTCTGCTTGATTCTTCTAATTCAGATTAGGCTAACCTAGGGACAGTTATGTTCTGCTTTCCTATTCCTGACTTTTGCTTAACACTGTCCCTTCTTCAGCATTGCTTTGTATTCCTTCAAAACTCCTTCACCTTTGGCCAATACTGAGCTAAGCACACTTCCTAGAGTCATCAGTCAGTCTCAGAACTTATCAAAGTGATTATCAAAGCACTAAAAAAATCCAAGGTCCTTCTGACATTGAAAATCAGTAAATGTCCAGGAGAGCTAGCAACTGCCCAGTTAGCTTTTCCACCCCTATACAAAAAAACAGTGGAATTCAGTTTCTGTTGATTGCTAAGAAGAACTGGTTAAGACACCTGGCACACTTTTTTTCTGCCTCCCTTGGGCTTATTTTTTGCATAACAGGTGAATTTCTGAGCTCTTGTGGTAGTTCTGAATGTCCTTTTCTGTTTCTATGTTTGGCTTTTTTTTTTCTTTCAGTCCATCCTGTCTCACAGTTTCTGCTCTCGTCTTGATGCCCTGACTTGCCCAGTGATTTATTTTCACACAACTGTTTGTGTGACTAAACAGTAAGTGGTCTTCACTTTATAATTTAGGAATACACTATGGACTGTACTTAAGATTATAAAGAGTATAAATTGAGCCCAAACTAGCTCACATACATTCATACAAACTTAAAGTTACTTTCACGTGTAGGCGTGCATATACACATAGTAATAAATCCAGTTTATTTTTTAAATAATTTGTAATTTAAATATAAAAAAGGAACAATTAATTTTTTTGCAGAATGCCACAGCAGGTTTTTTTTATAATACATTATAACAACAGATCTACATTTAAAAAAATCTTATTAATATAACAAAAGGACTTTCTTTCAGACCAGCTAGAGTACAATTTCAAGTTTTTTCCCTGCTTTTTTCAGAAACATTAAAGTGTCCACAAATTTTAGAGCACAGTGCAGCTCCACCTTTCATGCTAGTTATACTTCATATTATTTGGAAGTTATAGGCATGCATAAGTACTTCTTAAATGCTGCCAGTGTCTAAATAAATTATTAATAAGGCATTCCTTACTCCCAGATAAGATTTAGTTTCAATAAACAAGTAATTACTATAGTGATCTAGCTCTTTCAATAAGCTAGTAAAGGTGCTGTGGTAGAAAAAAAGAAAAGGAATAAAAAATTTCCAGGTTTTTTCACATCTCTAACCTTGCTACCTCTTCATCCTCTTCTGAGCACTAATAACTATTGTTTAATTCACCTTTGACTGTGAAAAAATACAATGTGTTTTATCATCTTACTCCAGCAAAAACATATTATTACACTCTTTTGCAAACAAAAAGCAGAAGTAAAGACATAATTCTTTTATTTTGTATTAGCACTACTGAAAAATTAACCTTTCTCTAAAACAGGATCACTTAATTTCCATGATTATTTTATTTCTTCCTCATCTACCTAGTAATTTGAAAAAGGAATCATTCCATGAATACCAAAACTTTCCCCACAAGAATTATTAACATGCTTTTTTCCTTTTTTTGGGGGGGGAACATAAAATCAAGGATTCTTGCACGGGTACACATACCCAACAACACAGACTTAAGAAAAAACAACAGTTACTGGATTCATATGGAAATCAGAGTTCTAACACAGAGTAACTTTTCTCTGGGGGAAAGTGTCAGGACTGCACAGGAGGTTGTTCAAAAATCTCAGAAGGAGTTGGGGGACCAGGTTTTGCTGTGGTGGGCATGAACAGAAATTATCACATTATCAACTGACGTGTTTTTGACAAAATCAATCTCCCCCATGTTAGTAATGTATTAACATGCAATATTTTTCTCTAAACACTCACCATCAGAATAAATGGACAGTGTATGGAGATATAGTGGACAGATAGTGCAAAATTACTCATCCTTTGAATACACAGATTCAGAATTAGGAAGCCACATTTTTCCACTTCAGCAGAGCCAAAAAAAGTTGCAATCAGAGTGAGGACTATCGACTCCTGTCTCAAGATCAGGCAGTGCATCCCTTGAGCCCTCTTGGGTTAAGTGCTTTAGAGAGACCAAAGATGACACTGATCCTGCTGAGAGGAGCTCACAAGTTTCTTTTTCCTTTAAAATAAAAGCTTTCACACAGTAATTGTGTTGAGAAATGTACCATCCTTGATCTTAAATGAAGTAACAAAGGAAGACATTCAGATGAGACATAATCTCTAGCGGCCTGAATATGACCAAGACACATCAAAGTATTTTAACACATTTTTCTTGGGAAAACTTGCTTCCCTTGGACACTTTCAAAAGGCACTCTGCTGGTGTGAAGTGTGCTTAGGCTGATTGCTAGGGCAGAGCCTGACTGACACACAGAGCCTTCATTCAGCCTCACCCTTCACATTTGCAATGCTCTACAATAGCTCATTCTGGCAGACTGAGTGGAAGTAAAGCCCAGGCAGGCCCTGCACTGGTATCTGATGTTATCCAAGAAAGGCATTTGCCTTTGCATTACATTTGAATATTTAAAATCTTTCTCTGGAATTGTTGGTTTTTTTTTTTTTTTTCTTCCAAACTAGCCTAACTTCAGGCACTGGATTAATATTTCAGCAGTTTTAAAGTTTACCTTAAAACTGCTCCCTTATATTATTCAGTATTTCCCTTTGAAAATTCAAAACTTCACAAAATTGGGAGGCAGTCTTCTCAAGAAGAAATAACTTGCTGGAAGTCACTCCTGTTCCTGATTGATCCTCACAAATAACATAGTCAGAAGTCTTTGAGCAGCTGAACAAATGCATCCTACCCTAGTATATCTGATTATTACCTACTAAGACTAAAATGCAGATTTCTTCTCTATAAGTTATTGCAGAAAAAAAACCACAAAAAACCCAACAAAAAAACCCCACTTCTGAATTACTGTTTGCCCCCCAAAATTCCAGTGGGTTGAAATATGGCAGAGAAAAAATTAGAAAGTTCTTGGGAATTCATGCTCACAAATTCTCAATTTCAAGGAAATTTCTTCAGTGCTTAGTTCGTGTGTGGTGCACGCACACACACAGAAGCCTGGGTATTGCACCTCCTCAGTCCAGTAGCATTTCCAAAGAAAACATTTATAAAAGAACTCCATTGCTTGAAGACTGCAGCTGAGCAGGCTTAGGCAGCCAAGACAACACCTGAACTTGGCCAGAGTCCTACATCAGCAGAACTCCTTAAACACTGAGAATTTCCATCAATTCATATGCCTTAGCTCTGAGAAGCTTTGAAGTTATAGCACAAGCTAAAGGGGACCGTTTTTTATTTTGCTCTTCTCTCTTTCCCATAAGAAGAAAGCCAAAAGTGATACCTCTAATAACAAGATAACAGAACATACCCTAAAAAAAAAAAAAGCTTGCATGTGTGGGCCATATTTTTCCTTATTTTTGTGAAACAAACAGTGGATCTATGTGATTTTTACTTTTTAAATAAACTCCTATTTTCTTCTACAGAACAATACCTTCCTTTGCTTAGGAAACACTTCTGCTGCCACAGAAATTTAGAAAACTATGCCTTTGCTTTGACACCAAACAAACAAAACACCACAAACCTACAAAATAAAAAGCAAACACTGAACAGGAGGATTTCTTTCACTTTTTTCCCCAAAGAATTCTAAGAAAGGCTGCAAAGTCAATTAACTTACTTCTATCTAGGTGGTCTTAATGTATTTCAAATGTACCTGGTTTGTATATTTTATCATTGTTTTCCCTACAGCTCACAGAAATTGAAGTTGTTCAATTTCTATTAATCATCCCCAGGTAGCAGCAGAGCATTCCTGCCTGGCTTCAAATTCCAGTTCTGAATGAAAGAGCAGTCAGGTGCTCTCACTCAAAAAACAATAACCTTGTCAAGGCACCTTTTGTGCCTGGCTTGTGAAATCTAAAAATGCTCACTCTGGTCAGCACATCAGCATGAAAATTTAAGTGAGTCTGATTACACTACAACTGAAAACCAAGAAAATGTTCCAGTGAAGAATTGGTGTTGCACAGAACTAGACAAAACATGAATATTATCTCTGCTACTTAAAAATAAATTAAAAAAAAAAAAAAACAAACAATGAATTTAAGATAAATTTTATACCAGGTAGAAATGAAAGATCAATGACTATTGCTTTTACAAGGCTTCTTATTTATTTTTTCTAAATCAAAACTTCAAGTTACCAGGTTTGTTAAGGTTCCTGAACATGATCTCGGTTACTTCAATTTAATTCATTTTCAATTAATATGTCACTATTTCAATACATCTAATGACTCCTGTGTTCTTGGTCGAGTCTTTCCCACATTACCAAATTACAAGATTAATAAACTTTTACTGATCAGATAAAAATATTTACTTTTGAAAATTACAACATTTTTCATGTATCAAACTATGTATTACAAAACAAAAAATACTTTTATTTCTGATGTCCAAGAACTAGAATGAAGGCCCTGCCCACCAAGATGATTCAAAGAAAGAAAAATCAGGAGTCAGCTATTTTTCCTCTACAACAATCCAGCTGTAACTCTGACCAAAAAATAACTTTGGAAATTGTTAGTAATCCAAAATTTCTGCAAACAGGAGGGAAAATCCCCACACTGATTTCTTAAAGTAATTTTAACAAGATCGTTAGAGTGAGTATTTTAAGACATTAACACCAACATTGTCATGCTAGTCCATACTATCTTTAGCAGTGTGACTTCAAGAAATAATATAGGCAAAAGCTAAAAATTTATTCTTTTCACATGGCAGTCCAAGTGAAAAAAGCAAAATTAAATAAACATAAATGGAGTTCTAACTCAGTGTTCAGCATAGAACTTTGGATATAATTTCAATATTGTGAAATCATTTGTACAGTATTGACATGAAGACTTCAGAGGAAACAATTTTTTTAAAATATAGTAGGTCAGAAAACTAGAAAAGTTGATTACTCTGTATGTATTTGCTAAACTATTTAGGCCTTTATACCCTAGCTGAGCAACTTAAATAAAAATAAAACATTACTTATTCTTCTAAAATCCTGAAATGTGCTGGTAGGTGGAAACCTAAGGACTTTTAACTACTTGATCAACCGATGAAGGATTTCCATAGCTTCTAGAAAACCATTAACACAGACCTAGGAGCAGAATTCTTTAACAAACTGCTAATAAATAGGAGAAAAACACGGAATAAATTTAAAGACAATATTTCTTTAATAAGTTATTAATTAAAAAATCAAATAGTGCAAAGATAAGATTAAAAAAGTAATTTGACTTTCTACATAACTATTTCTGATTTTTCAGGAAACTAAAACATGAGCAAAGTTGTATCTATCTGTCTTCCTCGACCTTTCTGACATCTGCAGAAACGCATTCTGGAATTTATTCTGTCATCTGTGAGACTGGAAATGAAATGCTGCATTTGATCATATGCATCAAGCAGTATGTCAGGCAGAAGATAAAATAAGCACATAAGGTCTATTGCCCACTGTGATTGAGCTGGGGAAATATAAAAGCAGGAGCCTGGTTTCTTACACAATATGAACACACACACATGCACAGAACACAGAAAGGCCTCAAACAACAAAGGTACCTTTGATTCAGGCAATTTTTCATAGTTTTTCATTTGGATTATTTGTATATTTTAAAAAAAGCAATTGAAATGATAAAAAGTTCAACAGCACAGAAAAAACACTAAGAAACGGAAAGTCCATTTCCTTATGGTGGGCCTCCTTCAAATATTACTGAAATACATTAAAAACTCCACTGTGTTCAGTTTTCATGGCACACCAAAATACTTAAAAATAATTCCTTGAGGTTACAAGAAACAGATAAGGCATTATTTCATTTTTTTATATTTACCAAAATATAGTTATAGATCATGAAAACAATCAGGCAATTATTTTTTATATATTGGGACATTTTATAGTTTCATAAGTTCTTTAAATTTAAAGGGGACCTGAGGCAACAATTAATCATTTTTTCAACGGCAGAAAAAAATACAAATTGCTCATGAACAGACCAGTCATATCTCTAAAGTTACCCAGTTCCCACTTAATTTTCCTTTTATATTAATGCCAGCATTTCTTGCTCTTACTGGGATGGCTTCACCTGTCATCTACTGATCAACAGCTGTCCCTCATGCAAAAATCAGCAAAACAGGCTATAATACTAAGTTGCTACAAGCCATTCCTGTTTTTTCTTTTCCCTATTTGAGCAAATCTCCTTGATAACAAAGAAACTTCTTTATCCTTTGCCTTTCAAAATACATATACACTATGCCTGCACGTATCTCAGGACTTCATGTCATGGGTTTAATCAGTTCCAGGTGTCTTGTAACTTGACAGGCAGTATGTTATCTACTTGCAATAAATTATTATTAATGCTACAGATTTCTGAAATCTTTGGGAGTTATCTTTTTATTAAAAAATACAAATATGTTTTTAAGTTACTGAAATTATTCTTAGTCCTATTAGACTGTAAAACTGAGATTCTTTAGTAAGTGCAAGTCTAATTATAGAGAACGAAGAAGAAAATTACTTAATTAATTCATTTGACAAGCCCTTAAATAGCACACAAAATAGCTCTTATTATGAAAAATAATAATGTCAAATCTCGATGGATCACCAGACACTGAATGATAGGTAGTTTTCATGTTTGGAGACTTGAATGCTATGATAGGCTGAATCTGAGCAATTTAGGGATACAACATACTACACCGGGAGGAGAAGAAAGAAATACTATTGAGGAAGATTGTTAAAAGAAATACGTTTTCACACAGAATCGACCTGGTGGCTTGAAATGTCAGAGACTGTGCAGCTGGTTCACTATTGTCTTATACCTGATTTAGTAGTATTAGATTTGAAGAAATTGAGTGCAAAACATTGAATGAGATCCTTACACAGCAGGTTATGACATGTGCCTTGCAGAAGTATAAGATGCAGGAGGCTGGAAAACCATTTCAGGGCTAAAAGAAATATGGGTGACTCCAGTATAGGTGAGGTTTTCAGTCAATAAACATCATTAAAATTCTGCTGTATATTAAGCAGATATAATTAAGCCAGCCATTGTATTTCTCTATTCCTTGTTGTATCTATAAAGATGCATGGATGAATACAGCAAGGTAAAAGTACAGAGATAAAGACTTGGCACACAACTATCAGATGACTTAGCAATGACTACTAACAAGGAATGCATGTGCAAATACGTAAAGATGGCTTCAATTTTTTCCTCTAGTAGAAAAATTTCACAGCTCATAGGAAACTACTTTGTAAATGTGTATTGAAATCCTAGAAGTAATTTGGACAAATTTTTCTCCCAAAGCTACATGCTCTAAGTTAAGAACAGTTAAGAACATAAGCATTCCATTCCAAAATAATCACTGGGACACTGTTTGTATTGACTCTGTTAGTCCTTTCAATATCATCTAGTCAGGCTAAAATTTACTAATTACATGAGCAACTTCTTTACATGGTCATAAACCAGTTGTTTGGGTTTTTTTGGCTTGTATCCATGAAAAACTGATCTCTGAAAGCCAGATCTAATATTACTCTCTTTGTAAAAGAACATATAGAAAATCTTCTGGCCATTACAAGTAAGTGCTCCAGACAGCCTGTGTGTGAGCACACAGCTTCACATCATAATCGGCAGAACATTTTCTGAAGTGCAAACATCTCACAGGTTTCCATGTAGAGGCCAAGACTGATGAACTCAAACATCACACAGGTTTGGTCAGGTCAGTTTGTAACAGCAGTAATATGAATACCTTCTAGTATTCATCTCAAAAATGGGAGAGCTGGCACAAAAAATTACTGTAGTTTGCATGTTAGTTTGCATTTGCTGACGGCCTCAGGGATCCCAGCAGACACCTGTCCTGACAGCAGAGGTAACACAGCTTGTGCTGAACAGTGATTTATTGCTTTTAGCGACAAACGTTTAAAACTGCCCTTTGGTTATTTTAAGTATCAGCAACTTAGCTAAAAGCTCTTTCCAAGTTGCACAGCTCAAGAAACCCCATGAGAACTTTCTAAAGTTGGACTTATTCCAAAACTCTCAAGGAAGAAGCTAAGCTTTCATAGATATGCATGAGTTTTAATTCCATAATAATTCTTCCTTCATAAATGCTGTGCTCATCATCCATGCTGCCAAAAATAGCATGTGCGCCCTTTTTACTCTTGGCAATTATGTATCATATAACTATATTTAACAGAGAAAGGAGCCTGAGGAGGAATGCTTACACAATGAGGTATATACAAAGTGACTGAATGATCAAATTGCCTATTTCAAGAGTATAAATATTTTATGTTTCCAGCCAAGAAGTGTTCAGTATAAGTTGTTTTCCCTTGAAGTCTGGGTGACTTTTGCAAACTCCTGCCGCATTCTAGCAAAGTTGAATGTGACAAGAGACATGGATTACTTTTGTAAATGAAAAGTGCCGAGCTACCCGCAGGCTCTCCTGAGCAGAGTGTTTGTTACAGATGATTCAGTAAAAGCAAAATAAGCTGAGGGGAGCAGCTGTTCACACTGACAAAAGTGCCATGCACCATTCATATTGTTAGGTGAATATTTTAATGCACTTGTAGGAAGCGTTTGTCTTGGTGGATATTTTCTTTTCTCCCCAATAAGTGCAGTTTTTGAATACACTCAAAACAGCCCAATCTTCATAGCTGGAGGTGTGCTCAGAGGCAGTCCCTACAGCAGCTCCAACACTTCTCTCTGAATTGCTTTTCCTTCTCATTATTGTGTAGGCGGCTCTTCCCCAGAAAACACAGTGCAAAGACCATCTTATAGAATCATAAAATTATTTGGGTTGGAAGGGATTTTAAAGATCATCCAGTTCCACCTCCCTCACCACAGGCAGGGACACCTTTCCCTAGACCAGTTATCTCAGAGTCCCATGAACCTGGCATTGAACACTGCCATGATTTGGGCATCTACTGCTTCTCTGGACAACCTGCTCTAGTGCCTCACCACCCTCACAGTAAAGAATTTCTTCCTAACATCCAATTTAAATGTACTCTCAGTTTAAAACCATTCCCCTTTGTCCTGTCACTACCTGTCCTTGTAAAAAGACCCTCCCCATCGCTCTTGCAGGCTTCCTTTAGCTACTGAAAGTCCATAACAAGGTCACCCCAGAACCTTCTCATCTCCAGGCTGAACAGCCCAAACTCTCTCAGTTTTTTCTCATAGGAGAGGTGCTCCAGTCCTCTGAACATCTTCATAACTCTCCCCTGTACTGGCTCTGACAAGCCTATGTCTTTCCCATGCTTGGGACCCCAGAGCTGGACAGGGAAGTCCAGGTGGGGTTGAACAACAGTGGAACAGAGGTGCAGAATCCCCTCCCTCACCCTGCTGCCCACGCTGCTTTGGATGCAGCCCAGGACACGTTTGTCTCTCTGGGCTGTGAGTGCACATTGCTGGGTCATGTCCAGCCTCTCATCCACCAGCACTCCCAGGTCCTTCTGGGCAGGGCTGCTCTCAATCCATTCATCCCCCAGCCTGTGTTGTTACATGGAACAATAAGTGTGCAACTCCCCCACTGTGGGAAATCCTTCACAGAGGTATAAGTATTTAAAGGTCTCATAGGCATACTCTATAACCAATGCTTTTGGGTCCCTTTGTAACACAAGAGATTTCTAAATTGTGCTCTTAATAACTCACAGCCTGCTTAAAAGAGATTATCCTCCAGAATTCCATGGTTCTTCAAAGTAGCAAAAATGACCTATGCATAGATAACAAGAGATTGAGATGAAGGAAAACATACAGACATTGATGAAATGCTACCACTCACCTGGGCCAAGAGGATCATTTAGATTGAAGATTTCTGAAATATCTATAATCTGAGATCAAATATATTGTTTTGTTCCACTCCAGAGGGTGAGGTTGTAAGTTAAATGGAAGCGATACCTGATTGTAGTACTCTTTTCCCCAGCAAATGCAAACAGAACTATAATCAAAGTATTCTACGTGTAAGTTTTCTGAAGAATTATACAACATGAGATACTCAAACTATTCTTATTAATGATGCTAATGGGTGTGTAGGTAGGAGGGGGTGTTTGAAATAGTTAGCTGTATTCAAATTACATAACAAACTCCAGATAAGAGGACTTGAAAATTGAGGAAAAGTGCCTAAGAACAGAACTTTCACAATATCTGTAGAATCTTAAGATATATGTTCCTGAACCATTAATCAATCTGAACAAAAAAGGCATTATTTTCTGGAAGAATAACTACAGGACTAGGAACCAAGAACACAAATTCTAATCCTACTTTTCATTTACTTTTCTAGGATCAAATCAGTTTACATCACTGGATTTGCCTTTATTAATAAATTTATTATTAGAATAGTTGCTGGTGTGGCTTTGCATGAAGGCAGCTAGTCACCTTCCAAACAACAGCCATGGTTTGGAGATGGAATGGGTCAGAGGCCATTCCCAACAACTTGTGTGTGGTTGGTGTACTTGAGCAGCTGAGAGAGTATGGTAGTGGGGACAATGGGGTGATGCCAGGTGGCCTCACTGCTAACAGAACATGCAGATACATTGAATTTAGCTGCAGTAAAAATTGCTTCTGCGTTCTGTTTTTCTGCTTGCGCAAGTGGAGGTATTAAAGCTGTGTAGCAGACAGGGGAGCTTGTGCTTGCATAACCTTTGGAAGTGGAAGGAGCTCTGAAAGCAGTAAGACTGTTTTGGGCAAACATAAAGAGTAACAAGAAAGAACAGAAGGTTAAAGAACTGCCCCTTGTATCTAAACAAAAGGTGTTCTGGGACATAAGGCATTTTCCCAAGGATAGCTAAATAAAAATTCAAACAGAAGATCAGTTGAGGAAGTATGATTTACTTTATGTGGAAATGAAAGAATTCTTTGAAATTTTTCTTTTTCTTGTCAGCTTGATCATGCACCTACCTTATGATGTTTTACACTATTATATTTACATATTGTACCATCTACCAAGTTATATGGCAGAAGTCAGGCTCACGAGACTGTGAAATGGGCTTTATGAATAGGATGGACGAAATATTAGCTTGATGTTTTAATTAGCCTCGTGCTTTAAGTCATTTAGCCTTTCTTCCTACTTTAAAAGTAAAGCTAGATGACCATAAGGGCTGGAATATAAAATTGGATTAATATTTTAGCTAATGTTACTGTCATATTAGATTCAAGTTAATATAAATTAAGAATGAAGTTGCATGAAAACACTGCTAGTACTCTAATAAACCTACAAAAGTTATGGCACAAACACTTAAGTATAATGCCGTGGGCCTGATATGAGCAGTCTAAACTTACTTTAGGAAAATGGAGTGCTAAAATGGCTGAGGATACATAGCACTATTGCTTGCTAACATGCAATTGTGTGAAAAATATTTCTAAAATGTCCATACTAAAATAATTGTATGGGGCAATGATATAATTTTTATCTCCAGGTTACAAAACCATTTTTTGGCCAGAGGAGAGAGAGAAAGGGCTCCCCCTTACTACATTACAAACCCCAAACTGAATGCAATACTTACAGTGTACAATGACATCATTGGTTTAGCTTGTTTTTGTTACAGACTAAACATTTTGGGTTTATCTCTATACCTAAGTGACATTCCTCTCCTTGTGAGCAATGATCTGTATGAAGAGATTTATCAGTACTTCAACGAAAGCTTTCTTCCATACTGCGGTTTTGAGACTTCATTAACACAGCAGGCATATTTCAGTCCTTGTCTTGGGAGTTGCTAATCTTCAAGATTCGTACTGGCTAAGAAGTAACAGCAGAGCTTATGTAAGTCACTCAGCAAGGAAGCTGCAATGGCAAATACCTTGGGGCTTTATTTTATTGTGGAACTGCCAAGTTATGGCAAGGCTTGATTGCCCTATAATTATCCCAAGAAACATACGTTTCCAGAAGTCAACCACAATTCTTAGTGTTCAATCACAGTCCTTTATGAAATAAACAACAATTGTATTACATTGGCCAAGCTGTAGGGAAAAAACCAGATATTTTAAATGCTAATTAAAAAAAGAAAAACAGACCAATGATGCATTTAGTATTTCAAGGCAGGAGATTAGTAATATCAGGTAATGCCCTGACACAGGAAAATAATTTGTTTCACTTTCAAAGTCCTACTGTAAGAGGAATTTCTATGAGTTTTATATTATTGAAGCTTTTTCTTCCCATTTTTCCAAGTACCCTGCATAAATACTGTGCATGAAAATTCCACTGAATTCTTTAAAAGACAATACAAATGGTAATTTAGATAACCTTTAATTTGATGGAGATCTGAATTGGTCTTGATGATCGATACGTAATTATGGCTGCTTAAAAAAATTTCCATGAGAAATGCAACAAGCAAAAAAATCACAACAAAAAGCAAATTTTATAGTATTTTTGAAAAAAACAATTTTGAATCTCAAGATGAATATCTAGTTTTGAAAAAGTTTAAGTATTTACTTCTGAGGTAGATGTTTTTGCCTTCTACACTAATTTAGAATATAACTTTTTATATTTATTCCAAGTTTTACATTAAAAATATAAACAGACATTTCTTTTAAAATGCTGTTTAAGTTCTTCCTCATGTTATTCAAATGTTTTTCACTGAAATTGCAATATTCCCTCTTTCAACAAAAACATTATTATTTGAAATTTTTCCATTGGATTTTTTAATACTCCTTTGAGATTTAAATATTCTTCCTAAAGGCAAATAAGTGAGGGTGGCTAAATGCAATAGTTATTGCTTATTAATAGGACCTGCAACAAATATGGTTTTATTACCAGTGTAATGCACTAAATCACTCTCTATACTAACAAGTTGAAAAGTGAAGTGCCTATGGGTACTGGTTTCTCTATTCAGTTGTCACATCAAGTGACAAAGGAATGTATGTGCTCATGCAATACTTCAGAAGATTCTTTTATTTTCTTTTTTTTTAACAGAATTAAGAGGAGTCATTGAAGCAGTACAAGACAGGAGAAAATTGAATTTTGTGCTCTGGAATAATGCATGTGGTTTTCAGTGTGACAGTCAAAGCTGTAACATTAAAATCAGGAAAATCTTGATTAGACTGAAAGAAAAACAAAAGAAGCTATAAGCCTTTATAATTTAGATTTTCTGTACAAGAGATGAAATAGAGAAAATGGCATCTGCTCAAGTCTCAAGAGATGGAGATATAAGTATTAGCAATTCTGAGCTAAACTGAACAAAAACTTTGATTTAATAGAAGCAATATTTGACCCATGGCCATCATAGCCACCATTTGGGAGAACATGGGATACTATTACTGTCTTCTTGCAGAGAAATGTTACGGTTCCTACAGAAAATTAATCATGTCATCCCTGTATTTTATGCCAAAAGGCAAAAACTGCTGCCAAAAAGTCATTTTATATTTAAGGGAAGTCAGAGTATGACAAATGTGCATATTGTTTTCCAATATTCCCCAGTGTTTAATGCCCAGTCTTACAGGTCCTTAAATTAAAGGTGCTGCAGGGACTTCCAGAGGCTGAGGAAGAACTAGTGGGTTTCCCGAGTCCCTGAAATCTCAGCAAGTTTGCCAAGAATGGTCAATAGACAAGTAAGGCAAGATTTATTCCTACTTGTAGTCTACCCTTGAAAATATTAACACCCCGATTTCAGTATGAACTTGGGCCTGCAATCTCGTTCTCTGTGCCAGTCTTCTGCACAACCATTGCACATTACCTTACAGAGCTGATTCATTATGCAGGCCTGTCCCAGTGGGACCTTATCTTTAAAAATATATATATGTATATATGTAATATTGATAAAATTTTTTATGATATGAAAGGTACTGAGATAGTTTAAAAAAAAAAAAACCAAACCTTAGACATGCAAAAAACATTGAAGAGATGGCAATACTTAGGTGAAACCTACCTCTGGAAGTCATGCAACTCCAGAGAAATAAATAAAACTGTATATGTATATATATCCATGTTGGAGATAATTGAGCTGGAATATACAGTGTGGAGACTAGGAACATGAGTGCACCATTAAAAAAGATAACATTCTTTTCAAATTTGAGCATTAATGACTATCCTCTAATCTCTCTTTCAGTACTCTACAGAAGACACATATTCCATAGTGTTCTGCAGGCTGTTATAAAGTGAATAACATTTTAGGACACTGAATATCCACTGGGAGGTAGTTAGAGCTGTAGTTCTGCCAATATTTTAATCAAAACTACAGTTTTGAATCACCCAGGTTGCTGAAAAACTGCTCTCAATTTACAACATTACAGTATTTTCACTCCTGCACACTTAGGGTCCTTTAATTTATTTCTCTTCAAGTGCCAATTGAAACAAATGCATCTACCAGCTTATGGTGAAAGTCATACAGTCTAGGAACTTTTAAAAACAGACATTTTCTTGCTTCTTTCATCTTTTCCACAGAACTTATTATTCTCTCAGATAAAAAATATACCCATCTGTTTTGTAGCAGACTGCCTTTGAGAGTACAACTCTTAACGACCAACCATACCAATGTAGTAATTAACTCCTTGGCAAGAAGAATAAAGAGCAATCTATTCATCCCGCATCAAACAGAAACTTTTTCATTCATTTTATTCACTACATTGTTCACTTAAATAAGCAGAATTTTCAGTTTGTTAAAGAAGGGGAAAAAAAGGAAATGTAGAAAAGCCATAAGGCATGTGGGGCACAAAAACTTGTCTATTTTTTCAAGCCATATTAGTTCATTTGACAGTGTACTTAATTTTGAATTTTTTTCTTGGATTCCGAATACACGCTCAAATCAACCAAGATTCTACTCCCACTCACAAACAAGCACATGATATAAATCAAATGAATTCTTGCGGCTCACAAAATTCTTCTTAAAGCTACATGTTACATCAGAAATCAGACAATGGATACTTTACAAGAACACGATTACTTTCTAATTATCTTTTAACTAAGATAAGAATTAATAAAAACCTAAAGATAAGACTTCTCTCTCCAGTAAAAACTATTTTTTAACACAAATATTTACACTTCCTGTTTGTGTCTTCATTCTGAGAGACCGGGGATGAAAATTTGAATTCCCTAGAAATGATAATTTTATCCACAATTGGTAGGTACTCAGAACAACAAAATTTACCAGAATTAGCTTTAATGGGCTACTTCAGCCCTTCCATTACTGATCATTCAGTAGTTGAAAAGAAACTAACTTTTTCTGTGATCTTTCTATTTTACTGATGTCTCTCCAGCTCAGTAAGGAGATTTAATTATTCTGTTTTCATTGTACAGCCCATGTAAGTGAAGGGAGACTTCATGATTCTCTATTGGATGGGATGGAGAGCAAAAAATGGTAGGCAGTCTAAGATGGACATTGTCCAAAAGACAGGGTGAAAAGATATTTCTCGTTTTAGTTCTCCATTTTACCTTTTTCCAAACAACCACAAAATAATTTTCAAGCCCCAAGGGACAGGCTGATTTTTTTTGTGTATGGAAAATAAAGCAGAATAACCTGCTTTAAAATAAGCAGGACATTTTCAGACTTCTTTTGAAAACAATAGATCATACTATGGACAGCTACTCTATAAAGTACAACTAGAGATCACAAAAAGTTATGGCAAAAAAGACAAATATTTTACAGTTTTTAGATCCCTATTAAATATGTATAAGCTTCTACTCTGTGCTACATTCCAGTTTATCGGCAACAGAGAGAAGGTTAATTTTTCTTTTAACAGAAAGTTCTGAATATTGGGAGTTTTTTTTTCAAACTCCTATCCAGGGCTGAACAATGATGGCAAGACTGGATTTTTTTAATAAATACGCCAGCATTTTGCAGTGTGTGTATACTGTAACCATTTGCATTGCACATTACCATGAAGTGGGAAGAAACCTTAAGATGGAACTAGTTCACACAAATATTGGAAAAAAATGGCAATACTAACAGTTGCCTCTTTTTTGCTTTGATTAATCTTTGGCATTTTTATTTCATGACAGTAACCTGTGGAGAAATACCAAAAAGCTCTTTTTTTTTTTCCTTATGTGTACTTCCTAAATGCTAAGATTTACCTCATCTTTCAAAAAACATTTCAAATAGCTCCACGAATAAAAAAGAAATATCACCAGCAACAAGCACATGAAAGTGAATGCAAGCATTAAACCAAAAAGTTCTACAGTCAAAATCTGATGGGACAGATCCTCTTATTCTGTACTGTTCCTAAGGAGACCAGCAGCTGGATTTTCCTTTGTATAGATCTCACTGTGGGCCCAATGTAGCTGTTGAAATGCTTCTGCTTAGTACTCAATGAAAAAGTAATCTGATTTTGATACACTCGTGCACAGGATGACTTTTAGTCACTGTGTGTCTTACAGATCCTACTTTCTTATTAGATCCTTGAAGCCCTTGTGTTTTTAAAAGCTTTTCTGTTTTGGTTGTAGGCTTTCTTACTGTACTGAGCAAAATGATGATGAAAGGAGTCTGCAGAGGTTGTTGAAACACGTAAGATGCAGAATCTAAGGTATCTAGAGCAAAAACAAAAGGAAGAGCTACACAGATTTCACCTGGAAGATCAAATTGTTGAATTTCTTATAAGTTAAGATAAAAATATGGGATTTGGCATTTTTTTAAGAGATCGTTTTTAGTTTTGCATTTGGGTTTGGTTTTCTTTTCGGTGCAGGAAGAGGAGATGTGTGTTTTGGGAGTTTTTTAATAAAATCACTAAATTGCATTAACAAATCACTAAACTTCTTTAGGCTTTACAATCAAAACAGCCAGTTTTGCCAGCTATCAGTAATACTGCATGGTTTCTCTTAGGCCGGTGAGCCTAACACATAAATGGAAAACCTTCACTTTAGACTGACATAGGTTTTCCTTAATTAGAAACTGCTTATAAGATACTCAGTGTTACAGAGTCATGCTTCAATTGAAAATTATTCTTTTCACTTAAAATGAGACAATCAAGTGTCTCAAAGTCTACCTACAAAGGACAAACATCTGTTTCCATTAAATTAGTAGTAGGAATGTAGTAATCTCTGTAAATGCCAGTGCTGCCTTTAAAAAACATGTTTCTTTTACCCATTAAGTTATCAATAACTACACCTTAAAACATTTAAAATAATCTAGAAATGTTTCATCTGAGTCCACCAGTCCACAAAAAGCAAGCCTACCAGCTTGGGAGACTGAGCTGCAGTTGTGCAGGGCTGATATTTACACAATGTGATCCTCTTTTGGATGGGATGGATCTTGCCAAATGCTTGCAAGCATATATCAAAATTCAACAATATGTTCGTTCCCCGAGATGCTGCTTGGAGATGATCTGGTTTCTGGAGGATAGTCAAAAAGAAGCAGGGGTAATAGAGGTGTGTTCCTTAGACAGTAGAACTACTTACACTATTTATCTGCATTCCTCCCAAGCATATGGAAATAGGCAGGGTCAGCCTTTGGGTATGAGCACAGAACAAGTGGTTGGAAAGTGAATCAGAATGGAGTGACACTGAACATATGCTGTAAGCTGAAAGAAAGGTCCTCTGATTCTCCCTCACATCGCAGATTTCCTGACAATTATTTTTACGCTAAAAAATCAAGGAGTTTCAAGCCATGATGCTGAGGATGGGGGGTGGGTAAAGACAAGATGGAAGAAGCATTCTGTCTCTTTCCATGTGATCTGAGATAATACCTGAGCAGCTCACTGGAAAACCTGATTGCAGTTACCATCCGCTTAGTAACTTTTATGATCCTTGTGGAATCCAACCACTTCTGAGCCTTCACTTTTTTTCAGGTATCTCTTAGGGGTCATTGATCTGTAACCTCCTGTCATGCACAGGTCTCCTATTATATCTTCTGACATGAATAAAACTGGAAAAGATAAATTTACTTCCTCAATCCACAGAAACTAGTAAGATAGTGGTAAACAAGTCCTTAGTCACTGGCAAAAGCAAGAAGTTTACAGTTGCTACTGAATCCACTGGTGTATTTTCTTTCATGTAACCTGTGTTTTAAAGTAGCTGGCAAGTGCAACAGAATACATTGGGGTTTAATGCATTTTTTTTGTTGTTGTTTTTTCAAATTAAACTTGGAATGATGACTAGGCAAATAGCAAAATGCAAACTTTTTTTTTGCCTGTTTTCATACTTATAAAATTGGTGTTTCAAACCTAATTTCCTAGATTTCTCTAATTAAATATCAACAATCTTTCATACTAATTAGGACGATCAATGAAACAAATGGAAATTGTGTTTCTATATAATTATCTTATGTGCTTCAAGTCCCAAAGTTATCCTTTTTTTGTGCACCTTTATTGTTGTTTGCAACATCATCTGTTCTAGACTAGTATATATTTTATGATCTAGTAGGATAACCATAAAATATAGTTAAAAGACTGTTTCTGCTTTAGTACTATATATCCTTAAAAATAGCATAAAGCACTATAATTTTGATTCACTGAGGCTCATTCCTGAAAGATTTTCCCCAGTATTGGGCAAAAGTAATGTATAATAATGAACATACTGTGAAAATCTTACAAAGGATCAGAATGCCAGTTTTACTTGTACAGAAAAAAATGAAATATCCATAAATGGTCCAATGCCAAGGGGCTACCTAACAAAAGAGGCCTTAGGGTAAAAAAAAGAAAAATTATATCAAAAAAGCAACAAACAAAACACTGTTTTCTGCCTATACATTAGTCTGAGACTTTGCTGGAGTAAACCAGTGCACTCCATTAGCTGATAAGTGTATTTCTATTCCTCTGCCTTCCACAATCAGCTGACTGTGTTTTATACAATTTTGATTCATGTCTTTACATATTTTTTTTAACCTACTCCCTCCAACTTTCTTTCTAGTAATTCCAGCTCACTGTTTTTATCTTACTCTAATTAATTTTATCTTTCTTGCTGCTCGCCTTTAAGACTCCTTAAGAGCCTTAAAGCTCATTTATAAAGTTTGTCTCATTAGCACTTTACCAACAGAATAGAAGATGGAAGGATTTTGTCAGAGTTGCTGAGAATTGGGCCTTCATCCATACTTGCAAACAGGTGCATATAAACAATGATCTTGTAAATACCACTGCTTGCCTCTCCCAGCTGAAGACATGGAAAAGGCAGAATTCCTGTGTCACAATATTCTTGATACAAGAAATTGCAAAATAAAGCCATTTCATCAGTTCCATCTGTCCTAACCTTTCTGTTGAAGGTAGCTGTTTCCAATAATGCTTCAAAATACAGACTAATTTTCTTTGAAAACTAGGTAAAATATTCTGGGGAAAGATGACTGCTTTTCCGTCCTTAGACCTGTTTTTGCTCTCTTACCACTTTTATGCTTCACTGATTTCAACATATTTATCCTCTGCCTACACTGATGTGAGAGAAGATTCATTGTCTTTAGCAGCTTCTTTAGACATGCAGATCTAGATTAAACCTGGCACTGTAACACGTGTCTGGAGGAGGAAGTTGGCAACTGAGGAGAACACTTCTGAGCTCATACACTTCTGTCCAGCGAAAAAGGCAAAGGACATGAGAAGACAAGGCAAAGTAACTCTTCTAATACTTAGAAGAGAATGGTGAAATTTCTTGCAAAGAGGTACTCCAAGGAGGTTTGGGTATTAGTCCTATTTCCATTTCAAATGCCCAAAAATAGTCTGTTTAGTTGTGCCAAGGCCGAAAGAAGTCACTGTCGCTCCATCTAGGGAAGAATCCAAGCTTCCTACTGTTATTCTTAAAGACTTATATCTATTCCACCTAAACCAAACTATATGATCTATAGGACAGGTTGGACAAGGCCTTGAACAACCTGGTTTGGTAGGAGGTGTCCCTGCCCATGGCAGGGGGTGTTGAGACTAGATGATCTTTAAGGTCCCTTCCAGCCAAAACCATTTTACAATTGTATGAATCTATAATTTTCATTAAACAATAATGCTGTGTGGAAGTATTTCATAGAGTTATAGGACTGTAGAATGTTAAGAGCTGAAAGGGACCTTAAAGATCACCTAGTCCCAACCCCCCCATCATTAAAGACCTTTAAAGCTGCCTAGTTCCAGCACAACCTTGTAATAAAAAGAATCTGTAGTGAAATTACTACCAAGGGGAGCTTGATTCCCTTTTTTGGGTGAGATTCTCAAAAGAAGCTGATGGGCTACCACAAGTAAGGAATACAGGGGGAATAAGGGATCTGGAATCCTTTTTCAAGAGTATTTGAGGAAGGTGGATAAAGATAATTATTAATTCGATTTTTTTTAATTGCTTTTCTCAATTTTGAGGAGCTCCATTTAATTCTTAGGATACCTTATCTTCATCCTCTTTTCCATTTAGTACATAATCTAATCCTTTCCTGTCAGTGAAACTGGCATCTTTGGAGGTAAAAGACAATAGTATGACTTTTTCTTCCTCCTATTTGTAAAGCCATTGCAAAACTGTTTATGTAATTTGGACTTTGAGGCCCGTGATAAAACATTGTATTGCAAAAAGCTTCTTTTGATGAATATAAATGAATGGACTAGATTTCCCAGCTGAACAAAAAAGACGTCACTGTGCTGTGCAAAATTACTTTTGATTGTTTGTGTCTGAACTGTAAGCTCAAGTCAATGTTAACACTTCAAATTGGTTTTCTGTTATTAAACTAAAAATCAGTTAAATTTTAGTAGAAGTCACCTTACTAGAGGCATTTTAACTCATTCCTTAACAATTCATATTTTACATCCACCTAGTAAAAACATTGGTTTGTCTATGATCCTCTATTTTACCATTCAGAGTAATTCTCTTGCCATCCGATTGTAACATGGGAACATCCAAACTGAGAGTGTTAACTGCAAGATAGCTGGGGCATGGCAAGATGAAAGATGAAATTTGAAAGCAACCCAGTGGTTCAGCCTACTGCGTTAGACTCCCAGACCTGCTAGCTTTGATTCTTAGCTATTTCTATGAATCATTTAACTACCATGAACCTAATCTCCCTAGGGAAGCAGGAGGGAAATAAAAAAGGAAAGAGAAAACAGAGGGAAAACAGTAGTCAAAAAAGGATATAGAGAGACACTTCAGTATAAAGGGAAATAGCGAGAAAATTTAGTGGAAACTTTTAGAATAACTCATTGATTTTCTGGACACAACGTCAACAAAGGCAACATTTGAAGCCGAGAAGGTGCTTCTGATGTCAAAGTGGCTTAAGAAAAACCTTACTTTTTGCTCTTTTGAGGTGAAATGCATCTCAAAATGCGTACTTTTGTAAAAAGCTCTCAGAGATGTGTGATGTGACCAAGATTCATTGCATTATATTACATTGTTTTCATACTCACACTTGTTTTGTCATTAGGCATTGCGTGTGGCTTTTTGTTTACATGGTTTCAATTTCATATCTATATGTTTATTCTAATATACAGTTTATGACTTTGGTAAAAAACAGTTCTTCCAGTTACATCTTTCAACACTGTCTAGCACCAGAAAGCCTTAGAAAACTAGGGTCTGAAACGGTCTTCCCTCTTGCCAACACCTTCTGCTTCATACCAAAATATTGAAGCTTTAGCAGTCTAAAGGTCTATGAAAGTAATCAAGAGTGCTACAGTAAAGTCTCAAAACCTTTGAATATTATCACTTGGGCCAATGAGAACAAACTGTTTATGACTACCAGAGATATGCAGCACTTCATATTTAGCATTCTATTTCAGTCCCTATTTCAGACTGATTAAGGGCATTTATATTTAGCATTATATTTTAATGTATAAAAGGCTGTTCCTACAACCTCAAATACTACCTCTGAATTAGCTCAAACAGCTCCATGAGTTTGGCCTTTAGCTGCTCACCAATATTCTCCACACCATTACATTTTACATTGTCTTACAGTAGACCATTACCACAAAACCTCTGGAGCAATGTAATTTGCTGAACCAGAAAATTGAGATAACCACTTGTCTAGCACATTTTGACTGAGCTCATCACTTCTATAATGCCTGGTGACAATGAGCCTAAGGCAGAGGATCTCGTGGTAGCCTGTGAAGAGTTGCCATACACACTGTGCATATTGAAAGCAGACACTTTAATGATAATCTGATCAAAAATTACATTGATGTAATCGCTCCTTATATAACTGTATAAAGGCTATATTGAAAAACTCACACAGAAATTAAACGAATGAAGATAAGATTATTTGTAAATATCTTTACTGATGTGAATACTGGTGTATGCTTTCAATATTGTATCTATCTATGTGAACAAATGACCAGGTGAGATTCCTGGCCTACTTTCCTCTCTTTCAGGGCACTGGATAGTTGACGAAGCTGAAATGAAAAGTCGCCTGTGTTTGCTTCTGTGCAGGCAGGCAAGAGCTGGGGAAAATATTTTATATGGGTATGAATAGGGCAGTGGTTCTTTACCTGATACAGAGAAAGTTTAATTTTGGAGATACAGGAAAACTATTTTGAGCTTTATAGCTGGATTAGAGCATTAGTTTAGTAGGTCTGGGATTGAGAGAAGACAACGTAAAGGCAAAAGATTCTTTGGGGAATCTGTGCTTTGTACTGTGCAGAGGCAGCACTTCTTGACCTAGCTCTGGTAAGCAGACACATCAGTCTGGCTTAACTCATCCTGCTTTCAGTGACATGGCTATGTCACTTAGCAATATCTAAGTAACTAGACTGTCACACACTGCAACTAACTTGTACAATTGCCAAGTCCCACCAGAAACCAAAACTCTGTTTGTCACCGAGCCAAAGGGCAGCAGTAACTGGGGCTTGTAAATTTTGCATTCAGGAGGCATCTTCCTGATCTTCCTGTTAATACAAATGAAGGTAAGGTCTGTAGTTCTTCAAAGGAAATCTAACTTATTCACTCTAAGTGCACCGAAATTACAGCGTTTTCCTCCTTTGCAACAAGCTGAGGTGTAACTACCACCCAAGTTTGCAGTTTTACTTCTGAGAGAGAAGCTGTTACTTTTATCATACTCTAAGTTCCAATGAGGATTTGTGGGAAAGCTAGATGAAACAGCAATAGCACCAGAAAAGGTGAAAGTAACACATCATATACACATAAGTCAGCTTCACATTACCTATTTTTCCAAGTTAAACCTTTTTATTTAAAAATGCTAATTTTCCCAAAAAGCTAAAACTAAAACTACCTGTCATGATTATTATCAGAAGGCTACAGGAAAAAAAAATTAACATCTGCTAAGACAGTAACAAGGTTTGCCTCCTGAAAAAAAAAATATCCACAAATAAATTGTGACATTGAGACAATAAACTACAGCTAAATTTGAATGACTCTGTGAAATTCCTATTGGAATACTACTCCATGACTAGCAAGTATTTTTAATTTCATAAACATTTTGTGATGCAAGAGTGACATCACTTCTGTGATACACTGTGTGGATAAAGTACCCATTTATGCACAAGGACCCTCACAGAACACAACTTGCCTGCAGTTCTTGCCCAGGCACTCACCTAAGTCTCTTAATTTGAATGATGTGAATGTGAAGGACTTTGCTCTGCCCTGACTCCGCCAGAACCTCTTCATCTTGTGACAGACAAATTCCCAGGAACTATATACCCCTCTTTGACCGATGAGATCTCACATTATAAATGTTAGTTGGTTATACAATTTTTAATGATTCAGGCATATGGCACCAGCTGATGCCAGAGTAAAAACTGGTTGAATCTATCACTGTCTGGAAATTCTAGCAATGCACTATGATTTTGTATATAGAAAGCTTTTATGTCCCCAAACTAAGATACTTCACAACACCCTTAGATTAATGCAGACAATATTTCCACTAACCTCTTGAAAAATCTAATTACATAAAGAGAACTGAATACTGTACTCACATTTGCAAACTTTGTTGTACTGTGTTGCTGTTATTCTGTTCCCCCACCCTGAGCCATAACACTTTCAACCAGAGTGTAATTTAAGAGGCTTTGAAAGAAGCCCTAAGGAGATGAAAATACCATTGATGACTAGAGCACATTTAGTTTGTTTGTCATTAACTTTTCAGTACCACAGTTGCTTGCCTATAGACAATATTATAATGATTTATATGTACCACAGCTTCACATCTAGTTCCAGATGTTCACAGTAACAACTGGTGTCTGAAAATATTGAGACACTTTTTAGAAATAAAATATGTGAGGCTTTCAAGATGTGATGCACCCAGTGCTTTTGAAGATAATGAATTCAAGCTAGGAGGAGTTTTCTAGCCCCTTTCTGCTCTTTGCATGTTTTTGACAGTAAGTCTGAAGCAGGAATGTGGCTAAAATTATCCCTGGGTGAATCAGCTTCTCATTATTTACCAAGCTCTTTTCAAAGCATCATCTAATTATAGAAAAGAAAACAAGACAAAGACTTCAATAAATCTTATTTTTTAAAAGAAGTTTAACTTGATGTCTTTTTTTAACCGTTTCTCACTCTCAAGATGAATTTTCTGTGCTGTGAACCAGTGCAACTGATGCAGCTACAATGCACACATTCCTGCCTGTTTGCTTGGGGCTGGAAACATAAAACCATTCCTGACAGGAGCTACAGTCTCATGTCAGGTATAACCTGCAGCGACCATAAAGGATTCCTGTGTAGCTGCTGACACTTGAGGGTTTAATGCACAGCTGCTGATGTTTCAAGATGTTCCCTGTCAGCACCAGTGGCACTTTGTCATCTTCTGTCCCCATTTAGCACAAAGCATTCCCGTGAAATTTTCATTCAAAAAGCACTTGTGGATTAGGCTGCAGTTGCTCCCTGCACAAAGGTCCAAGAACAAAGCACCTAAACAAGGTACACTTTCTGCTTTTCTAGCCACAGGCATGAATTACATCACCTCTATACCTACTGAAGCTCACTGCAATAGGCACCAAAATCCTGATATCACAAACTTTCAGCATTTCTTGACTACAGGAAACATATTAAGCCACCTTTACCTTCTAACTCCCACAAACAGTAGTGCTAGAAAATAAGTAACCTGGCAACAGGTTCTAGGTAGATGGATAAAAGCTGGAATACAGTATCCCAGGCCAAAAGAAAATTATTAATGTGTGGAAGGTTAATGATGAATGGGCACATGGAACACAAGGGATATTGTGCTAAAATCTGTGAGAACCTAGGACAATTTCTTGCAATTTGTGTGTATTTAATGGTGCCCTGAAAATAATGCTTTGCATTCACGCATCACAGAAAGGAAATTAACCTTCAACCTGGTACTCAGTAATTTGGTGCCAGAGCAAATCCCTTTGACATTATAGACAACAACGTAAAGAAAATATAAATGGATGTTATAGATTTGTGATAAATAAAAAATGTCTGGTGTCTCCTCCATTGGAAAAGAGAATGTTTCAATACAAAAGACCTCACTGATCATTTATTTTCAAACAGCTGACTTTTCTAAAATTCTCTTATCACATTCCAGAATAAGACACCATCTCTGAAGATATTCAATCCAGTAGCACTTAATACTTTAATCAATACCTGTTTACAGAAAGAGTAAAGAGAAATAACTGAAATACTTTATTAATCATTGGCTGTCTGTACAAACTCTTTTAGCATTTATAGAACAGTGTTAAAAGCACACCGTTCTCCACCAGTTATCCAGCTATTTGCTACACCAATTCCACCATTCAACATGTATATTTCAATAAATATTTCAATGTTATTTTCTTTCTACAATGCAGGCTCTGCAGGCAGGGCAAAGAGGGAGACTGCTCTCTGGATTTTGGAGGAAAATTGCATCTAAATTATCAGTATTTGAGTAGTAACAGCAACAAATTGCATCTATGATATTTTTAGTGATTTAGAATGAAGAAACATCAAAGACACTCAGAGTATGTGTATATTCTGAATTAAGACAGGAACATATGAACGGTGTACAGTCAGTTTAGAATTTTCATTTTTTTTGAATTCTGTTTTTTTTTACTTTCCTTCAGGAGCTTAGACTCACTGACTTTAGGTTTTTCCACAAACAGAAAAAGGAGAATAAGGAGGTCTCTCCTGAAGGAAATAAATATCACTCCAAGTCAAGGGAATCTTTCATATAAAGCATATTCTTTTATAGATTAATATCTCCATTTCCTCAACCTGATAGGATCTACCTAAGATTTGACAAGATACTGACTTCAAACCAGAAACTACTGGACATCTCATATTTTGTCCTACAAATCCAGGATATACAGGATGCCATATTTACAGGTTCCACTTCATGTCATCAGGCTAGCACGCAAAAATCAAACTCCTTTACACTCAGTGGGAGCTGCTTGGTGAAAGTAATTTTGTACAGACTGGCACTTCTTCCACATAGACTTTCTTGTGATACATATCAAAGACTTTGGAAAAAAACCCCACTCAATTTCAGGACAATTTATTAATTATCTCCTATAAGATTAGTCTCATGAACAGACCAATGTATTTGACACAAAGTGGCATTATGTTTGAGAAGCTCTGTCAAGTCATTTTTGCTTGGGTTATTATAAGATGCTCCATTTTCACTGAGCCTGTGCTAAGATTGCCTACAGGAACACCTCAAAAAATGCACTTTTTCTTCCTAAAAACCTTAAGCAGTAGTGTTTTCCTGAGTGTCTATCAAATGAGATCTTGAAAGACTGGTTGGTTGATAATACTTGGTGTTTGTAGAACATTTATATTTTTAAAATAAACTTCAGTGGCCAAATTTGTAGGCAGAAAGACAAGGAGGCACTTCTATTACTGGGGGAGCCCTTGTGCAAGGACTGAAACCGGGACTGTTGAGCAGCTCCCCATCTGCAGGTGACTGTGCACCTACCCAGTCAGACGTGCCTCCATGTCCTATTCCCTGACACACCACTATCCCTGTGCTTTTCTTATATCACAGAGACCCAGTACTTGTGATTTCTTTGTGGTCAGTGTTCTCCATCAGCTAAATTCCCTGTACTCTCTAATGTCCCTCTCCTCTAGCAGGGAAATATTGGGAAGAAGCCTTTGCCCTCTGACTTAAAATTGTGCCACATGGCATGGGTAGTATCTATAGTTTCAGATACTGGAATAAAATTTGGATATATTATTTCAAATCCAAGACAACTTCTTTCAAATTTATAGAGATTTTTAGATAGAAAGAACCACCATTAACAGCATAGCAGCACATTACACTTAGTATAGGTAGTACATCTCAAAACTGGGAAATAAGAAAACGTGCTCTTTTCAATAAAACATGCAAAGCCAGTTTGCAAGAGACAGTCAAAACCGTTTATAAAACAAACAGCCATCTAGCACTGCTTTTTTAAGATTTTGTCTCATTTCCTCAGAATATTATCATATAAAAGTCATTAAAGTTAACAACGCTTATGTCTATTTCTTTAGCTTTTCCCCATTACCCTTAATACTTCTTGCTAAAACTCAGAATTTCATAAAACTAAACATACGTTTGGATAAGGATGTGCTCTTTCCAAGCAAGTGATGAAGCTGTGTGAGAAAAAAAAAAAAAAATAAAGCCTTTAATGACATCTGTGTGCTTTATACCTGATAATGTTTCAGAACATCTGCTGGATGTTCCTGGGAAAAGAGCTTTACAGAAACACAGAAATGTACAGGTCAGCAAATCATCTCCTGCAGACCTTCAGGCATTTTTTTTTTTTTCCCTTGAGGAAAAGCTGCAGTTGTTTTCTTTTTAACAGTGCATCACCATTCACAGCAGTCAGAAACCAAGAATAAACAGCAAAAATTCTAGGACTAGATTGTTCAAAAATCGCAGAAGATGACTGATAGGTAGGGAGATTTTTATGCAGTTTCTTGGCACTTGGGGTGTACTGTTAGGATGTACCCTGAGAAGGAAGTGGCCTCCTTAAGCCTATTGAAATTAAAATAAAATTATGACAAATCATTGAATGTAGAATTAAGCTATGTGGATAACCAAACTTCCATCTTCCACTTTCTCTTCTATTTCAACCTGGCAGTATTCTTTAGAGAAGAGACCTAAGGATGTGACAAGACATGGAGAGATTTTTCTCTATGCTACATCCTATCAAGAGGACAATGCTACATGAGATGATAATATTCCTGAAGTACACATTTTCTCAGAGGGTACTCTCTGCCACTCAAACTTGGTTAAATTTGCTAGGAAAGAACTTGAACTGACCCTTTTTCTTTTTGATTTTTGGGGGGTTGTTTCTGATTTTGTTTTTCTTCTCTTCATTTTGTAAAAAAGAAAAGGGGAGGTAAAACATTAGAGCTTTAAAAGAATGAATACAAATGTTCTTCCCTATAATACTTTCACTAACTAAGTTTATTCTTATAGCTGCCCCTCTGTACTGTGACAAAGTACAATTATGGGAATTAATGGAAAACAATTCCAAAATATCTATCAAGTAATAACTTTGCTTGCTGTGGTTTTACACGCAAGAGAAGATTTTTCTAAAAGCTCAGTATGGTTTCAAATGTAACACCTCTTACTGCTTAACCTTGCTTTTAAACACTTTCATCGTACAGGGTTACCTAACGTCAGGGAATTTTATCATCCCTGCTTTACAAGGAGGAAAACATGGGCACTGGAGATGTAAATGTATTCTCAGATTTTGCAGCAGCAGAAGAGCAGTAGAGATAGAAATACAAGCTCAGAAAACTCTACTGCAGAGTAACTCCCTGTAACTATGAAAGAGGTTATTAAATCTGTGCTTCTCTATCAGCTCTCACAGTAGAGTTACAATGCTTTGCATTCACAAGTATTTTAGAAAGGGATGGATAACAACTATTTATCACATGGATCAAACACATGCTTTTGAACACTGAAAATGAAGCTTGAAACTCTCAAAGTGCAGGGTACAAGGGCAGAAAAAGGAATAACTTCTCCTGTTCTCTTTCTTTCCTTTTTGAGAGCTAAAAAACATTTCCCTAAGGATATATTTGTTCTTTTCTATACATTCAAGATGTCAAACTGAAGGGATTTTAGCACTCATTCATTCTTAAAGGGAAACAGCTTAGCTGGCAAGAGGATAAAAAAGAAAGTAGGATTACTTCCCCAAAAGTATTGTTCAAAATCTTGATTATACCCTAAAAATGCAGGAAATGCATTCCACTACTTTTCAAATGTAAATAGCTCAAATAATGATAGCAAAATGAAGTGACTTAATAACAATTTAAGAAAATAGAAAATGTGATTATTTAATTTTTTTTTTAATATTGCAAAATATGCTCATTCTGTAAGTAGCTGACACAATAGCAGAGAAATGAACATGAATTAGCAATAATTTAGGTAAATGCCAGGAGACTGAGTACCATGAGTACTTTGAAATCTTTTTGAAACGGTAAAATTCATTAGAACAGGGCTTGGGTGGAAGGTAAAACTATCTCTGTGGCTCAGCTCCCTGCTGAGAAAAATCGTTTAATAAAAGTTAAAAAAAACCCACTTATGAAATACATTTAAAGATCATTATGTACCCTCCGTCTTAATGAATCCTATAGCCTTCACTTACACTGGCCTGTGCAAGCAAAATCCAAACATGTGCAAAGTGACCATTGGCATATTTGGAGTTCTTGCCTTATCTATCCACTGATATGTTACACCAGAAAAAAATGTATCCCAGGAAAGTAAATTCTTTACAAAACATCATTCCAAGAATAGATTAAAAACACTGGTGGGAAGGAATGGGACAAGAAAATGGAGAAGAGGAATGTGTTGTACTTTTATGACACAGCTCAGTCCTTCAGTACATTAACAATCCCCAAGAATTTGAGAAACTAAAATTCAACTGTCTCCTCAGGAGATCTGCAGCTACAATAAGACAGCAGATCAACTATCAGACAAAATATTTTCTGGAGTACATAATGCTCTGTGTGACTCAAAAAGAGAACTTTTCAGCTTTCATCTTAACTGAAGACTCACAGGAACAGATGGCTGGCACACGATCCAATGGTTGCACGCAGGAGATGCTTATAACACCAGAGAAGCCTATGGGGCTACTGCTCTGCCCTTCAGCCTACACTGTCACTCATGTCCTCTCCTGTCTGTCCAGCAGGCTGTTCAAGTATTATGTTCAAGACAGAAGGGCTCCCCAGCATGAGAAACCAAAGGAGGCCCATCTCAGACCACTATAGCACAGTTTGGAAAGTCTCAGATAGTTTGGAAAGCTTTGCAAGTGGCAAGTTTGAAGAGGGTTTAAGGCAAGTTGCTATCTGAGAGTGTCAGTGAACCCATTTCTTCTGCTTCTCGAAAGACTATAGAAACCTATAATGAGATACAAAAGGAAAAGAACTTTGCTCACATCCTTGTCATATCTGTGCTGCTTTCTTCCTTTCCCAAGGAGAGGTGGGGATGGACACAATACATTTAACACCCTGGCAACTGATTTGAGGTTTGGCGTTTTTTTTGGTCTTTTTGCTTTGTTTTCTTTTAATTCCATTTAGTCAAGAAAGCACCAGAATCATGTGGAAATAAATTACGATAATCCACAGTACATGCTCATTAGTGACATAAACCCCAGTGACATTTCTGCGGTATCATATCCTAGGATTAAGGCTAAAAAGTGAAGAGAAACAGGGAAAATTACACTATGAGTGTACACTAGGCGTAGGAGTTTGAGGACTGTTATCTTTTATTTTGCCACAAGATACAATCAGATTATGTTGTTTTCTCAGGCAGCCTAACAGCTTTTCTCTTTCCCTCCCAAAAAACCTCTTTCTTCCCCAAAACCCAATTGTGACATTAAAAAGAACACTCTCCCCATTGACAATTATCTCTATTTCATATCAATGCTTAATGAAAATACTTGAACTCTATTATACCGCAGAAAAATTATGTTTTTACTTTCCATTATTCAGTATGCAGAAATCAAAAATCTTTTTTTCCAGTATGGAAAGGAAGAAAAGATTTCTCAGGTTTTCTAGATTTTAAATGTATTTATAATTTACTTTGGTTGTTTCAGGTCAAGTTTTGGAAGCCTATTTGTAAAAAATAACTGTACTTTTCACTGTAGGGATGAGTCTACTGAATATTGATAGCTATAGAAGTAACCTCTGCTCTTATGGCCACATCAAACAATGCTGCATATATTCCTAAAGACTACATCCCAAAACACTCCATATTTCACCATCACTATACAACAGGATTTTGGAAGAGAGTTTGAAACACCAAAATTCCTGCAGCAACTGGGAACCAACAGCACCACAATGATTCCTGTCAACTTTACTTGCTTTATTCTTCAAGTTAGATGATCAATGGGTACTTAAGGATTATAGTAGAATGTCTAATCATCCATATAGATAAAAAGAAATTCCTGTGTCCTTTACTGCCACTTATGATTTTAAGTTCTCTTATGCCTATCTCTTTATTTCCTTCTAATTCACATTTTGTTTTACATATATGAAGATCTCTACCATACCCTCAGTCAACACACCCAGTTCCTTCTTTTTTGTCCCCCCAGAGCTTTTATACTCTAAACTTTGCCTCAGACTTGTTTCTAAGTAAGTATATAAGAAAGTAGCTGGGTTGGAAACAGCAGCATGAAAACACAGAAACCCTCATGCACAGTGCTGGCTCACACTGGAATTCTGATATTCTTGGAGGTAAACAGCTGAAAGACTTGACTGTCCCTCTGCTGGAAGCAGCACAAGCTCTGCTTTTCCATTAAATTCTAAATTAAATGACACCCCACAAGCAGGAAAAAGCAGATTTTCTTTCCAGTGTGTAGGGGGTGAAAAAAGAAAAAGGTCCAAAAGGGAACAATGAGGTTCTCCACATTTGGAAGCACACAGAATAGCAAAAAAGCACCACGGGATCTTCAATACATCTGTGTGTCTTTTGAGGTACATGGATTTAAAGGCTTTACATATTTATTTTTATTTTTTAATTGAGAATTTGTATAGGTATCATAAAAAATTAATATAGCCTACATTAGTTATTCAGATACTTAATTGGGTGATAGAAATAGAATAGTAAGATAAAAGATAATGAAAATATATTATCTGATTGCGCAAAGTTTGTTTTGTAAAACAGACTGTTCTACAAGTGTGAATTGAAACTGGAAATGTAAATAAAAATGAAACTGATAAATAATTAATTTTAGTAATTTAATAATCCCTGCTACACATGCAGAAAATCTATTTTTGAGAGGCACTGCAGTGCTATAATAGATTGAAAGCAACCAATCAATAACTGACCAGAGAGTGTGCCTGTAAACAACACAGAATTTCCTGCACTGTAACAATGGTGGTAGTTTGGCACAATTTGTGATGCAAACAATTTATGTACAGATTGTGAATCATAATGAATTTTTGGAAAATGCTGTTGTCTTACTGATTTCACCAAAATAAGTCAACATGGGTGGCAGGTTCTCTGTCCTACTCTCGTTGAGAGTCTTCATAAGGCCTTTGAAACTGGCGCAGGTAAACATCAACTCAATTTCCCATGGTTTATGAATGACATGTGGCATTTCCTGGCTGTCTGCCAGATGCAGGGCACATGGCTTCCTCAGCACACTTCACTCATTCTCAGGATGCACCGTGGTCATGGCTCTCTCCCAGGGCTGAGAGTAATTCACATGTGTCCTGCAGGATTCTTTCCCTCCCACCCAAACTTCACAGACCTCCTGGGGCACAATGAGGCTTTCTCACTGCCCATCCCTTTGATTTTCTGCTGGCAAAATCAGGCACACCAAGAACTCCTGCAGCACTAATTCATTTATTATCTTAAAACGACTTCTCTTTTTCTGTCCTGCCTGAGAAGTGGTCAGAAGTGTGGAATTGCATTACAACAGCAGGACACAATAACTTTAGTTTTCTTGCTGATGCTTTAACTGCTAATAGCATGTTAGGGCTCAAATATTTGTTCAGGATTATGTGGTTTAACACAACATCAGAAACACAGCTGCAAGAAATTAGTTTCTCTTTCCTTCCCTCTAATTTAGTAAGGAGGAAAAATTTATTGATATTTCTTCTTACTCATTTCTTGATGTATGCACTGATTTATTGAAAAAGACCACAAACATTTTATAACAAAATCTTCATGCCTAGCAAGAATATGTAGGTGGCTGACACATGTCATGTCCTTTTTCCCCAGGGGATGTTCCTACCAGGTGACAGCTTCCCACCAAAGGGCTTATTTGCTTCATCTTCCCCAGAGCCAATTAATTTATTTCAAAGGTCCCAGAACACAGAAATCCAGTCCCACGCAGACCTGCGCAGAGAAGATATACACACCACACACTAGAGGACCATCAGCATGCACTAGGGAAGTGTAAAAAGGACTTTTCCCCTTCAAAGCATTTGACTGAGGGAGGCTGGAATGGGTTTTTCTCCCTTAATTACAAAACTGAGAAAGGGTGGTGAGCTCAAGGAGTTATTTCTGAAATCTGCTGCAACTAGTACAGCAAGCTGGCATATCACATCTTATAGCATATTTCACAGACGTACACCTGAATAACAATAGCAATCAGGGGAGAAATTCAGCAAAATGGACTGTTAAAATCTGAGTTTCAGAAAAGGAAATGGAAACTGCATCTGTGCAGACAAAGGCTTTTGACTGCAGTTACATTTGGTACAGGCAGGAGCCAAGGAGCCAAGCATCCATGCCCTGGAAAAAGCAAATGCCTACTATATGCAACCTTTTCAAACATGTTATAAACAGAAGTTGTGCTTATTTAATTCTGTGCTTGCATTTGCTTTGAGACAGAATCTATATCCCAGATCCAAAACTAGAAAATAATTTTTACTTACATAATTATTTTTACTTATCCCTGACTTTTTTTTTGTCTCCCTACATCTCCTATTTTTCTTCTATGCCACCTTCATTCTTCTGTGGGTTTTTTTCCTGGTATCTTCATTAGGTTATCAAAAAAACCCAAACCAACAAACCAGAGGAAAAAAAAAAAAAAAAGACAACCCCAAACTACTTACTAGATATTTTAACTATGTTCTGATGAAATTTATTCATGTCAGTCTGTGTATCTAATTCTGTAAACCTTTTCTCATCTGAGAAGTCCCCTGAAATAAACTTGATCCAGTAAAGCACTTTAGTGCATCAAGTCAATAGAGCCATTCATTGCTTAAAGGCTGCCATAAGTGCATGTTACTGTGGGGGCCTGAGAAAGAAAGGACTATTTGTGACAGTAAGTGCTTTTTAAATTGTCCCTATATAGAAAAGCTTATCAGTGCTACATTTTCAGGCTGACTGTTCTATGGATATTCAGGAGTGATTTCAACCTCCATTTAAATTCACTTCTAGAAACTATACCAGAGAGCAGCAGATAGCTTTGTCTGTCTGCAGTCCTGAGCCCTTACAAAGAAGAAAAGAAGAAGAAAAGATCACAGAATATTCTGAGTTGGAAGGGATCCACAAGGATCAAAGTCCAACTCCATACCCCACACAGGACAGGCCCAAGAATCACAAATATGAAACTTCAGAACTTTTATTGATACTCTCACAATGCTGAAGTATTAATAGTGGGCAGAAAGCTAAGCCAAAATAAACTCTCATAACTCAGACATAATGCCCACTGCTACAGAATAACTAGGGTCTTTCAATATGAGTTATAAAATGCATACAAAATACCTTGTAGAGTGGAGAATCAGGTCTCAAGAGCAGATTACTTCTTCATACTGGCTGCAGTTTCTACTGCATTTGGACAAGGCTGATACTAAACAGATACTCCAGTTACAAATTATATTACAATAAACAGTGGGTAATATCTCAGCTTTGATAGCTTTCTTTCATCCAGCAGCATTCTTTTATTGCACAGATAAATCTCATTTGAAATCCCTTAGCTTCAAGTATATTCACTTTCCCTGACTTTGTGGGGTTTTTTTGTTTGGTTGTTTTTTGGTTGGGTTTGGGGGGGTTTNTTCCCTTTCCCTTGTTTTTTTGGGTTTTTTTTTTTTGTTTTTTTTTTTTTTTTTTTTTTTTTTTTTGGTTTGGTTTGGTTTTGTTTGGTTGTTGTTGTTGGTTTTTGTTTGTTTGTTTTGGGGTTTTTTTTGGTAATAAATAAATAAGCAGAAATAATGAATTTCTGCTCAGGACATAAAGTAAGGAAAATCTGTTGTCCAAATGTGACACAGCAAAAATACACAGAACTGTGCTTTGACCCTCCAAACATACAGTGAATGGGTAACTCCTTTGTACCTGCAAGTATCTGCTCTTCAGCAGAAGAGAATAAAAATGACTGCATGTTCCAATTTTATAAAGGCATCCTCAAGGCTAAAATTATAGATATTTTTAAAGCCTGAGAGGTAAGTCACTGGGGTCCCTTGCTGTGTATTGATTAAGAAATAAATGGGATCGTTAACTTGTTAGCAAAGTATCATGAGGAGAAGCAGTCTCATGGAATTTCAGGAAATCAATTTAATGTTAAAACTAATTTCTTTTCTCACCCTTTTATGGAGATGTCAAGGTCTATATCAAATGGTCTGAGGACATGATGAGGAATTACAAACTCCAGAGTTCAAATCAAGGCTGATACTGAGGCAGGCTATGGTTATAAACCAGAATATTAATATGTTTGTAAACAGGGAGTACAAACCTGTTCTTTCCCTGCTGCTCTATGAGAGCAGTTGAAATAGCCTAGCTTTAGAGATGGATGGACCTTTGCTGTTAACTTAAACTGGAGCAAAACTAAGAATCTGCAATTGCACAATATTTTGAATGCAAAGATTGCAAGCATCTTCCATGATTATTGATAACAAGAAGACATAGGGAAGTATTAGTTTTGCTACCTTTTCCCTTTCATAACAAGCTTTATGCTAGATAAGCATAAAAAAACCTAGATATTCACTTCCTTTTTTTTTTAAATAGAAATAAACCGGCCTGCCAACAACCACAGTTTACCCCATCAAGGCTCCAAATACTGCTCCTCTGGCATATTGAATCTCAGAGGTAGCTAACAAGCATCTTGTCATCAGAGGGCTGGTATAAACCTGTTTGTCCAGTCATTTAAAGGCTCTGTGATTGCGCTATAACAAGAACAGGTATGTACACAGAAAATGCTAATGTAGTGCTGTGAATCACTGCAGCTTTTTCAAGCCTAGTTCCAAACAGCAATCAAAAAGATGATCTAAACTGTATCCTCCTTTTTCTTTTTATTCTCTGAAAGTTTTGCAATATACCAGTTTTATCACCTTTAGACCCACACCTTTCCTCAGAATCACATGTTTGGTTTTGATCTATTTTAAGGGCCTGAAAGATCTGGAAAACAGAGTTAAAACATATACCGCCCCTTTCTCTATTTTATTTTCACAAGATTAAGATAAGATCAAGATATGCAAGATAATTTAAACAAGGCTTAAAAAGTAGGAGGCTTAAAAAGTAGGAGGCATCCTCATGAATTATTAGTGAATTTGAGAAGTTTTCTTTATGTATCTTGCATTAGTTGAGCCTTTACTTTTAGAGATACTGAAAAGTACTTGATTTCCATTTCTGTTGTTTTAGCAAGAAGCAATGAACTGATCCTTTGTACTGTACAATACCTAAGTAGTTCAGATATTTGTAAAAGGAATCCCCAGGTGTTTTTAAATTGTAATCTAAGACAGTTAACATGACTCTATTCATTCCACATACAAGAATCCCATCCACCAAAAGAAAACAAACTTAATAAAAGCTAGAATATAATCCGGCAAATTTGAAACCAAGTCTCGACAGCAAATTTAAACCGCTGGTGTGGGCAATCCCTATCCATATTGAAAACAGTAGTTTTAAGGATTCTGAAAGCAAAATTCCCACTAGAAAAAAAAAAAAATTTAGTCACCAGATGAAATGCTTACATTATAATGAATCTTTTCTAAGATCACTCAACCCTTCTTTGCCTACAGCAATATGCAAATGGCTTCTTCCACAAGATAAATGAAATAACTTTGGGCTTGAAAATGCCTAAAGCTTACCATGAGTGTTAGAAAAAGCAGTAGCACTATCAATAGTATGTTTTTAGCACAAAACACATATCAGTCACCCTCTGATTTTAATTTCTCCGTTTGAAGATTTCATACATTAGCCAGATGCTTCTCTTAGCTAAATGCTCGTGCTCAAATGCCAGATAGGATTACACAGCAGTGTATCAATTATTCCCCAAAGAGTGATTTCTGTTGAGATTTACACTAAAATTACTAACTATCTTCAAGACAGATAGACAGATCTAACATATTAACACTGTCTAGCACAAGGTGAAAGATGCATAATGAAATTACAACTTTTGAGCTCAGGGCTGGTGCCATTCTCTGGGTAAGGCAGAACCACCGCAAGGCTGCCATAGGCAACTGCCTCCATGGCATTCCCCAAGATTTCCTCCGATTACAGGAAGCAGCCAAAGATATTGCAACCCACTCCTCAAACCCAACAGAGGTTACTACAGCTAGTTTGTCCTTATAATCATAACATAATCTTCTAATTCATTCTAGTGCTACACTGCCCTTTCCATTTCCAATTCTCCTACTGTTTCAACCAAGCACTCATGTAATCTAAGACTATTACTTTTATACATCATACTACTACATTCCACATTTGTAGAATAAAATATAAAATATCTTCCATAATTTACAGATACAAAATGTAAATTACCACTTCACAGAAGTCTTCTGCATTAAGACTACCATCAGGTCCAAGTCTTCCCAATATGAAAAATTCTAGTTGCTCTCTCTTTTTCCCAAGGCCCTATTTATGAATAGCTGATTATGTCGCTTTCATTGGCTTCTTGTTAACTGCTTCAAAGCTTCATTGAAATTCAAATTCCAAGAAGAAATTATGTTTCCTCAACTATAGACTCCAGGATGGAGATATTTGCTCCATATCTAGCAGTCTGTACTCATGAGCAATATCTATTTAACTTATCACCAGAACAAGGTATGATAAGAGTTGGGGTTTTTTATTTGGCTTTGTTGTATGTTTTGGGTTTGGGGGTTTTGTTAGAAAATACACTCTTAGTTTTATTTACTTAAATATTTTGAAACATTATTGCCATAGATGCTGGCAGATATATTCCATTGAATTACCTGAATCTGTTTGATTTAAAAATTGTTCCGTTTTCTCACTTCACCGCGTAACACAGAATACAGATTGAGAGCATCATGAAGCTTTTTTCCCCCCAAGTGCTTCTTTAACCAGGATTTCTTGGATTCTTTTTTTTTCCTCTTAGAGTAAGGGGACTTTAGCTAGGGAAAAGGGAAAAATTTGGGAATGCAACATATATTGGTCATAAAATAAATGACCCATTATAAACAAAAACTTGCCATGATCTTTGGAAGGTTTATATGCATTTTGAAAATGTTTCCAAATAATTTTACAAGTACAACTTTCTTCTTTCATTTATAAAATGCTGCCTTTTGGAGTTAAACATTTAAATTATTTTTAATAATTCATCGTAGCGTCTGTGAAAGTTCACTCTCCTGTTAAGATTTAAAAGTTTAATAAAGGACAATAAAGGGCAAAGATAATAAAGCAAAAGTCACAGCGCTGGGTGCTTTTGGCGCTCAGCCAAGAGCACACCTGTGGCCTCTAAAATGCCCTTTTTATACACCTGAAGTATTACATATTTATCAACAATTATGCATATTCATAAACAATTATACATATTCAAAACCCTTTCCAGTAACAATTCAGAATGGAATCTTGTTTTGGTAGTTCCCGGAATCGATCCCACAGGTGATTGCATATTCAAACTCTTCCGAGTAACCACTCAGAATGGAATCTTGCTTCCAGCAGTTCCCAGAATCATATTCAAACCCTTTTCAAGTAACCATTCAGAATGGAATCCAGGCAAATAGTTCATAAGCATAGCTATTTCCAAGTTTTTTGTTAAATGAAACAGTATTTAAGAAAACACATCTTCACAACAACGCTACCTTATATCTCATATTTTACATATAGCATCTATTTGTGGCAGAGCCATTGTTACATCACTTATTTTAACATTTGCAAAAAGCTAATATTATAGCACCTATTTATCACACGTCCATATGAGATTTTAAGTTAGGCAACAATAACTATATATTCCATGTGGAACATTATGAATGTATTTTAGCAAAACAGGGTATAATTGCCTATTTAAAAATGCTTGCAGCATATTTTATTAATATTCAAAACTATATTTCATATATAAGGATATCTGATTCCTAGTTTGCATGTTTAGCTTCAAAAACTTTTCTCACAAAACATGTAAGTTGTAACTATCATGACAATAAATTTTATTTTAAAAAAATATTTCAAGACTTTTAAAGTTAAAGCAATATTTCCTATTCACTTGGCCAAGTCATGCCTGGGCAAAATTTTTTACTGTCCTAAAAATAGTCTTGTTATCTCAGAATGCAAGATATTGAATAGTTAATCACGAACATAAACCAACTTTATTTTATGGAAAAAACCCGTAAGTTAGGGTCACTGGAGAAACAGCAAGCCAGGAGCCAAACATTCACCTGAACAGGGAATTTGACATGACCTTACAGAACACTGACATTAAAATACAAGAACATAGTCCAGAAATGTGCTGGAATTTTGTCACTGGAATGTATGGCCATAATATTTCCTCAACATATTGCACTCAGCTATTTCCAGAAATAGTAACTAGATGAAACAATCACAGGGAGAAGCTCTTGAACAATATGAGAATTAGAGTTCTATTTTATTTTGCTTTCCTGTGATTTTATTTTCAGCTGACCTTCCACCTTGCCTAAGCTTCCAGTTTCTCCAAGATATATGGATTTATAGTGCAGAAGCAGATAATGCACTCCTAAACAGCAGCTTCCTGAGTCTGCATTGTCTTCCTAAATTCCTCACTATACATAAACTGATCATGAGTGGAAAATTTGCCCTACTACCAAGAAGCCTCTCAGAGAGTGGCTGCAGGCAGCCCAGAGAGTGAAATTCTGTAAAATAGCTATTAATAACATAGCAACATAAATTTCCAGACTTGAACTATATACTGCCTTGGGAATGAGCTTGTGGCTCTGGGTTGATCTGCAGATGGGCTCCTGTAGACCACCTATTCATCTGCTCAGGAGAGGTTTGCATATCTTGTGCATATTCTGAAGCAGTTTGCAGGCCTTTAAGGATAAATGTCCCACACTCTGAGAATCCTTATGTTTCAACTGGCAAGATCCATACTGTCTTTGACTAACTTGATCCTTCACATGTTATGCAAGCTTGCCAGGAACTGAAAACCATCCTTTATTGGGCTTTTACTAGTCCATTTTAAGTACAAAACAATTGTGATGATCAGTATTATTGAAAGCAGAATACAGAATTCCTTCTGAATACAGCAGGAGGTACTGAAAGAGGTAACACTACAAAGGAAAGCGTACACCTTTTGGCTGTTCTTGAGCAAGCAGAGAAACATGAGATAAAAGAAGAGAAAGATCAGACCCTTTTCTGTCTATTAAGAGCAGTATATATATTAGAGGAGATAGACTAGCAATAGTCTTCCGCAGCCTCAGAGGATCTGATTTACTGCCCACAGAAAATCAAATATAATCAGCTCCTTCAGTTTTGAGAAACAGTACTTAGTCAGTCCTCTCTGCTTGCAGGAATATGGTTAGAAAGCCAATAATTATCATAATCCTAGAAATATGCTTAAAGCTCAGATGGTCTATGGGAAAAAATTGTTCTGCTGTGAGTCACCTGATGTCTATGAAAGCTGTGAGAAGAAATACTACCATTAGGTGGTGTGAAATTTAAGACAAACTTTCTGTTTTATTAAAAATTTGATGAATCTTGGTTCTTTCTGAATCTGGAAATTTGCTTGAGGAAGAACAAAAGTCACAAAAGTGGTCACAAGCATCTCATCTGTACTTACCTTAGCTCAAAGAGGAAAGAATATAATTAATGAGATGGTATAAAAGAACACCTTAAAATCCTGCAGTCAAACCTTCAAGAAAATTATGTCCTTTCAAACTCTCATACAATTCAAACCTATATTCAAAATGGCTTTCTACTCATCTTTCATGTAGAAGAGTTATAAAAGGGAGAAAACAGATCTCAAGATTATTACACTGCCAGGATAATCCCAATTGTTCCACATATAAGGAATAGAATGGTGATTTTTCTTATGCTGCCCTTGCTATATCTATAGCCAAGTAATTAGTCAAAAGGGAAAAAGATTTTGTGTGCAAGAATTAATTTAATGCTCTGAACATGCTTGCCCACCACAGCCAAGAGGTGACCTCCTGGCCTTAGTGAAAATATTGGTGTCAGTTGCCTGCCCAGTGGCCTGAAACCAGCTCCCTGAAGTGTCTCCCACCTTTTCCTGCTGGACTGCTTCTGTATTTGTGGAGCAGTGTTAGGAAAAATGACTACCTGCCAAGAAAGGGCAGTGGACTTCAAGAGTTTTGCAGGATTAACTTCATTATAACAGGTTCTCCAGGATAGTCATAGTGCTTACTATTATACTTCTACAATTAAAATATAACAATATAATATAATGTAATAATCCTGTAATAATCATCTGATACAGTCAAGTTTCCTATTAGAAGAAATACTGAGTAAGTACAATGTTATTGTTCTTTCAATCTCTCCCAAGGAAACATGTTCTTGTATTGAGCCTGTTAATAGCTGGTGAAGTAGACAAGGCAAAATCATAATGTACTAAATACTCAACAATTTCTACGCATGTATGAAATGTATATGCATTAAGGACTCACAAAGATGCCAGTTGCCAAAAGCGGCATTCTTGCCCAAAATCCCAACACACCAAATAAATGAATGTTTTGCATTCATACTCAAAATTCACCTGCACTACTTCTCCAACTCCCTATGAAGTGTTTTCAAGAGTTTTCATGAACTTACACTGGTACTTGACAACAAATTGCAAGATTTGTAGTAGCTTCCTCGTTAACATGATGCAATATTACTTTTTTAAGATGAACTACAACAGAAATGTGTTTACCTCCTAATTTTGTCTTATTCTTCCTAAAAAAGCTCTTGGTTTCTAAGTTGTACCAAAACTTCACTATTATTTCATTAACAGCAATACCTTTCAATTCTCCTACAAAATACAAGTATTTGCATGCTTCCTTTTGGGATGTTCTTCTGACAGCTAATAACTGACACACACACACGCAAATAACAATGAATGCCATTATTTTCACGCACAAACAGTGGAAAAACTGAGGACAGAGGAGTTCAATGGAGAAAGCAGGTTTATGGGAAAATTATTCTTCAATTATTTTCAGTTTACTGCACGGAAAAGACCCTTTGTAATAACACTATTTATCAGCAAGAGAAAGGTATGCCTAGGACTCAGCTTGAGGCTTTTAGGTAGCAAGGATTATGTGCACCCAGCGGAAGAAACATCATTCAGCTATAGGCTACCATGTTAATGGAGAGTGCAGAGGCTCCAATCCTTTCCAAAAATTGTCCTAGGCAGTAAAGGGCAGCCAAAACCTGAACTAGGACAAAGCTCTGTTGCAGCCAGAAGTGGAATCAGGGTACAAGTTAAAAATGGCAGAAAAGAAAAATCCCTTTTTTTAGGTGATCATTTTGTTGACAATAAAAATTAGTGTTTCAATACAAAGAATGTTATATGAGTCTGTGATAAACTCAGATCTGCCTTCAGGCAATCCTGGACTCCCGAAATCTGCTCCATACATGGAAATGATTAGCTTGCAGTTTTAGCTATTCCCTCCCTCTCTGATTCTTGAGCTGACAGGAACATTTCCTAAACAGCCTCAATCAATACACTTAGTTTCTCAGAACTAGCAAAATATCTGGGCTCTCTATAGAAATTTGTTAAAGTTTTGTTGTGCCTCATAGGAGCAGAGACCATTAACTTGGTTGAATCATACCAAATTACTTGCAAAACCCCTTTGATGCAAGACACTGCCCACACGGGAAAACTTCAAAACCCATTTGGATTATGAATGGAGATGGATTCCAAAACATGCCTGTGCAGAGAACAAAGCCATTTTTTAAAATTATTTTTAACCAAATAAGAAATAACCTGCCATTCTGCTATTATTAAGATTTTATCTCATCATTTATTTTCAACCAACATGGAAAATGCAAATAACCACCCCCTGCCTGGCACTTGTATATTGCTTTGTTCATATGCTTGAAACAAATGCACATCAAGAGACCACCACTGTACTGCACAGCACATTTATTTTCCTTACCATGGTTCACAAGTCTATTTGGTGCATTTATCATATAAAATAAGTCTTTTGCAAAGACACACCAACAGATTTATTGGAAATCTTTTATGGGGCTTTACTCCAGCCCCAACAAAAGTCTGGTATTTACTGGTGCTTAGTGACATTTTACCTTGTTTATGTAGAAAGCTTGGGATTGGAATAAAACTTGTCCTCCTTTTTCAACTTGCTCCATGCTTCAGGGTTGTTTTGGGGAAAGAAAAGGGGGCCTGGTTCAAGCAACTGGTCTGCTACCTTGCTACCACCATTCCCTGTCCTTTCACACTAAGAGAAAGGAGCCAGATTTATGTAGGCAACTTCTAACTGTTGCTTGTGGTAGTTCCAGCGATCAGAAATAGAAAAGATAAAGCTTCTCAGTTTCTTAAGGCTGTGCATTGTTCATTGGGGAGAAAAACAAACAGAACTACAAAAGAGATTCATCAGAACTACTGAAATCCTACCACAACCAGAGGTTTTGTTTTATACTTGAAATCCTCAGCAATGAATAAGTAACTCCTCATTTTAATCCTACTTGTTCTTTGTATTTTCCTGACATTCTCATATAGAATCAGAAGCCCTGATGGGCAACAGATATAAATGTACGCAAAAAAACCCTTGCAGAATGCATGAATTTGGACCGCCTTCTCAAGAAATTAATTTAAAAGAAGTGGGAACACTTAAATTAGCAAACCTTCACCACTATAACTTGGTGGTTTCACAATTAGCTTCCAAGGCAAATTGATCTAAACTGTGCCAAGGTATTTTCATGGAAATTTGTTATGAGGAAGGTGTTTATACTGTCCTAGGTGACACCTTATCAAGTATTTTTTTGTGCTGCTGTAAAACAATTCCATAGTCCTCTAGTACAATGGATATGTTTATGTGACAAAGGAAAGGCATCTTTCAGTTACTTGAGCAAAAACACTCACTGTTTTCTAATTGCACTGAGCTTTCCACCTCACCAAAGTCTCCATGTAACCATGCCAGTGGTACTCACTGCTCTATTTTTAATCCTTTTACTCTGCACCTAAATTTTCAAACTATTTACAGTAAAAGTCTGTCTCTATGAACCCCCAAACTTAATGAACAAATTAAGCATTACCAGACATATACATTTATTACTATTATCTTTAAACAGAATAATGAACTTATTAGGTTATAGGAAAAAAGGAAGGATAATGTAAACTATTAAAACTTGACTGACAAAGGGTTAAGCTCAACTTAATCAGCTCTGTACAGTTAATATGCATCTCTACTGTATTTTATCCTTTGACAATGCCATCATTAACCACGTGATTATCTTAATTAAGTTCCATTTATTTAGACTAGCATTGAATAGAATTTATTTTTGCTACAAGCAACAGATGATAAAAAATGTTTTTGTGCACTTTACAGCACCTAGAAGGCTTAAGACTGCTGCCCCTACCTGCCTTCCTCTCCTGCTCCCCCAGCATTTAATACGGTGGGCATGGTGGTTGCTGCCAGTAACACCTGAATGCAAAGCTTTTATTGTCAAAATGGGCAACTGGCTCATAAAATATTGGTCAAACCTAAAAATGGACATGTGAAATATGAAGTTCCAGGGAACCAGACAAAATCTGCAGACTTGAAGGTACATTAAATCTGGCATTGTCAGAGCTGGTGTAAATACATCTAGAGTTTATAGAAGATCTATGAAGGATTTGGAGAGATTGGTTTACTGGATTTCTTTAAATAAAGACTGGCATAAAGAAGTGATATAATATTCTGTTTAAATGACAGAAGGTTTTGGGCTGTTATCAGTATATGTACACTGCACAGGGTGTATTGGCTATGGCTGGAGCTCAAGTTTAAACCTCCAAACATTTCTGAAAGATCATACCCGTGCTCAGAAGTAGGTCTTCGTGTGATAGCTGATTTATGCTACTGAAGTAGAGGTCAGCATACCCTCTCTCATTACTCTTGAGGAAAATGGGAATTTCACACCCATAGAAACAGAACGATAATTTCCAGCTGTGTTGAAATCCAGTCAGGCACTGCATAGCTATTAAGCTGCATTACCAAGTAGCATTTCTGACAGAAATTGCAGAAAAACTGCCATTAAGGTTACAGATAATATGTTCTAGTGAAAACAGTTATGAAGTAAAGACATTTAGAATAAATTTCCTCGAAGAGCTGTTAATTAACATCACAATTCCTTCAGTGAAGCCACAAAACTGATTGTCAACATAAAAGACTGACAAAAAAGCATGGCTTCAGATGTGAGTTTCTGTTTGCTTATCTGCTCATTTGTTTTAGAAGGAAAAATTGTTTAGAAGAACAGGAAAGTTTTTTGTTCTGCAATTCTATAGCAGGTAGCTCTGTAACTGTTGCTTCTGGTTTCATTATAATACTATTCATATTAGTAGATTAAGGTTATTGTACTCACATTCCAAATGAGTAACAGTGAACAGCTTTTGACATGAGGCAAATCAGCTTCCCCATTTTCATCAAGTTAGATTGGCAATTGGTATGTTCTGCACTTTGAGCTAATCTACCTTTTTCACTGAAAGTGAAAAGGGAGCATTTTCTATTTCCATAAAAATTTTGTAGTCCAGAGATGCTGACATAGGAAAGCATCAAATACAAGAAATCTGAAAGTTTCGAAAGAAATAAGAATTAAGAGAAGTAACATCTCAAAGTTAAAGTTTGCTCCCTGTTTGCATCTGCCTCCATAGAAAGACCAGCTTATGTACGATGATATCCCACATGTTTTGGTTTTTTCCATTACTTTTCCAGTTTCCCAGTCACTTTGATAATGGAGGAAAAACCCTGGAAAACTATGTCCAAAATATCCATACTTAGCGCCAGGTAACTTTGGTGTTTCTGCTGATGCCCCCAGCCAAGCATTTGACCACTGGTCACAGACTGGTAGGACATGGAGTCCCAGGTAAAGTAGGAGAGAACTTGCTTGTTAATTGGGTACTCAAATCTAGTGAATACAAAAAACCTATACTTTGGAAACTAATCCGTGTGACTCTACTATGCATTTCAGTAAGTGGGCTGCAACTTTTACATGTTACAGAAACTGTTAATCTATGTGGAAGGAACATTATTCCCCCAAGTGAGAGGGACTGCTGGTTAACTGCATCATTTCTATTCATGTAACATAGCTGTTATCGTATAATCCCATCATCATTTGTGACTCTTCTCTCTATGCCCTCTTTTACTGACTGAATATGACAGAAAAGCAATTTTCAGATGCTAAAAGCACATTTCTCTAAGGTACATAACCTCAACGTAGATGTTCCCAAAAAGAAATGATAGGAAGACTAATATTAAACAGAATAACTCAATTAAGTAAAAAAAAAAAAACAAATGTGAGCACAAATCTACTTTATCATTGTGGAAAAATGTAAATGGAAGATTAGCTATTAATGCTGCTTGCTAAAGGCATAGTAATTATGAAATTTATTTTGACAGATAAATGAAGAGTAAAAATTGTCCTGTAGATCCACAGAGCTATCATTCCATAAACTAGGACAGAACCAAACTGAGATCCTAAAATGTGACTTCATTTATGATAAACATCATATGGACCATCAGGAAAAGTTTTGACTGCCAAATAAATAGATGTTTCCCTATCATTAGCCCCCAGATATAATACTGATATTTCATGCAAAGAGTCTGGGAGATGATTGTGAAATAATAACATTTTATTTCTAAAACACAGGTTAATGTGGACTGGCGTGGGTACATACAGTGATCAGTTTGATAAGGTTTGCCTACAAAAATAACTATTACTCTTCTTTACATGCTATGCTTGGAAGCTTTTAAAAAATCAAAAAACCTTCTGTTCAGCATTTACACCTCCCAGTTGGGCTCCAAGCTGGACTTAAGTGGTAGTGAACACATCAGGGTTCGATGATAAACAGCTTCCTGCTGAATCAAGAAGTCAAGATCAAGTAAAGCAACAAATGCATCCCTAAACAGTGGCAGTAAATCTGGGAACTACTGTCATCTGACTTCTGTTTTCTCACTGCAAACTGAATGAGTAGAAATGGCAGCAACTCTCAAAGACGACTTTGACTCTATCAGAAAAGCATCTCAAATTGACTGCAGGTTTTAATCTGCTCTGACATAATTTTTTTTTGTAATTGTTTTTACATGCGTAACATGGATTTACTATTGTCACTTGGTGACGGTTTCTGGTGGAAGTTATTTAAAGACTCCTCAAGTTCTCTCAAATAAGTGAGACTAATGTGTAGCATCTTTTCTAATGGAGCCCAACATCCTCAAGTTGTGCCACAATTGATGAGCTGTCCTTTCTAGTCTAAGTTGCATTAATCTGTTAAATTTGTCTTCAGTAGTATATGAACACACTTGAAGTATTTTTCCCCCCTTGCTATATTCTTTTGATGGAAAGAACCATCTAGTCATTGGTATGACCTTTCCAGAATATTAATTTTTGCATGAACCTTGCCCGTGTTGGTTCTGAGGTTTGTCCAACATGAAAGAGTGCAGAAGTAACAACACAGGGCATAAAACATGACAAAGCAATAAACCTGATGTATTAGACATGGAATGAAATCTTTCTCTTTAGTGAAAGAAAAATCTTCCTTTTTAAAAGATTAATGTCAGATTGTCTCTTCAACAACCTGTCCTGTACTGAATATTTTATCTCAATTTCAGGTTCAAAATGTCTCCCATAAATCAAATTCACTCAGTCAGTGTTAGTAAAAATATTTTTTAGTATAGTCTGACCCTTTAGTTGCTGATTTGCAACATGTGTACGGATAGCTCAGAAAAAAGCCTTGAAAAATCATTATTTCAATAAGAAAATATCTTGTGCTTGTATGTGGCCAATACCAACATATAATTTCTAAATGATAAATCCCACCAGCAGCTGTGTATTCCATTAGTGCATCCCTCAAGCAAGAACAATACAATAGGTACTTGAAAACCTATCCTGTATCTAAAAGGTAATGGTTACTCAACTTTAAAATCCTGAGTTTAGGTCCGGTCCCATACAAGTCATCATAAGTAGAATTTTCCAGTCATCTTTCTAGACTTTTGCTTCTGTTTATGCTCTTGTGATACTTAGGAATATTAAAATTTCTCATTAATATTAGACTTTTAAGCCAACATCATTCTACACTGTTAATTAAACTTCTTGCCCTTCAGGCCAAAAATGGGTCTTTTCCAATTAGTATTAGCAGATCACATAGTCTTTTCTCAGATCAAAGGGTTATTTTGAAAGCTTCACGTGGTTTCTGTGAATACAGCATTAGAAATTTCTTCTTAATGCTCCCCAATTTCTTCCCAAAGGCTATCACATGTCTGCTGTAGTTTGAATAAGGTTTTCCTGTTGAATAAGGGTTGTTAGCATTTCAACGACCTAATCTCAACGAACTTCTTTGTTTCTCTAACTACATGGCTGCTTTAGCTAATTTCTTTCAGAATAGATCTTGAATCTTCCATTCTTTTGTAATATTTTCAATTTATATAGGACAATCGAGACTAAAATTATTACAAAAAGGTCACAGTGCTTAGTGAAATAAGACATAAAAGAGAAGATTTCATCTAATGCAACAAACACCAGAGTCAGCTAAGAAATGTAATCCAAATCTGGATCCAAATAAATCTTTCTTTTCATAAACTTTATGTCTAGTCCAATTACATAATACAAACTTCTGTAGACTTACCATTCAACAGCAGCTAGCTTCAAGTTAGGAAGTTAATGTAAGAACATTTCATTACAAAAATCATTTTAAGTTGGAAATTCAGATTGTTTCAGGTAATACGCAATCTGTACACTTTAAAAGAGATGCTTTCAAGAATAACATAACCAATGTTTTACATTCATTTCCCGGTAAAAGAGCAGTGAACTCTAAGACTGGGGAGATGGAAACAGAATTAATCAGGACAGCTCAGGACTTTAAAGAATACCTCAACAATAACTTTTATTTTTAAATGTGCAAGCATATATGTAACGCTTCTTTATTTAAAATTCTATTTATCTTCTGCAAGGTCTCCTTTAGATCTACAGGTATTTTTCTCTTTTTCCTTCTGCTTGCTAATATAGCTCCATAAGAATCCCAAGAGATACTACATCTAAAGTCGCAGCAGGTTTATTATTTTTAGTCACAGTCTGCTGACAAAGTTTGACTTAATACCGATATTGATTTAATACTAGTAATAGCCATATACAGAGCACAGTACATGCAGCAAAACTCACTGTCCTCCCTACTCCTTCCCATAGCATCAGTGAAGGCTCATTTTATGAAGATTACAGTGTAAATCTCTGGAAGTCATTTTTCAGGCCAATTATTCTGCTGGTAAAATGGGATTTCTGAGTAGGACTGTTTGATGTGTTCTGGCAGTGATGTCTTAGTTCATTTATTGTATAAAAGGTCTATCTAAAGGACATCAAGATAACCCTGCCAAACAACTCCCACACACTACATCTTTCTCAGATTAAGATGACTAAAAGGCTGTATTTCCACAAAGTAGTGTTAGAAAGCACAGAGTCAAAGTGCTTTTATATTAGTAGCACCTAAAGAGCTGGTAATGACCTGATGTGAAAGGCTTTTTTTTCGGGGTGAGAGAAGGAAACAGGCTACAGGTATTGAAGTATTTTTCCACAGTGCTTAGTAGTTATGTTACCTCTAATTTGGTTAACAGAAATGGACTTAAATTTAACAGCCTTGTGGAGATACTTGATAAAAATAATGTCAATAGTGGCATTCAGCAGTGTACAGATCTATTTCCAACAATGACTCCAGTAATCAGATAACTTCAGAGAGATGAGTAAAATGACAGGACGTGCAACATGCACATTTCATTATCAGTGATAAACTCTGACTCTTAACATCATGATTTTATCATCATTGTACTTGCATCATTTTGTTTTCCTAAAGACTTGCATTTCAATATATCAACAATAATTTCATTTTTAGCTGAGTTGCCTCCAGTCAAACACTGTGAACTGGTCAGTTCTACTCCCATATCACTTTCCTACAGCTTCAGTTGTTGGTGCTGTTTCTGCTGTCAGGGAATCAGTTTGTGGCTATATATGTCATCCTACCTTCAGCAAATGAAACAGTCCTAATCTAAGACTATATTTTCTTATCATTAAAAAAAGAGTTAGGTGATACAGTAGCACACAGACAACATCCTCTGTAGGTTAAACTCCTCTGAAATGAACAGTTCAAACAACAGTCTACACTGTTCACTAGTCCAGGTGATGAGTGTACACAGATTATTAGCACATTACAAAAAATCCAGCGGTACATAGGCCAAAAATGATGGTTCACAGATATGACAATGACACTAGTTACAATGACTACATGAGACAAAATCATATCAGGTCTCAGGGTCCTGTCACCTTAAGTTGTGGAAGGTAGACACAGGATTTATCATTAGAGAGGGAAAAATAAAGAAGGTTTTAATGCTCAGCTAAAAAACATCCAGTTTGGGTTTACCTAAGACTTTTTCAAACCTTTAGCACCTTGAGACTGATCACTGAATTTTCCTTACCCTTTAAAGCATGTATGTGAGATGGGAAGTATGGCTACCATTTTGAGCAAATGCACCGGTGCTGCCCTGATTTGATCAGAGGTTGGCTGACAAGGGGATAGGATAGAATATCAGATGTGTCCTGATACAGAAAAACCGGCAGCTGTTACTCAAAAGCTCTGTGACTACATTAATGCAGAAGCTGAGCCAGATCTAACACAGCCTGCTCACTATGGACCAAGGGAAAACTGGCTGTGATTGCTAGATGGAGGCAAGGGGAAGGCAAAGGCAACAATATACAATGAAGAGTGAAAGCGGCAGAGATTGATATGAAGAGCAGAGTGGGAAAAACAAATGACGCCTCTTTGTTTCTCACTTTCACAAGAACTTGTGTTTATAGCTAGGTGAAAAGGATGTGAAGATTGCCAGGTCATGCACTAAAAACTCCTGAAAGTTGCACTCCCCTTGTAACTTACTTTCTGCACTAGGCATTCCTGTATAATCTGTACTGAGTACAATATTATTTTTTCTGCAATACATTTGTTACACACTAGTCACTTAATGGCTTCCTGAGTGCTAACTCCCAGACTAATTTCTTGAATGGGTGAAAAAATGCATAGTAAGCAATGCAAAAAATTGCTAGAAGAAGGTAATGTCATGATTAAGGAAGATGAGTGCTGCTCTGGAGACCTGTAGACTGCTTCTACATGTAAAGCTGATTTCCAGTATGAAGCTGAACTTCATATTTGCATTCAAATATTCTTATTTGCATTTATTGCAAATTTCAGATCTCACAACTAAATTCGTACACAGCTTACAAAGAAAGCCTAATATGAAGATGTTCATTTTTTAAAGTGAAAGACAAAAGTAAGCACCATTTCTTGCAAAACCCCTAAAAAATATTACCTATAAAACTTAAAATATTACCCATTGAATATAGCAAAGCTTTGCAGGATTGGTATAAAGAATATTTGGGACATCCATCTTTACAAACACTACATCAGAGAACTCTATCTTCTATAAAAATGTGTTTCTTAAATATTCTATAATATTTATAATAGGATTTTTTTTTTGCTTTTCATGACAACATATAGTTCTTTGGGCTCATTTCAACAATGAGCTAAGAGACAATGCTAACTAGCAAACCAGCAGCAAGAAACTCTTTAGTACCAATAACATTACACAATGTCAACTAACATCAAGTATTTTAACATTGTTGGAACAACTGAAATCCCTATTACATCTCCTTGACCCTGCCACTAATACTACAAGTCTTTCTCTTAAGGAGGCTACTTATATTTACTTTTTCTGTCTCTCTGCCACACACTCAGGTTTTTAAATAGATCTAAATTTTTTCATGCTGAACCATGCTCCATAATGCACCCTGTTCAGCATAATAATGCCATTATTTGAAAAAAAAAATTAAAAAAACTTATATTTTAAAATAAAATTTATAGCAAGAAAGAGTGACCCTTTCAAGTTTCACATTGAACCAATTATGTATTACTATTTTCCTGCTTTACCCTTTAAGCATTTCAAGAAGTAGGGCTCATTCTGATTTGTTACTGCATATCTTAGTCCATACAATCACACTTTAGAGCAACTAAGGGTTGGAGGTTCTACAAAGTATGAATATTCAGTAAATGTCTCTACAAAACTGAAAATTTCAATTTTTCTGTTTGAAAGTATTTCCTTACAGTTTAATGCTGAAAGGCAGGATATAAGGGAAAAAAAAAAAGTAGAAATGTTCCCTTATATTCAGGTGAGGAACACCAAAACACTAGAGCAAAATTGCTCACAATCCTTTTTTTGTGTGCTCCTTTCCTGTGAAAAAAAGTGTGTTTAAAAACTTCTGAAGAGTCAAAAAAACCCCAAAGTAACTGAAGGCTCTTCTCACCTTCAATGCAGAGAGAATGCAGAAAAACTGAGAAAAGTCAATGAGAATTGCCACAAGAAAATAGTGTTGGCAGCAAGCTGAATCCATTACATATGTACCAGGCATATTACACCCAACGTAATTTGTTTTGACAACAGGAAAGTGGGATCAAACTAGGGGAAAGATCAAGGGCAGATTTCATTGATAGAAGACTGTGCCTCTAGTGTGTTTAAGAACACCCCTGAAGAAAACAAAGCAAAACAAAAGGTCAAACCAAACCAAACAAACTAGAAGTCAAGTATAGCCAGCTGAAGAAATGGTGTCATTATGCAGATGCCTTGATCAGAAAGAAGCAGTGAACATTGTTTACCTCTGCCTGTTTTACCTTCCCTTGGTTGATCAGGCAATGTTGAATGTTATTCAGGAGGTAATAAATTCCTCTTAAGCATCTCTTTAGAAAGAGCAAACTACCCACTTATTCTCTGCTGCTTCCAGGGAGTGGGCTTGTGCTGACATACATAAAGTTCCTACAATATTGTACTTTAAAGCAGCAGCACATCAGGTTTTTTTGCCTTTATCAGTAGTCTGATTTGAATGACATAGTATGTTTTCATGAGTTACTAATAGGAGAGAAATTTGGTGTTCCTTCAGCTAATGTATCTCTTCAGCTTTTTACATTCACTGTATGTATGTATATGCACGTACGATAAGTATAAGGCATTGTATAGAAATTGCAGTCTTTAGATAAATAGAATTTGTGTGCTCTAGCCACAATATCAATGCTTGTATCCCTTATTCAGAAATTAATTAGTCCTTAAATCTGATTTCAAAGACTAAGGCTTTTTAACCTTCAAATTGTGACAACAGTATGCACTTAAATACTTTTAAATCACAATAATTTTGGATTTACAGCTTTTACAGCTGTAGTTCTAATGAAGGGAAGGGAGTCTGCGCCATTGTATAAAGAAAACCACCTTCTTCTCCAATGCATAGTATATCAAAGGATTTACATCAGATTCACCAGTTCTAATAAAAGACCCAGAGATGCTACGAATAAGCAGGTTATGTATCCATCTCTAAGTCCCAAGATATTCCTTACACATATCAGGCAGCCTAATAATAGGAAAAATGTATGTGCTAGAAAACCATGAATCAGTTTTTTATGTCCTAAAACAAATAAAAAAGTCACCTTTATATTGAAAACCCAGCTATAATATCAGCAGGATTCTAGCACTTCTACTGGCAACCTATATCAGGATAAACCATGATACAGAAGTCCTGAGAAGGACAGAGACTTTGTTTTATCACTATGTCATTCCTGGGCAGAAACCATATTGTAGAGCTCGTGATATGCTTGGTGCTCAAAGGAATTCTATTCCAAAGTGACACAATATCTCTAGACTGGAGCTACCTCCTTTGGGTCTTCATAAGTGAAGGGAGCAGTATTTAATAGTTTTCTATCAACCTTGAAAATAATGATAGAATAAGAAATCTGAAAGCCGTTCAAATTAACATACCTGTCAGTAACTTCATGCTAAACAACAAAAGCAATAATAAAAGCACTCCACTAGGCACACACTTGAATGAAATATGGGAAAAGGATTTAATCAATAGGTTGCCCAGTAAGATAGTCGAAAAGAAACTCTTGTTATTGATCTATTTTATTCTCAGGGTTGTTGTTTTTTTGGGTTTTTTTTGGAGTGGGGGGGGGGCAGGGGGGGGGGGTTTTCTTTTTAGCCTTACACAGACAGCATGGACATGCCGGAAGGCTCTTACAGAGTTCAGCTCGAGATCTGTCATTAACATCTGCTTACGTGCACCAGAAATTCATTCTTTCCTGGCTTGTTTCTACTGATTAAACACTCGAGGCTGACAGGGTTACCTCTCCCTCCTCTCTCCTTAAGCTAAGGAATAGATTTAACTTTTTTTTAAAACTGGACATAGTAAAATTTTAGCTGTTTAGTATCTGCAGAATTCTCATGGTATTATTGTCTAACATGGTGCAATGTTGATATATTTTATTTTTTCCCCCAATACACTGAGAGAATTTGACCTCTGCCTTTACTACTATTTCAGTGTTAACTAAAAAATAACCTAGTCCCTTACCTCTGCTGAAGAACCTCTGACCCACCTTTTTTATATCTAAACAAAAAAAGTCTGAGTGTAATGTTATCATTAAATCTCAAAAGCTCTAAGTCTGTGTTACAGTCACTCCCAATCAGAACTCATTTTCTCTAAGGAAATTTAACAACAGTGCCACGTCAGCAGTTTTGTCTTATTTCTTTAAGCACTGGGACTTACTCAATTTATGAATATGAACACTTTATTGCTTTGAAAATTTTGCTTTAGAGAGGTGCATCCTGAGTATGTCCAACAGTGCGCTTCCTCCTCTCCACCCTTTTTTTCCGTCTCTCTGGCACTTTGGTAAAAATCTGTCGTGAATTGAAGAGGCTGGCTTGATGGGAATAGGAAAAGTGCGTGTACAAAACTGTACTTGGTTTCCACTAAATCTATTGTATGGATAATAAAGCTGAAAAGTTTTTTTAAAAAAGACTGAATCTATCCTCAGCTGGCACCAACTTTTTTCATACCTTAACACTGAAATACTGTAACAAAGCATAGGGAACAAAGTCACACATCAGTCTGATCTCATTTTCCTAAATATTTCAAAAGAATTAAATAATTAAGGTCAACTAAGTGATGAGCTGAAGAGAATACTTTTCCTCTTCATTCCCTTCCCAGTCAATGTCAATGTTTTGAAGTTTAAAATGACTGCTTGAAAATCATTCAGTACAAGCAATTGGCTGGATTTGGAAAAGAGTTTATGTGTTCTTCTTTCTAGAAATATACACTTTCCTAATTTTTTTTAAATAACTTCCTCCTAGAATCTACTTAGTTTATAATCTAAGCAAGAAAGTAAACAAACTTCAGGATAATGGGGATTCATTATATAAGCTTTCTTCTAATATTTTCAGTGGCTGGACCTGAGAGTAAGAAACCTATTGTACCTTATAGTTTTCTGAATTTTCAAGACAAAGTTAGAATAATACTCTAAAGAAACAGTTTGCAAAACACTTATTTTGACACTTGCTAAAATTTTGACAGTGCATCTAATCCTCCAAACAGGAAGAAGTTCTTCCTGTGGGTAGCCCCATTAGGATGAATGCACAGACAAATGCTTACCAAGCACTTCTTTAACTAAGCACACTGAAAAACATGCTAATTAAAACAAGTATTTAACACAACCCAGCACCCAGCATAGCCAGTGAGTTTTGTGCCAGTATTTAAAAACAAAAATTATCATTGTCAGCTGATCACAATTGGTAAGGATATCACCAAGCACACTCAAACTAATTTATACTATAGCCAAGACAAGACTTTATAGCTATAGTAGTCAAGACTTATTCCTCTTTTGTGGTATTTTGTCCTGAAGTCAAGTAGTGTTGGGAGGAATGGTTCCACATTAGATTTTAAAGATCAATATGAACCAGTTTTGTCTGTAATTGCACAAATAAAAATCCTATTACTGCTTTCTAAGTTGCTATGATGTCAATTTAGTTAAATTTATATACGTAAAAGCAATGTGATAGACACATTTGAGAGACTGGAAACAAATTAAAGCAAGTCCTCCTCTATTTGTCTACAAGAAATTAGAGTTACAGCACTATTAATCCATATCAATGTTTCACTTGAATAGGTTTGTTGTATCTAACGCTGATGTATTGCAATTCAGAAACTTATGCAGTTTATTTTTTTTTTTCACATTACTAAAACAGATTTCAGTAAAGATTAACTCATAATTTACATGCATAAGCACATACATTATAAAAGGTAGTGAGAAATACTATCACAACTAAAAAAGTAACTATTTTTTAACAAATTATGTTATATAAAATCAATTTTTACAAATTCTGCCAAGAGTACAGCCTGTACAATGAAACAAAGCAACACTGTTCAGGAAAATGTTAAGCACACATTTATTTTCATTTTACTTCATGCTTTCTATTGAACCCAACAAGAATTAAGTTCCACCTAAAAGGTAAGGACTTCTTTATATGCCTTTCTGAATAAGATATGTGGCAGTAAGCAATGTACTCTTCTCTAAATATCTTAACGATATCTTCAGGGTATTTTACAAAAGTAAAAAGTAACATGGTAAGAAGAAAATTTAATAAATAGCACATTGGAGCGTTCTTGGTCCGAGTCTAACTTTTTCATATATTTGATGTCAATTTACTACTCTTGAAAGGTGTCAGATTAAGACACCTCACACTGAAGTTATCTATACAGCCCCAGACACACAGTGCATCAGCAACAGCATTGTCAAATTTCCCCTTAAAATGAATTTGTCCTCTCAAGATGATCAGAGTTTATACACTGCTAAAGAAATGAGTGGTTTTTCTTCTTTTTACCTTTTTAAAAAAAAAAAAATTGTGGAAAAATAATGGAAAGTGATTTTCATAGAGGAAGGAGTCCACTTTCTAGCATGAAGGGGGCTTCAAATCACACATGTTTGTGATCATACATCATACTTGAGCAACTGTGTGATTTTGAAGTCAGGCACTTGGCCTTAAATTGTCAGCCTCCCATGGTGCATTCTCTCACTGTTTTTAATTGCAAATCTCAGTCTCCAGTCTCCCCAGTTAGCAAGTACCAATTCTCCAGGGAGAACCAGAAGTTAAAAGGTACAATTCCACATATGGACAAGTCCAAAAATTTACATTGAAGTGAATGCTCATTGATTCAACCATTACTTGCTCCCAGGTAATAAACCTCATCTTCAGTGAGAAGATAACACCTAATGACCCAAGGGGCAAATGGGAGACAACTTTTACAAGCTATGCTCTGTTCATACCACACCTCACAGGCAACAGAAGTAGTACAGCAAAAGTCCTTTGGTTCACCCAAATTGCCACAAACAGGTCTTTCCAGGTGCTGTCACAAACCATCTATTCTGCCAAACACAAATCTTTATGGAGTATTCAGAAAGCAGATTATAGAGAAAAATAAAATGCTGTCTGTGACCAGCTCCCAGTATAAGGATTTTAGTATTTGCAATGCGTCGCTGTGTCAACCTAAGAGTTCTGTCAGGAGTACCTTTCTGCTTAATTAGTTAAAAACTAATTAAAAAGGAAATTAATTAATTAAGGAAGAAGCAAAAACCTTCTTAAAAATCCATCAAATAAGCACCAGACTGAAGCACCACAGCTTTGTGCACAGTTTCATTTTTGCCATGGCCAAGCAAAAAAAAGCTGAGAACATTTCCTGCTTTACACCTGCCTGACGTTTAACTAGGGCTTTATTATCTGTGGTACGGTACTGCACAAAGAATTTCAGTAAGGCCATGGCTCCTTTTTTCTAAATATTATACCAACACACGTGGACATACTCTGTGACACCATGTAAACTCAATTTTAAATATTTGGCTTTATTACTTTAATTTCAACATTTGGAGTTAGGCACAGGAGTGTTTCATGGATCAGAACTTATATCACTTTTCATATGCACTATTGAAAGGGAAACGTAGATTACTGGTGCTATCAGTGGGGTTTGCCTTGAATTTAGAACAAACATCTGAAGTCTCCTAAGCTTTAGGGATATTCCATGATGTATCTCACCACAGAAACTGAAGCTAGCTGTAAACTACAAAGATAAATAAAAGCCACATGCATCAAATGCAGAATATATTAGAGTTGATTTGCCGCCTCATTTCAACAGTTAGTTTGGGCAAATCTCAGAAATTTTCCAATATCAAAAGGAACTTCTGCATGTTTGGTTCAGGTCCCTCACAATCTCTTTGGGCAACTTTTTCTTGAGTTTCATGGGGAAAAAATCTAGGAAGAAACTAAGGAAGTTCTTGACAGATCAGATTTTCAACAATGCCACAGATAGCTATGTATAGAAGTGTATTCACAGAATAAAAGAATGGTTTGGGTTAGAAGGGACCTTAAAGATCATCTAGCTCCAATTTGCCTGCTGTGTCTCTTCCACTTGCTCAGAGCTCCATCCATTCTGGCCTTAAGCACATACAGGGATGGGGCATTTGCAACTTCTCTGGGCAACTGGTTCCACTCCCTCACCACCTTCACAGAAAAGAATTTTTTTCCTAATATCTAGACCTACTCTCTTTCCCTTCAAGGCCATTCCGCCTTGTCCTGTCAGTACATGTTCTTGTAAAAGGTCCCTCTCCATCTTTCTTGTAGGCTCTCTTCAGGTATTGAAAGGCTGCAACTAGGTCACCTCGAAGCGTTTTCTTTTCCAGGATGAACAAACACAAATATTTTAGCATTTCCTCAAGAGAGATGTGCTCTCTGACCATCTTGGTGTCCTCCTCTGGACTCACTCCAACAGTTCCATGTCCTTCCTGTGCTGGGGACCCCAGAGCTGGATGCAGCACTGCAGGTGGGGTCTCACCAGAGCAGAGCAGAGGGGCAGAATCCCGTCCCTCACCCTGCTGCCCACGCTGCTTTGGATGCAGCCCAGGACACGTTTGTCTCTCTGGGCTGTGAGTGCACATGGCTGGGTCATGTCCAGCCTCTCACCCACCAGCACCCCCAAGTCCTCCCCAGGGCTGCTCTTGATCTGTTCATCCCCCAGCCCATGTTAATAGCAGGGGTTGCCCTGACCCAGGTGCATCACCCTGCACTTGTTCTTGTATTATGGATGGCAAACACATTGCAGAAGTATTTTAACATAATACAATATAATGACTAAGTAAAAAGCAAGACTCATGGTTCTATCATATAAGCATGTGTTCAGGCTTCCTGGAGGGAATTAAGGGTGACCTAGATAACTACACTAGGAGTTTTAAGAGACTGTTGATGCACTCAACAAAGATATGTTAGCCAAGATGCGATGCCACAGAACCATGTCTATGACTAGTGTTATAACTGAGCAGATTAAGTACGCCATATAGTCTTTTGGGCTGGCTTAGTCTTTAGGGATATGTGCATTGTATTCATTGTGGGATGATGACACTAAGGTACTTGAAAACCAAGCCATCTGAGAGCTAAAAAACGGATTTAGGTGCCTGCCTTTAGATAGCTGTATTTAAAATAAGATGGTTTAACATAAACAGACAAGCAATCCTCAGGCTAAAAAAAACAGATTAGAAAATAATCTGTTAGAATGGAAATGCTCTAACAGACTACATTGTTATGTTATCCCAATTTTTTTAATGGCATGTATAGAATCAAGGGAGGGCTTGGATGCTGTCTGCCACCACACTAGGAGGAATTTTGTCTCCTTTCTACATGGCATACTCTGTGATAGATTAAAAATAATTCTGCTTGTGCCTCTGGAGATAGCCTAACACAAATATAGAATCTTTCGCTCAATAACAGGAGTACCACCTTAGATTGAAAATAATCATAACTTTCCATCTGATCAAATCAATTTCAAAATGCCAGCTTATTTTCCATTTAAAGATGTTATTTAAAGTTATAAGCAAACTCACAACCCCATGTTTCTGCTAAATACAATATAAAGGATTTTTATCCCTGCAAAAAATATGTGATTTCAAAGATTCTAAGCAAAAATATGTTTAGATGGCCTTATAGTCAGGATATAGTTTCACACATAAAATTCATTATTAGTTAGAGACATATAACTATTTTTTTTTTTTTCAAAAAGTCAGTAGTTTAAACTAACATTACTGTTTAGCCCAGTTTGATGTTAATCTTAGTATTCCAACATTTAAAAGGCTATCAGATCTTCTGACATTTTAATACAAATACAGCCTGTGGCTGTGACAGCATTTGCCATAGATATATTTTGCCATGATATTTATGTTTCTCTAGTATGTTTCTCTAAATGCATTAAAAAATCTTCACAGTTTCTCTTAACAGATTCCACATGGAGAAGAGTAGATTAGGAAACAGGCTTCATCAGGATAGCACTGATGCTTATCTGCAACTTTCTTTTCTTCAGGGTTTCTAAAAATTCCATTTCAGCAACTGCCTGAATTTCCAAAGGTGTCCTATCAAAACTTTCTTATATATATTTGGTATAATAGTGGAGACTATTAAATTAGATCTATAAGAGAGTTTAGGTTCACTACAGCAAAAGAAATATTTTTCTGTATCCATACCCTTTCAGTCAGGGGCCCTCAATGTATAGGTCAGCAATGCCCACTAAGTGCTGAGACAAAGTGATTTGGGTGGAAGTTATGGCACCTCGTTCTCTCAATACACCCATAAGGATGATATTGGCTGTTGCAAGTGAATGGAGCAATCTTTTTAAGATAAAGGTATGGGAGACAGGGACTCAGAGACATAGCATCCAGGCAGGGTAAGGCATGATGAAATTAACAGAAGTCACACAGGAAATTCCTCGAGGAAAATTAGATTTGTTTCCCCCTCACTACCCCCACCATGGAAGGAAAGTTTAAAAAAAAAAAAAAAGAAGGAAAGAAAAGTGCTTCTAGTAATAAATTACCTGGAGAATCTGGAGAATTAAAAGCCAGTGAATATGACACTAGTAACCTTGAGATATTTCTAAGGAGAGATCAAGATACCAGGCAAAAATCCTTCCAGATAGGATAAGTCAGGGAGTCATTAGACAGAAAATAACATTCCCCAAAGACTCATAAACACCAGTTAAAACTTTTGCACTGATTAATATATCAAACCACTTTGTCATGTTTAAATAGGTCTGCACAGTATCTGATATTCTAGTAGCAGCCCAGCAACAACAAATGGCAGGTCACAGACCATTTTAATCACATTTCATATTTTTTAAATGTTCCCATAACTATAAAAAAGTATAACGTCATGTAAACTAAATTGGTTTAATAAAACAATGTAATTCAATTGAAGTACTTAAAAAAAAAAAAAAAAAGACAAAATATCCAGGCCTATAAGCCCATTAACCTAGTAAATCTTTCTATGCTGTAAGTTGCCAGTAAAGATCTTATGAAGTAAACACAAAAAAAGGAAAACAGCATTAAACATCAAACTCAAAAACTGTTTCATATCATCCTTCATTAATATTCAGTTTAGGGTCATGGAAGTAAGTTGCCTCTCAGGGGAAAAAGCAGTGACAGATTTCACAAAGCAAATAATTCCTGCATGTCCTAATAGAGTGGGTGTATGCTAGAATTTATTCTCCTTCAATTGTAGTTGTTATACACAAATCATTTACTCTAAGATATATGCACTAAGTCCTTGGTTAGCTGAAAATGTTGCTCCGTAGAGCAGGTGGAAGGGACTTGGGAATGTGGTAAGGCTTGCAAATTTTTCACAGAATAATCTCACCAGAAAATGCACGTCAGGATGAACAGAAAGTCTGAGCAGATGGCTCCCACATAATTTCAGCTAGGTAGAGCTGCATATGATTTCCTTGTATCTATCTAGTCATTAAATGTTACTTTAGGCCTGCCTGATGGTTGGTATTTCCAAAGGCACCCAAGAGTATCAAACATCTGAAGTCTCACACAGCTTGAGAAAGTTAATTATCTAACTCACTTGTGCTTCTTTCACAATGACTTTTGGCTCAATCCTACAGCAAAATATTCTGAAATGCTGAGAGCTTGTTTTGCTATGAAAGCTACCATGAAAGCTAAATCCATTGTGCTGTAGCAACATCCTTCCTTTAATACCAAGTGGAACCATGTAAATTCTCTTTATGTAAACAAAGAGAATATTTTGCTCAAAAAGTAGTTTATTCCTCAGTTCCCAGAGAAATGCAAAGTTCATTTTACAGTTAACTCAGTAGATACCTGTTTACTTCACTTAAAACAGGAAGAGAATCAGAAGTATTAAAATTATTTTTAAAAAATTGTTTAAAGCCAGTAAATAAGTAGACAAATTAAATTCCTTTCCAAAAATCATTATTCATAGTGAAAACTATGTACTCACTCAATATCTTTTCAGTAATAAAAATAATACCAAAGCAGATGTTATGCGTAATACACTCTAAGTTTAATTAAAACTGAAAGAAAAACAACAATAATATCAGAAATACATAATTGCTTCCAATTGTAGCAGCAGCCACCTGGTCAAGGTCTAAATTTTCCATAATAAAGCAAAATCTGCTTTCATTTACATCTTTGCAGCTCTACTGAAGTTCACTGATGCTGAAGATAAGAGTCAGGTACAGAATATAATTTGGAGGTCATGTACAGAGAGTCTACACTCCACCTTTCCCACGATTTTTTTCTTTTTGACTCATAATTGCTATAATCTTTTTGGATTTTTGTAAAGCTTTTGATACTGATATCCTTCAGGACAAAATGTTCAGTCCACAGCTGGATAAACACATTATGTGATGTGAGCAATTGGCTCACAGGTCAGGCATAAAGGGTCACAGTGAATGGGGTGACATCAGACTGGTGACCTGCCACTAGTGGGATTCTGCTGGGCTCCATTATAGGCCCTGTTCTCTTCAACATCTTCATAAATTACTTGGACACGGGACTGGAAGGGACACTGAGCAAGTTCACAGATGATACAAAACAGAGGAGCTGTTGACTCCCTCGAAGGCAGGAAGGCCCTGCAGAGACACCTGGACAAACCAGATGGCTGGGCATTCATCAAGTTTATTCATATGAAGTTTATCAGAGGAAAGTGCCAGATTCTGCACCTGGGATGGGGCAACCCTGGGTGTACAGACAGACTGGGGAATGCAAGGCTGGAAAGGGACCTGAGAGTCCTGGTCGACAGAAAGTTGAACGTGAGTCAGCAGTGCCCTGGCAGCCAGGAGGGCTAAGGGTGTCCTGGGGGGCAGCAGGCACAGCATGGCCAGCCAGGAAAGGGAGGGGATTGTCCCCTCTGCTCTGCACTGGGGCAGCCTCACCTCGAGTGCTGGGGGCAGTTTTGGGTGCCACAATACAAGAAAGATACGAAGGTATTAAAGAGTGTCCAAAGGAGAGCAACCAAGATGGTGAAGGGCCTTGAGGGGAAGCATTATGAGGAATGGCTGAGGTCACTTGGTCTGTTCAGCATGGAAAAGACTAAGGGGAAACCTCATTGCAGTTACAACTTCCTCGTGAGAGAAAGAGGGGGGCAGACACTGATCTCTTCTCTGTGGTGCCCAGTGACAGGACCCCAGGGAATAGACTAAAGTTATGTCGGGGTAGGCTTAGGTTGGATATTAGAAAAAGGTAGCCAGGCACTGGAACAGGCCCCCCAGGGAAATGGTCACAGCACCAGCCCTTACAGAGTTCAAGAAGCGTTTGGACAGTACTCTTGGGCACATGGTGTGACTCTTGGGGATGGTGCTGTGCAGGGCCAGGAGATGGACTTGATGACCCTTCTGGGTGCCTTCCAATTCAGCTTATTCAGTGATTCTGTAGTTTGATATCCCCAAGAATAAAGTGATGGGATGGATGAGAGCTGATGTCAAGTTCTACTAGAGTAATTAAATTTTAGAAGACAATATTTCATAAGATCTCTTCAATTCTAGCAAGGATCTTCCAATTCCCTTTAGGAAAGATTTCAATGTTAGATGTGTTGAGCCTCTGCCACTGATGCATATAATTTTGGTCTCAATGTTTTCAGGAGATGTCAGCATTTTCTTATACCTATAGAGCATATTTGCACTATGCTTAGCATGAGACATTTATATAATCCATATCTGAGTTAGGAAATAGAAACAGTATAATATGCAGAATCATGTCTGGTATGTATTCATTAGGCAAATAGATAGCATTGATACAGAAACCAAAACGAGCATCTATACCAAAAGAAAGATTTTTTTGTGTACATGAAATACCCATTGGATTGACTTATAAAGGGAAACATCATGACCTATCAAAATTAGAACCTCAGACTACAAGAGTGAGGTAGAAGAGGTGATCAAAATTCTCTAGTTGCTAGGCATTTTATGGGAAGAGGCCACATTCACTCATCTTATTAAAATTCATGAAAATTGAAAATATCCAAAAGCCCAGGAGGGGTGGGGTCACAAAATCTATTTCACAGAACTGGGAAGCTTACTCTAAATTCACCTTGAAAGCACCTTCCCCATCACAGACTTCCTGAGAGCCTTTTGATTTCTCTCCTACTTAGGAGGAAATTATAGAACTTCTTTTCCTCCCTGAATAGCCCATACAGAAAGAGTTCACTTCAGCCTTTTAGGCAGATTTTAATGGTTTATTCCTGACTAGATCTTTATTGCAAATTATTTCTCTTTTGCTCTCTCTCCAGTTCATCTAGCTAGCTTTATTTTTATTTCCCTTTACTTCTCATATCTTGTCCTCTGTGTCATTTGATATCATAACTACTTTAGTATTAAATATTGTTGAACTTTGCACTTCTCTTTTCCTCTTTTAATTTACTTTTGCCTTTAATTTTAAATTTACTGTTGTCAGAAAACAATGACATTCAGGCATAGGGATGATGGAAGAGGGATGTTAAATAAAGGCTGTGTAATGTATTTCTCTTGTGGAAAAATCTCTTAAAAGGTACGAATCCAAAGGTAAAGAATAAGTTATTTTTAGAAAGATTTCTAAGGGCACCAGAATCACGTGAGATTTTTAAGAGCACCACAGTCATTTCAGTCAGGAAGAATCTGAGTTTATGAGTTTAAAGTGCCTATGACAGATGCTTGGCTCATGTGGTCTAGTCTGGTCCTAATAGCTACACTGTTTTTTATTTCTTGTACAAATTGACACTAAGCAGAAAAGTTGATGGAAAATTCTACACCATCCTGTTTTCACATGGGGGACCATCTGTCTCCTTGCAACGCTACTACTACAATAGGACCACAGAATTTCTCCATGCTCAGGCATTTCCCTTGTTTTCAGAACATATTAAGGTTAATATGTATTAGCAACTAATAAACAGTGTTTCCAAGATAAAACCAAAGCTTAGGCATCATTTAACCACCGAAGCAACGCTGGTTTTGGGAAAACTAGAATTAGAATCAAGAACTGTGGCCTTTTTATTTTTTTGATAACAACCCACTTTTATTCTTTAAAAGAAGGCAGGGATAAGGTAGTGTTTTTCTTTTAAACTGCCTTTCTGATATTGGGTAAAAATTGTAGGACATGAGCAGTATTCCAGCAACCAGCTTACTAGGGTATATTGCAAAGGCATAGCATTCCAAATAAAAGCAGCAGACCTGCATAGCTCATCACACTCTCTTGCAAGTGATGTCAATGGTCAATAATAGACCAACAGTATTCCCCTGAATCCATCAAGCATACATAAGTGCTAATAAAGAGAAACAGGAAATGTTCTTTCATGGAGAAACTACCAATATTTTTGTATTAAATGATGGTATAAGAATAAAGACTTGCTAAAAAGCCCTCACTTGGAAAGTTGGTCTGCTTTAGAAATAAGCAATCACAGCTGTGACTAAATCAACCAAACTAGGCATCACCAAAAGTTATTAGGAGCATATTTTTCCTCAGCCTAACTGTTCTGCTTTATATATTAATCACTCAGCCAGCTGCAAAGCTCTCTCCCATTTTTGGTGATTTCAACAGTAGTTGTTGAAGAAGCTTTTATACCTTTAGACTAGGTATATAAAAATATTTATAGCATTTAGTGTTTACACTACGTGGCCTTAAATGAGAAATTTTTATATTTATCAAGCTTAAGTTGTCCCCTACCCTGATGAAGAACATTCATATCCAAAATCTAAGGAATGTAAGGCAAAAATCCAATATTTTTCCTCTTCACAGTTGTCTCTCCCCAGCACTAAATTCTCCCTCTTTCAGAATCCTATCTGGCACATGGAGGAGATTTTTTCAATAAATCAATACTGTAATAAAAAATGACTGTTTCTACTCACTTCACATATTAACTGAGTTTCTCTTATACAGATAAAATTATTCACCTTATGCTCTATATTTGACATTCATTTTTAATAACAGACCTTAATAAAAGAAGCACCTGGTAAAAACGTGAATCTAAAATATCACTATGTTAAATCTTGTCTGCTTTGGCATAATACCTAATGACTTAATTTGGTTTCAGAAAGAATAATAACATTTTGCTGTTTTCAAAGTATACATTTGAAAAAGAATACCATCTGAAAGAAATGCTATGAGTATAAGGCATATTAAGTAATAGCTATCATTTTTTTTGTCAGCAAAATAGAAGGCTACTGTTTTCAGCAAGAATGAAATTAGCAGTTTATCCATGAAAAAATGTAAAAACCAAAGCCAAATTATATGCTTTTCCCTAAAATCATTATAGCATAAATATCCCATGTCATGGTTTAACCCCCAGCCAGCAGCTAAGCACCACACAGCTGTTCACTCACTCCCCCACAGTGGGATGAGGGAGAGAACAGGAAAAGTGAGAAAACACATGGGTTGAGATACAGCCAGTTTCATAGGTAAAGCAAAAACCACACTCAAGCAGAGCAATAAAGGAATTCATTCAACACTTCTCATGGGCAGGCAGGTGTTTTGCCATCCCAAGGAAAACAGGATTTCATCACATGGAATGGTGACTTGGGACAACACATGTCATCACTCCAGACATGACCTCCTTCTCCTTCCGCCAGTATTATATGCTGAGCATGACTCCATACGGTATGGGATATCACAGTGGTCAGTTGGAACCACTTGCCCTGGGTGTGTTCCCCCCCCACTCCAGTTTCTTGTGCACCGACAGCCTACTTGCTGGAGAAGGGTGAGAAATAGAAAAGGCCTTCAGGCTATGCAAGCGCTGCTCAGCAGTAAGGAAAACCTTCTTGAATTGGCAATACTCTTCCCATCACAAATCCAAAACATATCCCCATATTAGCTGCTATGAAGAAAATTCTCTCTATCCCAGCCAAAGCAAACACATCCCTGTAGCACCTGTATGGAAACTAATGCATACCTGATAAAACTGCTTGCCAGCACACGTACAAACAAAGAACAAATTACCCTCCAAAATTTTAACAGGAGAATTTTCAAAACCAATTTTTTGTCTCACTCCATGAAATCAGTTGAAAGAGGAGGCAAAGCATAAGAGACTCATTGAGCAATACCAGCAACCAAAAAATATCTGCATGTTCTGCTAAATACCATCATCCCAAAATGGGCCTCGCTAATTTGGGGACAGCCCGCCTGACAGAAACTGCAACTTGAATCACTGTATTTTGAGTAAAGCTCTGTTCTGATATAAACAACACTGAAGAGTTGCACAAGGTGTAGAGGTCCAAAATGCATAGTCAAATCAACATCATTACAGCACATGCCTTCACTTCATGCCAATTACTTACCCAGATGTTTCCATCTTGGTGGTATGGTTTCCAGTTTCTCCCTGTATCACTGTAGAGCATCCGATATTGAGTGACCCAGTCAGAGCTGCTGTACCTGCCCTGAGTTGCAATAGCACTGATCTGCTTCCTGTTCCCAAAATCCACTTGCAGCCATTGGTAATGATCACTGTCTGATGGAGACCAACCTCCTGCACCTGTTGTGTAGAAACAGAAGAGAGATTTAGATCTCAGGCGGTTGCTTTGATGTGAACTCATTGTGGAGATGCTGATTGCTGGAAGTCAGCCCTGCTGAGAGGAACAGAAAACCAAAAAAATTTGAACACATACGAAAGAAATTTGAGTTCCTATTTTTAAAAGAATGCAGAACAAACTTTAGTACAGGCTTTAAGTACATTAACTCTGTTGCCCTAATCCAATTTTGATATAATTACAATGACTTAGTGGGATGCCTGCTAACCAATCAATGCCTTCATAATGCCTTAATTACAGTTTATTACTTTTTGCCAAATTATAATTTTTCAAGGGTTGACCAATTTGCCAGGAAGTCCTTTGTCAGAGTATGGCACAAATCAATAAAAAGTTTTGCATTTTCTATGCCTTTTCAATAACATTTCAAGTTGAAGAGACAATATAGATAAAAAGAAAGGAAATAAGAGCTAGATCTCTACTTTTCTATATTTCACTATAGTGCCCAAACTGAAAGATCTACCAGAAGAATTTAGAAAGGAGCAGGTACTGCAGGGCTAGACCCAGTTTTGATCTGTTGGTTGTAAAAGATGTCACAGATTACATTGGCAGATGCCTTACACAAGTGTTATTGCTCTTTATGGGTCTATGAATTAAGTTGACAGTAATACTATTAATATTTTTCTCAGCCACTAGACTACATTAAACTGTTCTAAATAAAGAAGGCCAGTGATGCATAGATAAATGTAGTATTGAGACATTAATGCAATTTCTTATTCTGAAATAAAAATATTAAGGGAAAAACTGTATTAGGATTCTTCAGAGAATAATACAATTTCTCAGATAGATATTATAATGATATATCTATTATAATGGTAAGTATTAGGAAATATATGAAAGAAAAAATCTCATCTATCAAAACAGAGAAAAAGTGGAATATCATTCTCTTTATAATCATATCAGACATTAATACACGGAAAACAAAACGTTTACAGACTTGATGTGATTTACAGGGGTTTTATTTTGCTTTTGGCTTTGAACCAAATAAATGCCTTGGCACACCACCAAATCATGTAGTCTAGTCCATGGGCTAATTTTTGTTGCTTTTAATTTCACTTATACGCTTCAATTGATGTCACAAGCCTCGTCTGCTTGCCAAACAAGAAACTTTGCTATACTGCATCTTATATACTCCCATCATTAGGCGGCAGCATTGCCTCAGTCTTAGGCAACCCTAAAACTCATGCAGCTGCTGCAGGTGTTATCATTTGCAGGTCATTGGACATTTTAATATTGTCACATAAACAGGATGATCTGATGCCTTAAGTGGTTGCCTTTCATTGTAATTAAAAGTGTAGCACTACACCAATGACAACTAATTTGTTAAAATTTTCAAGATTTACAATTGATGCTTTCTCACTGCTCTACCCAGCGAAGTAAACGGGATACTTTAGCTGTAGAGAATACTTAAATGCTATTTAAAACAAACTCCAAAAAACACCCTTATTGAAAAGCACTTGCAGCGAAAAAAATTCCCACACATTCCCAAACGCAAACTAGCTCTAGTTTTGCAGAGAAAGGTACCTGATCATTCAAAACAGAATACAGCTTCTTCATAACTACTATGCATGGAGATTGGAACAGTTAGCTCTACATACTTCTTGTAATAGCAGAGATGATGTTTTCTCTCCCTATCCTAAGATCCTCATCAAATTGACTTATCTGAGACTGATGGCACACAAAAAAAGTTGCCATTGTACAAAAGCCATCTTTGTAAAAAAACCTTTGGTGGCTACAGAAAAATAATAAGGTTCAAATGTGAGCATTTTAAAAAACTTTTATGAAAGACAAAGTTAAAGAATCAATCACTTCATCAATGCAATTGTTGAAAAAGTATGACATATTATAGTGCTATGAAGGTTAAAATAAATATTATGGTTTTTACACTTTTTACTTATGCAGGAGATTTGCATTAAACCAGGAGATTTTTGTTAAGCACATTTAAAGGAAAGGACTGAAGCATAACAAAACATAATTTCTTTATTTAGTACCTTCATAATACTGAGACAAGACTTTGTCTTTCTGTAACTGATAAACATTCATTGTAAATTGCAAGTAGATTTCAAAGAGTCTTCACCTACAAATGCCTGGAAAAGTTTGTAAAAATTGATCACTAGCACTCCTTTTCCTGGTTATTTATTTTTGTGTAAGAAGAGTTGGAAAGCATTTTTCACATCATGCTTAAGAAAAGTTAGAGAGATGTGACACAGTAGTCACATCTAGGCCATGAGATGGAAACACTGGTATTGCAAGAGAGACTGCCCTATAACCATTTCTAACAAGCAAGAGACAAGACTTTTTGTCAATGTTGCAAAGAGCAGGAAGCAATATTATCCCATGTCTCAGTTCTAGGTTTGCCTTCTGGCCTTTCCAAGCAAGTAAAGAAATAAATAGTCAAAAGGATGAAGGAGAAACACACTGCATGACAGCTAAATGTGCTGCTGAGCAGACCAGCGTAGTGAGGGAATGGTGGTCAATCGTAGTGGGCCGGGCAGTCCTCAACCAGTCACCAGAAGCAGCCTGTGAGTATCGATTCAAATTGTCCACTTCCACTTTGATTCACCAAGATGTGTAATTTGGGGGAGAGGACTACTTTGTTCATTTTGTTGCTGATACATGTAACCTCTAGTGATTGAAGGATCCCTTTTTTTAATTTTTTTTTTTCAGATGCATGCTCTAAATAGGTTATGAAAAAGTTGTATCACATACAAATTTCCCCACAGTGCAATCCTGAAAACAGCCCAAAATCACTGGAGGAATTTAAGTGCATTTGTGTCTCCGTTCAATCTAAGCAGGTACAAAAACCTCACATCCCCATAAATGTGCACATGCTCACAATTCCACATATCATGAAATATTTTGTTGAGTAAATCCCAGCTTCTTCACCAGAATTCAGAAGCTGGTGTGATACTGGATTGGGAAAAGAGGAGTTACTGACAAATAATATATTTTGCCTTTTTAAAGGAGTGAGGAATTTGGAAATCAAACCGAATTTCCACAATATGGCATTATTTTTTAAATAAACAGAATTTTATGGCCAATACCTTATGAAAGAATAATGAATTATCTTTAGGGAAGGATCAAAATGACAGCAATGTTAGTAGTTTTCAGGGAACATAATGTCATACTGAAACCACAGTGGTGTATTAAATTTGTTGAGTAATTGCTATTCAGTGTTATTATTCACACCTTGGTGTAAACTGTTCATTTTTAATACTTATAGGTTATATCCTGAATTTTATTACATTTATTATTTGCACTTTTTATTATGGCAGAAAAATAGGCACTGGATGCATGTTTTTTTGTACAATGCTCCCTTTAATTCATGAACTGCCTTTTAATGACAAATAGCACAATGTACTATGAAATCAATAAGAATTAAAATTAGATATAGATTAGAGCTTAAAAAATTGTTTTAAAGATACTAAGCAGATGCATATAATACAGTTGACTTTCCTTAAAAAAGGTAAGGAGCATTTATGGAGTTTTTTGTTAGTAAAGGTACAATAAATTCAATTGCAGACAATATCTGCTTCCTGTTTTTATTTTTATGCTATCCCAGAATTTAATGTGATTAAACATATTGACCCAGTCAGCAGCCACAATAATTGACCCAGTGACATGAACCAAGAGAATCCCTGGACACTGATTTATACCATATAGCACTCTACACCACACACAGGAAAACTCATTTCACCTTGAGCAAGAATGACTGTACATGAATTTTTGTTAATAGAGAACTCCAAGTTCAACAAGAGTGAAGTCAGCACTGAGCATGTGGTCCAAGTATCTTTGAGGATCCAAGAAATTTTCTTGTGCATAAAAGCCTATAAGTCTCAATCAACAAAGCCAGCCAGAGCATACCTATGGTAAAAGGTGGCTATGAAAGATTTCATAGAGCTTCATTTTCAAAACAAGTAATTTGATCTGCTCCTACTGCAGACTGACCAAACTATTGAAACAAACACTCATGATAAGTCTTATTATGCAGAAGATATTAAACTGTATTCAGAATGCTAAGAACTTGTAAAAGTGGAAATTGTTAATGATTTTATACCAAATAAAAACAATTGCTGACAAACAGTATTAGCTTCGTTACAAGACTTGAAGTTCAAAAATTTAATTTTTAAAATTATGAATATTCCAATGCGTTTCATGTTTTTATTGCATTTTATTCCACAGGTTCATTCTGTGGAACAGAAAGCATGAAAACCATAGTCTGTCTCTGAATGACACATGTAAAAGATAGCACAATCTACTTCTAGGAGTATAAAGAATTTATGTAAACATGGGCCTATTTTTTCATGTATAATTTCTTCTTTTTAATTAATTACACATTTCAGCTCCCTATTCAAAGTTGGGGAGTGAGTTACCTCCCCTTTACTGCACAAAAAGACAGCCAACATGATGAGTTAGACTTATTTTATTATTCCCCACGATGAATTGTCAGTAAGCAGCAAAGCTGGGGTAGGCTCACAGATTTTGATCCAAACTGTCATAGGCTATTGAGTTTACAGACCTATAAGAAGGCGGACACTAACGATTTTTGAAAATATCTGTTTCATTTCAGTTAGAAATCATTCTTTTGAAAATTTCAAACTTCCATTTTCATTCATGACGAAAACTGGAAACATTAATTTGCACTGGAAGAATCCATTCTTGTTTTAGTCTCACTTGTTCATCGCTCCCTACTTCAAATCATAAAACTAAAAATATCAGTACTTCAGTAAGTCCAGTGTTCTACACTTTTCAAATCAGTAAAAAAAAAGTTTCAATGACATGAGTTAAAAATAAGAGGATTCTTACTCAGAAATTTCATTAGACAGCAAATTAGAGATGTGGGATGTAAGTTTTGTTGTACTTACAATTCAGGGGATTATTTTATCTAATCCTAGAATAATTCTATAGCCTTTCAGGAAGGAAAAAAAAATATGCCTTTTTAAATGATTATGTAATAATAGCCTGAAGCATTCCTAGAGTTTGAATCTTCTTATTTGTATGGGGAAACCACAACATAATCTTTCAATGAGAAATAACACTTTCTAGGTCACTGCAATAGCATGAAATCCATACTGGTTGATACCTTCCAAGACATTGCTTGTCATTCCGCTACATAAAAGATAAATCAAGACCAAAAAGAAATTTTTGAAATACTAAGATCATTCATTTACTGCGCTTCAGAGAAAATATGTGCAGCCATTTTCTACAGTACCCTAGAACACAATATAAGAGACCCAAACTTTTAAATGGCATAAATCTACCTGCACTGTTTGTCACCATTGCAGTTAAGTAGGACATCAATGGAGGTTTTCATTTTTGCCTTGTCTTCCTCTGTCCATTTATTAATACAGTGTAGATAAAGACATTGTTCAAAGAAAATAAAATGCTTCCAGCTGTGAGACCCCCAACATAGGAAGGATGTGGAACTGTTGGAATAAATTCAGAGGAAGACACAAGATGCTCAGAGGGCTGGAGCACATCTCCTATGAAGACAGGCTGAGAAAGCTGGGATTGTTCAGCCTTGAAAAGAGAAGACTTTGGGGTGAATTAATTGTAGTCTTCTAGTGCCTGAAGGGAGCCTACAAGAAAGATGGAGAGAGACTTTTCCCTAAGGGTGTGTAGTGACAGGATAAGGGGGAATAGCTTCAAACTGAAAAAGAGTAGATTTAGATTGGACATTAGGAAGAAATTCTTTACACCTAGAGTGGTGAGACACTGCAATGAGTTGCTCAGAGAAGCTGTGGATGCCCCATTCCAGTCAGTGTTCAAGGTCAGGTTGAACAGGGCTTTCTGGTCTAGTAGAAGGTGTTGAAACTAGATTACCTTTAAGGTCCCTTCCAATCCTGGAACACTAGAGTGGGTCTAGTCACACTGAGAAAAGTTATGCTTATACAGAAATCTTGGATGATTGAAGACTTTGCACTTCAAGCTGCTTTGAGGGGGGGTCACATTTACCATATATTTAGTAGAGTCCTCCCACAAAGACGCTCCAGTCCTCATACAGGGCTTCACTTCTAATTGAAGCAATCTTTCCCTGATACTGGCATGGACAAACATTTATTTCCTTATCATAAACAGCATGCATTTGTTTATTTCTTGTATCCATCTGCTGTTCTAGCTAAATTTGGATTTATAATCCATTCCCTATCTTCAGGGTAGGGATTTGCTTTTGCGTTTTTGAAAAGCTCTTCTTTTTAGCATATAACAGTAGGGATGCATTTGCAGACAAGACCATGCAACATACCAATTGTGGGCAAATAATGAACATTCTGCTTCACAACAAGAAAAGGTTGACATTTAAAATGTAAAAAATACTGAGAAAATAGCAGCATGAGAGAAGAAGAGAACAAAAATGATGACTAGATATCTTCTCTGGAATTCACTATTAGAATTTACCCCAAATCAAACCATATTTACTAGAAACTGGCAAATTAAATCCAACCTTTGACCTACTTCTCCATGAATTTCAACAGCTTTCTAGAAGTGCAGCAAGAATTAGGTACCAGTAAGCTCTGAAGCTCTAAGTTCCCTATAATATACATCTAATAAAACTCATTTTGCAGGAGTAGAAGATTGGAAAGATCCAACATTCATTCCTAAATTAGCCTTCCTTCATAGCAGCTGAAAGATGCAAGCCTATAAAGGGGGTATGCTTTTCATTTCTTTAAACTATGTAAACCAACTTCTTTTTCTATTTTGGTGGAGGAGAGCAAGGATCAGCCCTTATTCACTTTAGCAAACACTTTTGGACATTGTTAGACTAATTTTACAAGATTTGCCTTCTAGTAAAATAATAGACAGGGTATGTGTGTGTAAAAAACCCTAATTATATTTCTTAAAATTAGTTTATTTTCATTTAAAATCCTGAAAGTTAAAAGTAGAAATAACCTAAGGGACAACAGTACTTATCAGGATACAGTCCACATAGATCTTTTTTAAAAGAACATTAAAATCATTATATTATTTTTTAAATCCCAGTAGATCTTTCTTACAGTAAATGCAATTAAAATAAATCCCTTGATGTACTGTCTGCTTCTTAATACCCACTGCTTCCTAGTATATCTTAACTGAGCACACACCACATATGAGAAAATGAACAGTCAATCTGCCCTAAGGAACAGTGGGGATATCTAACAAAAATTGATGCAAAAGAGATCTTATTGTTTTCATTCACAGTTGTCAGACTCAAAGTAGGGGGAAAAAAGTCAAAAACCTAAGGAGTCTCATATCCTGAATTCACTGTTGGGGAAAAAACACTTTGCAGCTTTGGTTATTTTAATGAACACATCACTTTAAACTATGCCTTTCCCATCTGTTCTGCTTTCTAATTACATATGCAAAAAGAAGCTCATTCACAACTGCATCCTAATGGAATCTTAAACAAAACTTGGATGAGATTTAAATATTCTGTGTGCATCATCTGTATTCAAGGCATCAAGCAGCTTCTTCTCCATGAGGTGTTTTCTTGTTGTCTGGGCAGAAAGTTGAGGCAAGGCAACGGATCGCTGCACCCTGGCATGCAAATCCCTTGCATACAAAATAGCCACAGTGGCATACAAAAGACAAGGTAGAGAGTAGAGAGATCTCACTTTCCTCACATCACCTTTGCAAGTACCACGACACAAATCTCTCATTGTATGTTTATGCATTGCAGCACTGGGGTTTTCCTGACAACTCAGGTCATATCCCTAGAAAAAACTAGCAAGTGTATAGTTAATGGATAGCAGATACTATCTCTGCATTGTCTCTGCTGAGCAACCGAGCCCTGATTAGCAGATTCTTATCCAAGATTTTAATGATGGTCAGATCATAAATAGCAAAGTATTACTGACTGTGACTGAATAGCATTCAATACAAAATACATCACTTTAAAATGCAGGTATGAGCTCATTACGACACTTCCTTGTAACCGCTGTGATCCTTCCTTGGTAGAGATGCCAGAGAAAAAGGAATTCAGGTATTCCAGCACCTGATTTATACCATTTCAATAGCAATGAGATGCCTAAACACTTCAGTCACCTAAATCATCCTGTTCCCATTAGTTGAGCCCATAAATTGTTGGAAGGCAAAGCTGAATTACTGAAAGTTGTATCACGGTGTTCTAGCCTATCTTGATTAATATTTTTCCCTCAAATGATTGCACATGAAAAATGATTAAATGATATAATTCAGGTTTACATATCTTGTTCTGTGTCAAGTCTTTGGCCATAAAAGATAAAAGCTGAACCTCTAGTCTTACAGAGACTTACAGTGTGGCATTCTGTAGGGAACATAGTTTCTGCAACTGTGCTTCAGTATATACCAGTGTTCTAGTTATGGGCAAAAGCTCTCTCTGTTTTCTATCTATGTTTTTGACTGCAAATCTCCTGTCCTGTCTCTCCCACAAGAAAATCTCCCATGAAATGCTGTGCTCATGGCATACTCTCTCCATCTCTTTCAGGCCCTTAAAGAGTCTTAGCCCAGCAAGTAGAAAAAAAATTACCCGGCTCCTGACATTAAATACAGTGAAGTCCAGCTCCATTAATGATTACCAACAGTCAACCTTTGCTGGCTGCTCCTCCTGTTTGCAACACCCACTTGGGTTCAGCTCCTGGACTGCTACAGAATCTGAAAACTGCACACTTCTTCTCTGATACTCTTTTTACATTTCTATCAGTTTATTATTCTTACTGCTGTTTGTGTCCTTTGGGGTTTTTAGTTTGCTTGGTTTTTTATAAAGTTCTTCTCTTGAGATTGGCAAGAAAGAATCCATTCAGGAATATATTCAGGTTGAAGACTCTTCCCTAGTGTTTCCTATCCAGGCTAAACCTGCTTTTCCTCTACATTCTTTTCCATCTGCTCAAAATTTCAAACCTGAATTCCCATTTTACAGGAATTTATGAGAAGCTGGTCTCAACCCAAATAGTAGTGAATTCTCAAAATTCAAAATTGTTAATAAAGCAGTCTGAAATATTCCTCTCTTCTTGAGTGGTAAAATCATTGTGCATTTCGATAATTTTCCACAAAAAATTGTAAGTGATGCTAATGAATTTTCATATAGAGGTTCTCATTCATGGAACAAAATCATTGAAAGTAAAAAAATAAATTAGCCATTGAAACCAAAATTTTCTGAATAGCCAAAAAGAGTTTTCTGAGTCTTTTCCATATGCAAATTGCCTAGAAAATTAACAGTTAGAGGGAGATATACTATCCTCTTATTTGTGTCAATGTAGTATTGACCCAGTCCTGAGAAAAGGACAAGACTCTTTGCTGTCTGCCTAATTGATTAGCCACTGCTTCCAAATGCTTCTGCAAATCAGACCTTGCTCAAGATATCACAGGAGCTCTGATATCACCAGTGCCATGCATACAAGCTACTGGTACTGCTCAATCTGTCCTAGTAAATGTGCTTAATTCTACTGGTTTTCCTTCAGCAAGCAGGAGCACAGAATTGCGAAATATTGAGAGATGACTTTTGAAATCTAATGTATGGCTGATTCAAGGGGTTTGTGGCATTTTCTGTTTCAGCAAAGCTAAAAGAAAATTTCTTTTTCATTAATGAATCTATTGCAAGCAGTTCTGAGATCCTTATCCTTTCTCTCCACTAAGAAAATATATTCCATTTTTAAAAATTACTCTGTACTATATCCATTTTAGTGATGAAAGCTCATATCATGCCTTTTATTTTGCTAATAGCAAAACATTTATTGATATCATATGCAGAGTTACAACAACATGGGAGGAACAATTTTATTCTCTATTTTAATTTGCAAAATAATATGTTCATTTCAAGATAGAACCATACTACAGTAGAATTCAACTTTTTAGGGCAGCAATTTGCCTGAAGTCTATGGTAAACTACTAATAAATAATGATGATTCCCTAATGAATTTATACTCCTTGGAGCCAAAACATAGCACTGTATACAAAAATCATTATAATCATGTGAGACTATATGAGGGGGAAAAGAAAAAAGCCAGCAGAAGAAGTTATAACACTAATAAAAGTATCAGTGCTCTTACCAGTGGCACCAAATGTTAATTTACCCTCATGGGATTAACTAATCTGATACATTTTAGACACTAATCAGGGTAAGAAATTCTGCTAGGATTTTTATTCAATATAAATTAATGAGAACTCAAAGTTCATTCAGCAGAGCATTTCAAAAATTACACTATAATAAATTAAAAGCCTCAAATGCACACTCCAACCCTTCTTTTTAAAATTTTAACCCACAGAAGGGACGAGAATATGGAAATGTTAGCTTTAGACTAGGAAGGTTCAACATACAGAGTCTGGGGAAGGATTCAAAGCAGGATTTAACTTCAGGTGTCCTGAATCACCTCCACTTCTCCCCCTGCCTCAGTTAGCCCTCTAACACTCTTAGGATAGCATGGCTCCCTAGGCTGAAATTAATCTCTCTGCAGCTTCCACACTCTTCATTTAAGCTCTTCAGGCTACCGATTGAAGTGCTTGTTCTGAATGCATTTTTTTCAACACTGTCTGTCAAGACTCAACACTGCTGAGAAGAAAAAAGAATTTTGCATGTCTAGACTAACTCAATATACCCACTCCCCCAACCAAAGGAAAAAAAACCCACCACCTCAAACAGCTAGAATGCAGATTGAACCTAAGTACTTTCTGTTGCTACAGAGCAGCATTTGGCAGATGAGGAAACAGCCACAGCTACAAAAGGAGTATTCAAGACAGAAATAATCTAACTTGGCAGAAGAAACGCCCAGGCAAGAAAAGACCTAAGTGAGGATAAAAATAGCTTTAGTTTGTGTGCATGTAAGCTGCTGTAACACATCATTCACCTCACACAGACAACGGTGAAAATAAACAGTGTTCTGAAACTTTATGAGAAATACTGTATGGCTAAAGCTAATAATTTCTCCTACTTCACCATAAATGTACAACCCAGGGTTCTATCCTCATAGAGCTTGCTGCTCTGACCTTACAGGACTTACATCATTCTCTTACTGAATAAAGCTCACGGTTTTTCCTGCACGCTGAAACAAGCAAATCTTGCTAGCAGTCTTCAAGGAAATTTCTGTCTGCTGAGCCTAGACAAGGAAACAGTACTGCAGCTCAAGATAAATTGTCCAGGACCATCCATGCAACTGTATGACAGCTTTTTCATGCTCTCCTGATTCACTTTTATATTGAAGAAAGCCACTTATCACAGACAGTTAGTATTACTCTGCTTTCAGCTATGGATACAATTCCTACTGAAGACAGAGGGATTTTCCTTATGGCAGAAGCCCAGGAAATAAGTATGCTGCAAGAGCTTACAAAGCACTAAAGTAGCGAAATCACTACTTCTGTAAAAATTGAATCCTATGATTATTGTGCTATAAAAATGTTTTAAACAGGCTAAACCACATGGCTTAAGAAGAGAAAGTAAGACATGGTAATTGTATCTATTAAGGTTAGAATACAGGTTTAAATGCAGGTTTTTGGAAAGAATGAAAGAGAAAAAATATATGCTGTTAATTTTGGGTTTAAAAGCATCTTATCCCATAATTTAGCTTCTAATTTGGCAATGTTAATTAAGCATCAAAAAATCAGTCACTTATAAGATCTAGCTAATGCTTATGAAGCCATTGCAACTTTTTTTCTCTTTTATTTTTTATTAGTACAATGAATTTCTTTTTCCTCATGAGTAGAAGCAGAGTATCACTTGGAGGAAGAAAGTTTTATTTGCCATAGATTTTACAAAGCAAATTTGTCACAAATGTTAGTCCAGTAAAAATATTTATGTCCTTAACTATATTAATTTGATATATCAAAATGTGTAATACATCACGAATTATTCCTGACACACTCCAGAAAACTGCGCAGACTGCATCCCACTGTACTTCCATTCCAGCAGGTGTCAGAGATTAAAACTTTGCATGAAATGAAGGTATACAATCTGGAGACGTTCTGAATTTGTTCAAAGAAGATGGCACTCACTTTCTGATCCTAATTTCATGTATTGTAATACATTCCTGCCACAATGTCACCTCTCACCAGCTTCTCCTTGGATCCTGACACACAATGTCTCAATGACATGCACAGCTCTGCTTTCCCAGGCTGTGTGCATCACTTGAGAGGTATTTCTTTGCTGTTTTTCTCCTCCCGATGCCTCTTGTTTTTGCAGCTTTTGTTTTCTAACTCCATATGCCACTTTCCCATTCAACTAGGGCTTGTAATTTTCCTGTGCTACCCTAAATTCAGTGGAGGACCAAAAATCTAGGAAGTTGAAGCACTTATCCTGTGAGGAGAGACTGAATGACCAGGCCTTGTTCAGCCTTGAAAAGAGATGAGGTAATATTTTATGATCTGACTGTCTTATACAGGCTAAAGTATTTCACATTATTAAGATCATAAAAGAAGGGCCTTAGTCCCTCAAAGCTTTCCTACTCTCCTTAAGTAACAACCTCCAATCTACAGGGGCTCAAATCTTTCCTGAAATTCTGTTGCTAAATTTGCCAAGTTAGGTAATATTTCTGCTCTAGAAAACAACTCAATGATAAATCCTCCTGATTTTGCACACTTGCTTTTTTATTTTGCCTTTAAAAAAAAAATCCTGCTCTGTATTGCATAATCAGCACTAGCAACTATTTTCTACATCAAGACAATACATTAACTTTCCATATGACATTGACCTCTACTTATTCATTATGTCACTTGATATTATATTTCTTAAAAATTCGTGCTCTTGGGAAATCCTATGGCCATGGAAGTGGATTTCTTAAATTTTCTTATTTTCCTACCTGATATCTCATGGTCAACAATCTCCACTTTTTTTCTGAATAAGTATTTTTGAGAAGTAATAGGGTTGCCCCACAAAACCCCCGAAAATACACAAAAAACCCCATGATCCCACAGAGACTGAGAAACATACAGTGAATTTCTTGAATTAATTCTGGAAGAAAATGTAGAAATGGGCACAAGAAGAGCAGAAAATTAGATATTAACTTTCAAATTCTTGTCTTGTAAAGGAAGTTATGGATTAATGCCAGGGATTTGAAGAAGAAAAATTATAATATATTAAAAGCAAAGTTTATCACAAAACATTTACCAATAGTTTCCCAACAGAGTCAGGGAAATGAGGCTAGAAAAAAAGTCACCTTCCTGCAGCAGTCATTTGCTTGCATCAGTGCAAAAATACTAGAGTCACAAAAATAAGAGGTAGTTCAACTTGCCCTATAACAGATGCAACATAATTTTGCTATCTTTATCAATATTTTGCTACAAAGTCTAAAATTTTGAATATTGTGCTCACAGCTCATTGTATTGAGTAGTGTCAGTATCTGCACGATGACCTTAGAAGAGACATGAGTGTATCTTGTGGAACCAGACAATGAGATCAGCAATGAGCAAGATCACGTGTTGGGTTTACAAACTCACTTAAAAATCTGAAAGCCAAGATAACTGGGATTTAATTGTCTTCATCAAAGATCAGGAAAAAAAAAAATCATACTTGATTCTTAATCAGCAAAACAATGTGGGGAAGTATTCTGGACACAATACTCCTCAGGGGTTAAAGTTTCTACCCATCTTTATTTACAGATCCAAAATTCCCCGTTACATCTCTCTCGGCACAACACATGTTTGGATCATAGCCAGCATTTTAAAATTCCTAGCTCTTATCATAAAAGTCCTTGAATCCACAGTTATTAAAATAGTTTTATAGTTGCCACTGATTTTCTCCTGCTTTGTACAATTTTGCCTGACAAATTCAAGTTTAAGGCTAGCATTGCCAAGCACCATGGAAAATGATCTAAAACAGTAGCTTGTGTCATGTTAACATCCCTGGAGCTACACTCATCTGCTGAAGGATTACATGCAAGTCAGAACATATTGTGTTACACCCTAGCATGCCAGATCTGCAGTGACAAGTTTCTTCAACACTAAAGCTGGCTTTCTGAAGTGACAAGCCCCAGGAATCAAGCAACTGCAAAATCTCCATGTACGTTCCAGAATTCCAAAACCACATTTTTAAATCAGGCTGATGATCACTGTACACTGCCACAAACCTAACAATGCCTCTGCCATAGCCACCAGTTTTTTAATGTCTTAAAACCTTTAAAAAGTTTTCTTGGTGATCTCTCTCTTTATGATGTGATGTCACTTTCCATTAGCTATGAATAACTGTTGATGGAATTTGAGGTCATGCAAACGGCTGTGACACAGAAGGTACCAGTACTGCAATAGCTTAAACATGTCCTTTTTGGTGAAGTTAAATTACCACACAGTATCAAATACAAACAAGCTCCTAAAATCTTCTCACCTATGAAAGAATCCTTTCCATGGGATATGAGAAAGCTGAAGTCCTTGAGCTCCTTATCCAGAGAAGGGAGTTAGTTTTTTGTATTTACAAACTGCAAGTATCTTTATACCCCCTCTCCCATATCCAAACTTTATTGTGCCATTAAACTGAATTTCTGGGCACTTCCAGGGATTTTAATTGACTGTGCCAAATCAGCAACAGAGACAAAAAACTTCATTAAAAAATCCTTCTTTTTATAGGGGGATAACTGTTATAAAAGGTTAGCTTTATCATTTGGAGTTTACCTCTTTTATTTGGCATGAGCTCTTCTTTCAAAGGAATTCTTAGATAAATTGGTGAACTTCTTTTTACAGTTTTATCTATCTATTTGGCAAAGGAAAGTTTGATGCTCAGATGCTCAACTCTATATTGCAGAATCACATTATATACTTCCAAGCAAACATAGTTAAAAAGAACAATATAATCCCTCTGGGAATAAAAAGAAATCAAATGCAGACATGGTACATTAGCTTAATAAAATCCTGGAAAGACATTTACGAACTCTCTGGCCTGAGGGTCCCTTTAGGAACAAACACAGATGATCCTGTTTTTTACATAATCTTCCTTCACTAGCACTATCTACAGTGCAACATATCCCTTCAATTTGAACCAGATAGTGCTAGGACAACTACACTTTAAAGTGTGTCCTAATTTGTCAAGAGCAGTTTTCTGAATTAGTTCTGTAGCCGCTGCATATCAATGAAGTTTTGTTTGAACTGATCTGAATTCATGTTATTCCTACCTTATGTTTTCCATATAAACTATAAGGAAAAAAGACTGACTCTCTCCATTAAATATTAAGAACACAGAGGGATTTCTAGACTTGCCTGGAAAATTAACAAAATTTAGGGGCTCGGTTTTCCGATATATGTTTACAAATCTATCTTTTCTCCTCTTTCCAATTTCACGTAATATTCTACAGTTTAGCTCATTCCTATTCAATTTGCCAAAATACCTACAAGTTTTTATATCTTTAAAATCTTTAGTTTTCCTTTGTGGGGAGTGGGAAGTGGCAGCATATTTTAAACATAATTTGTCAGAAAGTTGCAAATACTCATTATTTAAAACTCTGTCAATACTTACTAATACTACTGCTATTGATCAACATCAAAACTAAATCTAGGCCTAATTTTTTAAATTAAGTCTTTTATAGACCCCACATTCAATGTATTCAAAAATATTTCCTTTGGCTGGTGCTGCTGATGGTTTAAAATCATCCATAAGAGCAGCCCATATTATTTTTCCAGAATTAACATTATATTTTAAATTATGCTATCAGCATTTTTTGGGACACTATTATTTTTGGGACACTATATTTTTGGGACACTATAGTCTTTTAAGGTTTCTGTATCATAAGATGGAATTAGCAGCTGTCTGATACAAAAGTAGAAAGCAGAATACTAAATAGTATCACCTCTGCTGGGCAAAGGCTTTCTGCAAAAAACTAACAATGAGCTTCCAGTGTTATGAAAAAATAATGCCTATATTTAATTGAAAATTTTGGAAGTAAACCAGTCAATTTTTACTTGTTATAGATAATAAAGTACATAATTAAACTACTTTCTGTAATACATTCTAGCATCTTGACAGAAAGCTGAAATCTCACAGTGCATTTTATTACTCTGATCAGCAGCATCCTGTTCCTTAGCTATAATATTTAGACGTCTTTAAAGTTCTTAGGGCAAATTTGCAAGATAAAAGCCATGATTACTGCCTTCAATTTACTTCCTTGTAATGTAATATATGGTAAGGTTCTGAACTAATTGTAAGCTTTATAGCTAAGGTTTCAGCTGTGTTTCATGAGGCATGTTAGGCTATGGAGACAATCTATTTTTGCTGTTATGCACCAGCTAAAAAGTGTGGCAACCTCCTTAACAAGAAATAGAAAAGTGTGCCATTGACAAAGACCTTAAAATGAGAAAGCTTCTCTTTTCAGGGAACAGAAGATGGAGAGAAAAGGGAACAGCTCTTTTCAGGTGACTAGAAATGATATGGCTTAATGATTCTGATAACACCCAATGTTCTTTTCAAACCAAAGCCTTATTTTATGTAGTTTTCTTATCTCTGCTAACTTAGGAATTTGTTTGTACTTTTTACTTCATAATCCCAACTCTTATTTTCCAATAAACTCTGGACTTGTGCCAAAAGGTTAAATCAATTTATTTTGAGGTCTCGCCTGTCTTTTTTCTTATTTGCTATCAACTTCCCCTGTTCTTTTAAACTTCCATGCCTTTGTAGATGAGTCTGAGAGGCTGAAAGTGTTGCAATCATCCATAAAATTGGATAAGCCTGTAGATTTCCCCAACAAACCCTGTCATTGTGACTCCAGCCTCATGGAGGGACTAGCTGTAAGGGAACAAGATAAGAGCACAGGAATTGCCATATCACACCTAGTGAGCTGGTAAACTAGCAGCTCTTTCTCAAAGGGTGCCCATTACCACCCATCTAAAAGCAAGGTGCTCCAGCCTTGGCTTCAACTGCAGAAAAAATATTCCCTGTGAATGGCTCAATACAGTTCCTTAATTAAAGTCTAGTGGAAACCTGAGAACTGAAATGTTTAAAAATACTTTTTGCCAATTGCTATGCAGTTTCTGGTGTCTCTGCATTGATCCCCAGCTAAAAGACTCCTTTCCAGATGACTTTGGACATGGCTCACCCGACAGCCATTGCTGGTCAACATGTTGGTGGCTGCCTTAGCTGAATTCCACATTATTTGCTGTTTCAAGAGAAGGAAAAAGCTAAAGCATCATCACCACTGTGCTTAACATCATATATTCTGTGCATAATATGCAGAATTTGGTTTTGCCTAGAAACCAGAATTTTATTAAAGTAACTTTTAGAGATTGCTCACAATAATTAGGCTTGCAATAAATAGCTCCTCTGGTTTCTCAAAACCTGTTATTTTTTAAACTTAGCATTCAACTTTTTCTTCTTGATAGCTGAGCACCATTTTAACCTAATTTAGATACTAATCAATCACAATTATAAAAGAAAGAACATACCCTGCCCCCCCCCAAAAAAAAAAAAATCCCACCTGGAAACTCGCATGTATAAGAAACAATCACCTCTATGTATTCAAAATGTGTTATGGGGCATGTTGCTGACCAGTTGCTAAAGGCAGCAAATCAAAAAGTCAGCACTGGCTTTGGTTGAAGATTTTATTCTCTACCATAAAAAAGAGACAACTTCTTGATACTGAAGAAAGCAAAGCAGTTCAAGGACCATCTCCTGCTGTATATATTAAAAAATTTGGCTTGTTTATTAACAGAAACATCTAGTTTCTATATGTGTTCTACATTTGGCAGAATGTCAGCTAAAGCCGTCTCAGTACAGCACTATGCAATACTCAAAATTTCCATCTCAGCAAAAGCACACTGCCCTGTTTCACTAAGCACTAATCCTGTTTACTTATCTTTTTACAACATAACTCAATGTCACCTGATTATTCCTTCAAAACTGAGCCATCTTCATATCACCCAGTCTGTACTGGCAAAAACAAGGAAGACAGGGATACCTATAAGATAACTTATTCTTGATCTATAAATATTATGTAATTATACACATGATCAAGTGCCTATTTTTAAATACCAGAGGACCCTTTGATCCTTACAAAAATCAAATAATTTCTGACAACTTTCTTAACCAAAGCAAAATTAGCTCACTGGGATTTGAGTTTCTAAAAGCCCAGCAGGAATGCTAAATTCAATAGTAGTCAATACTGAAAAGCAAAGACATCTAAAATGCAACTTTTCAAATAGCAGATTTCAAGCAAGCTAGCTTTTAATTCTTTTTTCCCATTGCTTATCACATGATACAGCCCCATGATTCACAGTAGAGACAATTTATCTAACATTGAGTGACTTGGAAAATTGGCCATTCAAACAAATTTTGTTATAAAGAATATGAGTCTGTCCCAAAAGAAATAAAAATCTGTCCTAGAAGCAGTCAGAAAAGTTTAGGGCTATGAAAAAAAATTAGTCCACTGTTGATATTCATTTGTTTCTGAGCTGGTTGACAAAATCCCTAAGAAGTTCAATATAGAACAATATTTTCCTATGTGAACTATATATCAGATCCAAAAAAATTGATTATTTCAGAAGACCAAAACCAGTGCAGATAGGAGGAGGAAAGGGATAAATCGCTATTAACATTTTTTCTGAACACTCTTTGGTCCTTAGCTGAACTCCAGCACAATAAATCTGCATGCAGAGAACAACACAGAAAGTATAACTTCTTTATTTTATCTATGGCTATATCTATATCATCTATCTATGTCAGCATAACTAAACTGTTGCTTCTTAATTACACCAACAATTTATCACCTTGCAGTGTTAAAGTCACCTGACAATCACAAAATCAACTAGGTTGGAAAAGAACTTTGAGATCATCAAGTCCAACCTATGACCTAACACCACCTTGTCAACTAGATCGTGGCACTGAGTGCCATATCCAGTCTTTAACACCACTGGGGCAGTGACTCCACCACCTCCTTGGGAAGCCCATCCCAGTGCCAAAATATCCTTTTGGTGAACAAGTACTTCCTAATGTCCAGCCTAAAGCTGTGGCTGTTATCCTCTTGCTGGTTACCCGGGAGAAGAGATGGATCTCCACTTGGCTACAACCTGCTTTCAGGTAGTTGTAGAGAGTGATAAGGTCTCCCCTGAGCCTCCTCTTCTCCAGGCTCAGAAGGCCATTTGCCCTGAGGACAATGTCTCTTATTGTTGAAAACTGAGGCAAAGAAGGTATTAAGTACCTCAGCCTTTTTCTTATCTCTGGTAAATATATTCCCGGTGTCCAATAAAGAATAGAGGTTTTCCTTGCCTCTCCTTTTACTATCAATGTATTTACAAAAACATTTTTTATTATCCTTTATAGAAGTGGCCAGGTTAAGTTCTAATTGAGCTTTCACCTCTCTAATTTTCTTTCTGCATGACTTAACGACATCCTTAAACAGTTTCTGAGTTGCCTGCCCCTTTTTCCAAAGGTGATACACTCTCTTTTTTTTCCCTGAGTTTCTGCAAAAGCTCACTGCCCATCCAAGCCAGTCATCTTCCCCATTGGCTTGCCTTCTGGCACACAGGGACAATCTGCTCCTGTACAGTCAAGATTTCTTTCTTGAAGTATATCCACCGTTTTTGGACCCTTTCATTTTTAAGAGCTGTTTCCCAAGGTACTCTCCAAATCAGTCTCTTGAAAAAGCCAAAGTCTGCCCTTTCGAAGTCCAGTGTAGAAGTTGTGTTGATGCCCCTTCTTGTTTCACCAAATATTGAGAACTTTATTACTTCATGGTCACAGTACCACAGATGGCCTCTGGCCACCACATCTCCCACCATCCCTTCTCTGTTTGCAAACAGCAGGTCTAGTGGAGCTGTCTCAAATCTCAGCTACAGTCATAACCTGTCAGTGTTCTCGCCGCGGAACGGAGAAACGACACAGAGTCCAAGCTTAGGGTAAAAGGAGGCCGAAGCAATTTAATAACTTCTTAGAGGGTTTTTATATGTTAGTTCTCAAAAAGTGTGTTAAATGGCATAAGGTAATTGGTTCTTTCGGCCATCCACCCCCTAAGGCGATTGGCCAAGTTCTAAGGCACCCATCTCTAAATGTTTTTCTAGTTGGAACCATAACAATGGTGAAAAACAACTTAGCAGGTGCAGAAGTTTACAGAACTGTAACATTGTTTTGAATTACTTGCATGGGAAAGACAGAGCTCTCACAAAATGCAGCTGAGAGCTGAAGAAATTCCTTGCTGAAGCTTTTTCAGCATTCACAATAACCTAATAAAGAAAAATTATTCTCTCTCACTCAAAGCAAATATTTTCTCCTGCTCAAAAAGCTCTGAGGGAGATCTATACAACACTTCTGAACTGCCATTCATCCCCTCCCTTTCCACCTTTACTTCACTGTGCAAGGCCTGGGTAAAACTGAAGCGTTCTAAAGAAAATGATCCTGCTCAGTACAAGTTGACATACTTATTTTCTTCAAATGAAGGTCATTTTTATCAATGTTAAAGTGAGTCCTACACATAAAAAGATTTAAAAATTAGTTTCATCCAAGTAAGAGGAAACAAAGAGAAACCAACAGCACATCTAAGCCATGAGACTGGATGCTAAGTCAGACTCTCCCAGATCCAGAGATATTTTTTGTGACTTATGTAGTAATTTACATACAGAAAAACAAGTATTAATGTTCTGTCTCTTACTGTGTAGCTCAGATTTTCTTGTGAATAATCTCATTGTGAAAGCTGAAACATGAATAATAGCTGCACTCTCCCATCCTGCAACGAATAGCCTCATTTTATCACATTATTTCTTTTCTCTCTTTCAGCATATAACTGTAGCAGGAGGTTATAATGGTAGCCAAATAGCTCCCATTTCTACCAGCATTTATGCTTGTTTATGACTTATTTGGGAAAGGCAATGCTCTGGCTCAAATGCTCAAAGCAGCAATCTATCAGTTGCACTACACCCATCTGTGTAAGGAAAACCTGTGCTTTGTGGGCAGGAGAGGGTGAAACACTCTTCGCATCTGGCAAGAGGCACTGACTTTGGGAAAAGCTGAGAGTGCATCTTCTGTACACTCACTGCGCATCTTTGCCTTAATTCCAGAGCTCTGTACTTACAGAGCTCTGTATATAGGTCTGAAGCGTCTGTAGATAAAACCTAGTCTAGGATATCTAAACTCTCGGTCTCTGCTGCTCCTAAGTATACCAGACCTATCAAAAGAGGTTGGCCAAGTTTTCCTACACTGAGTTTCTGGATTTTTTTTAATCCTGCACGTTCCCACTGTTCCATGCAAACAAAGTAGCCCCAGTGTCTGAAGAATATGAAGTTTTCCAACTTGCTTGTTCAGTGTGTCAACTCTGGTGCAGACAAGTTCCTTGTGAGGCATTGGTTTCAAGTTCTAGCTGAAATCTTACATGTAATTACTGTACAATTTTCAGACAAATCTTACCATTTATATTAAGTCTACAATTTAATTATAGTGTCCCAGTTTTTTAAATAGAATCATAGAATAGTTTGGGTGGGAAGGGTTTAAAGACCATAGAGTTCCCTAGCTTCCTGTCATGTGCAGAGACACCTTTCACCGCTCAGTGCTCCATCCAGCCTGGCCTTACACACTTCCAGGGAGGGGGCATTTTCTACTTCTCTGGGCAACCAGTTCCACTCCCTCACCACCTTCACAGTAAAGAATTTTTTCCTTAATATGTGATATAAACATACTTTCAGTTTAGAGACATTTCCCATTTGTTCTGTCATTACATGCTCTGGTAAAAAGTCCTTTGCCTTTCTTTGTAGGCTCCCTTCAGGTACTGGAAGGTTGCTAAAAGGTCTCCCCGAAACCTCTTTTCCAGGTTTAATTTCCCGCTGGGCTTAAACCATGGCAGTATTCTGAGCAGAGCTGGTGAGCTAATCAGGTGTGCATTTTCAAGATGAAGCCAGCAAGAACACCGAAAGAGATTTCTTAACTATTTACAGGTTAATGTCCCAATGCGGTTTGAGAAACTGTCAAATTAAACTCTGGTGTCTCAAAGTAGTTGGAAGCACAGAATTTGGCTACTCTGGGGATAAACAGCCAGAGCTGCACTGGTACCCTTAGGATATGGGAAAAGTACATCCGTGATATACAGATCCGGTGTGGCTCTCTGTGAGGCTGCCTCCTCTCTGCCACCAGCACAACCACCTTCCTGCCAAACCCAGCTGCCCGTTAGCATCACTAACAATTAATGAACTAAGCTGAGTTTTGTCTGAAAAAGCCAGCTGCTCAGTAAAGCCAGGGTGATCTGTCCCCACCCCTGTTGCCCAAGAAAACTGCCCCTTTGCCTTATGTCCCTGGCTGGGCTTGGAACTGCTGCTTCTGCAAATGATTGCTGTAAGAAAAAAATTGCAAACTTGGAGAGCACAGTATTATTTTTTTCCTCCTCTCCATCTATATACGAACGAAATAGGCCAATTAGGTATTCTGAACACTTTAATTAACAAATTAGTTATGAACTGGAAAAAACGGTCATGCTTTCTGTATTCATCAGGCTATGGTAAATTAACATAAATTAATGATGCTTTTTTTAATGCAATTACTCGAGCTTCAGTCTCTACAGACTTTATTGCTTGGATTGTGTTTTGAATGAAAAGGGTAATGTCTTTCCTTTCTAAAGTTACTTTTTCAATGCATGAGTCTGTCTTGGATATACACTGGCACATTTCTTTCCTCTTTTTGATGCTTCTTTTCCCCTCACCTCCACAAAATTCACTATACTCTTGCAATGAATGTATGAATGTTTTTTCAGAGGAATGAGCTAGTGCAAACATTTTCATTTGTCTTTTCAAGAACTCCTTCTATAAATAATAAGTATTCATGAAAAAATATTTCATTAGGGCCAGATCATTAAAGCGGAGAAAATAACTTCTAAGGTCAACCAAGTGAGATGCACGATTGCCTTCTAAAGGGAGATACAAGTGTTTATGGAGCTGAAGTGGGTTGTGGGTTACATTACAAATCAAAGTGGGGTGCATAACTATTTATTTTGAAGGTGAAGAATAAGAAAACCTGATCATATGGTAAGATGTGAGGCAGATAAAGACAAAGAAAATTGTACACCTTTTTTTGATGCAAATAAAGAGCTGAACCCAAATTATTTATGGATTTTAAAAGAAAAACAGAAACAGAAAACAAAACCAAAACAAACCCAGAGATTGAAGTTAGCGCTACACAAAAATTTTATTATGAGTAACACCAAAAGGACACGTTACTAATAAAATGAAAGTGTTTTCATTTACTATCACAGGTAAAGGACCTCCTAAAGGAGCCATGTCTTGAAATTAATAAAAATTTTTTAAAACCCAAACAAAACAAACCCAAAAAATCCTCAAACAACACAGAGAACTCCCCTAAATAAAACATCAGTTGCTTGTACTCTCTCTAAAGCACTCCAGCAATACTGTTTATACTGTGTGCAACACAAATAATGCCATGTCACACACAAACATGTTTTTGGGGTATATTAATAAATGAACCAATAGAGGTCATTTCTTTTTCAACCATAAGTAGTTTTCTATATTTTTAAATGGATAATTAATTATTTAATAAATAAGGACTCTCAATTTTTCCTGACTTCTGATAACCTAGTTTGCTCTACACTGATCATGAGATGGTTTTAGCAAACGTACTGTAGCGGGCTTCAGGATTTGTGTTTATTTAAAGCACATATTTACAGAAAGAGAACTGCCGTTTATTTACTTTTTAAAATGCAACCATGTTTTAGTGATTTAGCTCAGCAAGAGCTCTCTTATAGACATACAAAAACTAAGTGGATGATACTACTCTCTCAGGATTGTAACTCTTTTATGCTACTCTGTCCATTACTTTCATGATCCTTCCTGCTTATTAAAGACAACGTACCATAACTTGGATAGTGAGCTTCCAAACCACTGGCAACTCCATAACTTTTTTCCTAAGAGGGTTTTAATCAAAATATAATGAGTTATGTTGTGTACAGGTATTCTTAGTGAACTCAAAGGTGTCCTTGTCAACCCAAGGAGACTGCAGTATTTAAAGTGATGATCTGCAGTGTGCTAACTACTGCATGCTAGCTCCATAATGTCCATTTGGACAAATGCTAGTTCAGAGGGAGCACCTCCTTACTTTGAGGTTCATACCCAAACTAAATTTTTGGCAAGCCCTGTGAAGGTACAAGCCCAGACTGCTCACACAATCCAGGCTGATTCTAACTGCCTCTTCCACATTCACTTTGCTAGAAGGAAAACTACATAAAATCCTTCTCATAGTAATAAACAGTTGGAGAAGTAGTGACATTCATTGTGGTATTGGAGATTTTAAAAGAGAAGATAAAAAGAGCCTAGGCTAGGTGTCCCTAGAATCCTTCAAAGGCAAGGATCTAGCAAGCATTTTTACATTTTTTTTTAGTAGAACCATTGCCATAGATCTGATTGACTAACTGGAAATTATCTGGGGAATAAAAGAATCATATTCCATTATAGATAAAGTTTTGCCTCTTTCACACAGAAGGCAGAATTTAAAACTCCACTGAGAAAAAAAAAGGGTCACAATTACACCTATGCCAACACTTAAAATTTCTGATGCTTGTTTTATAGTCACATTAATAATTCTGATAACAGGCCAAGGTCAGCACACTGATTAAAAGGCAACCTGAAAGCCTAGATACAAGTTACACAGTGGTGCTAGAAGGACTGTTTTTTGAACATCAGCTGCTCTACAGAAACTTCCTTTCATATTACATTATCAGTTTCATTGGTAGCATCAGATTCCCTGCTAATACTGGACTTAAAACAGAACCCCTGGGTGCCAAATTTCCTCTTTTTTATTCCACTGTGCAAAAGATAATTTCCACATATCCAAAAATTCATTATGACCTTCATACTTTCGCTGTCTGCTGGGATTACTTCTGAAGTTCTGAGACTCTACTCAGTTTCCAGCAGCTTCCAATTATATTATATAACATTACATTATGTTGAAATAATGTAGAATTTCTTCCCTGAATTAAAATGGTATGAGGTGCATGATAGGCAGCATTAATTCTCGTACTAGTGAGAAGTGTAAGGTCCAATAGCTTGGGAACCATTAAAAGGAAGATTGATAATGCATTATATCAAACGTGTGCTAATAGTCCTTCTCAGTCCATTGATCCTATTGATGGCAGGTCATAAGATGTTAGACCTTATCACCTTGACATCACATATGAAAAAGCTACTGAAGATAGATTTTAAAAAGCTGTAGAATGAACTTATTGAAAGCTCTCCTTTTCTCTGATGCTGCTTGTAAGCGGTGGCAGCAATACAGACTTTTGCAGGAGAAGAGGTATGACAAAAATGGAAGGAACTGCAATTTTTTTAGCTAATCTACTGACTAGATTCCAGTTAAAGTTTGATCTGTCAATGACCTAATGGCATATATTTTTGTGCCAATGGGGTTGACTTCAGTGTCAGTCATTTTGGACAGCAAAATTAATTTTTTTCAAAGATAATGCATTCCCATATCCTCCAAATAGTACATTAAATCATTTAATATACTTGGAAATTATTTGGTTTACACAGGAGGAGACACTGACCTGATAATTGACAGAAAACTCAAAATTATTTTTCTTAAGAAGTCCATCCAAAGCAAAAAGTTTTAGGATTTTATAGCATTGAAAGATTTCACAATGTTTGCATATATTTAGATAAAAGTGATAGTGACAGATAGAAAAGAGAAAAGCCATGAACATTTCTCCTCTTCTCTGGTGCATTTTTCCCCTCATATAAGTTACAGAGATTTAAAAAAGAATGTGTACCTTTGTAATACTAGCACTAAACATCACACAAATAACTTTAAATTTAAAATGAAAAATATGCTAAACACTACAATACAGTAGAGCATGAAGACTCAGTTGTTTAAAATGAAATATCTTAATACCAAAAGGATAATTTGATAGAAACTGACTACATCCAGCTTTGTCTGAACACTTGCTAATTCAGTACTGTTTAAATTTTTAAGTCCAAGTCTTAGTTTATGAGCCTTTAACATAATTCAGGAGCCACCACACTACTTTTGCCAAACCTACATTCACTATGAAACTCATTGCATTCTTCTGTCTCCATAGAAGTTTTATCACAGCTGAATTTCAAAGTATCTTCATGCCTTTTCTTTGCAGGCCTGATGGGGATAGCAGCACTTGCTTTGTCCAGCATTAACTCTAGTTATATCTGTTTATGAGTAGTAGTATATCTAGCAGTAGTATAGCTGCTTGCAAAGCAAAGCAACAAATTTGTCGCCAATTTCTTGGGCCTTCTTGTTGCCTACTTCTTTCCATGATATAAAATGAAAGTATTTTGGTTGCTTTTCCCAGCTATTATGACTGAAAGTGCCCAGGAAGGCAGAAGAAGGAGGGAACCCCATGAGACAGGCTTTGGGAATCTGTGAATGATAGGGCTGGTATAAAATGCAGATTTGCATTGTCCTCCCAGGCTTTTGGCTCTCTGTGATAATGGAAACACAGATTCGCAGTTGCAATGATTATATAAATCAGAGACTCTTACTCACTGACATAGAAATTGTGGTTTCAAACTTTTATATGTATTGGTATGAATTTACAAGGCACTGACAGACCTGTAGGTAACAATTGAATATTTGTTACTACAATCAGCAATTTTTCCTATAATGAAAAATAACCTTTTCTACCCAGCTGAAAAAAAACCCCAAAACAACAGTATACTAATTCTTTCTTAACCTAACAAGAAATAGGGTTCAGAACAGGAACAAGGGTCAATGCAGAAGAACCACCAAGTAAATTGATTTGGAGTGGTAAACATTTCTAATCAAATTTCTGTCCATCAAATCTGCATTTCTTTTGAAATAAGTATACGTACTAACCCATAAGTCATCGAAGGCTTACAGGGGTCTGAGTAGACAGATGTGGAAAATGCAAAATATGTTCACAAACTGACACAGAAACCCACCTACTTATACACCCTGAAGGTTTCCAGATAATGTAATTCCACAACGATTTAATTCTACTTTCCTAAATCACTAGTTACAGAATTTGTAAATTAAATGTTATCAAATATTAGAAGTAAATTCATGGTTGTTTCTGCTTTTGAAGTCTCCTAAAAACTGCTGAAAATACTAATTTTTTTTGGTGTGCCTCCTTCCAATTGCAACATTTATAGCAGGAAAGTGAACCAGAACAACTATAGTGAAAACTGCAACCTTCTTAATAACATGATGTGGCTGTTCAGTGAATCAGTGTCTTAATGGAATAAAATATACTATCTATTCAGATAAAGTGTTTTGCCAGTCTACAGTGAAGTGCCATGAAAACAGGAAAGAAAAATAATTGGGTTGGAGAGTAGAATTTTCAAATGTGTGTTTCTTTAATTTAAAGGGTCTGGGGCTAGAGGCGGGGGGAGTTCTTTCCATTTAATGACTCGAGCACAGTGTGGTTTAAATAGCACATTTGATTTGGGAATCTATTAGCTGATAATGACTCCTTGGAGAGAAAAAAAATTGGATTCAGTTATTACTGGTTTGATTAGCAATATCTGTAATTCCATGAAGTTGTAAAATAGCTCAGCATTAAAACTGAGCTATTTTCCATCACTTGCAGAAGCAGAAGCATAAACACAGACAGACAAGTTCCTGTGTTAAACACATTCCTGAATTCTGCAGTACATTTACTGCCACTAGGATTAGGAAAATGATATTTGTTTGTACATAGAGATGCCTCAATTTTGAAAATTATTTTTGCTATTCTTCATAGGTATTAAGAGATGGATGACAACAACCTAACAAAGTTGGTATTTAAACAAAGAGATGAAACTACTATTTAACAAAGAGATGCAACTACATTTCATATGAGGAAATAAAGCCAGTGTTTGATTAATGATGACACTGATCTATAATGGTAAAGAAACATCATTAAAAGAAACTGCACTGTAGTGATTGTAAGGGTAAGAAAGGGAAGGGTAAATATAATTAAAAGAAAAAATTAAATTCTAAACGTCAATCCACCTTTCACTTAGAACAGAATCAGTAATCTAGTAAACTAAAAGGAGAAATGCTCAGCTGAAACAAAGGAAGATCCTCCCAGCCAAGCTGATGCTAAGTTGCATTTTATTAAAGTGGTTCTAGTGACATTTTTTTAAACTTAGAACAGGGAATAGAATGGAAATGGACATAACTATAGTCATATAACAGAATTTAACCTAAATGATGAGCAGTGTTTCAGAATAGTAGCAACATTTCTTTCATCTGGACAATGAACATTTAAAGACACAACTGAAGTGACCTGACAGCCTATCAAAACACGTGTTCAAACACACTGCAACAGAAAGTATGAGAACTGCAAAAGGCATGTAACAAAATACATGGAGCAATGAAATAAAAGCCTGCAACCAGCATAAAACAGCATCTACTGTCATTCAGAAGCAACAAACCATATTATCTACTAGTCTGCAGGCCTAAACCCAAAGAAATTACTGATGCTTCTGTTTGGCCACAGGCTCTGCATCAGATCTGCAGGCCAGTAGCACTAGAGCTCATCAGTCATATTTTCTCTAAGCTAGTCTTTGGCTTCTGTTCAGCTCACTTAGTTGCAATAGCAATTCCTTAACAACAAGTAACATAACCTAATCTCTTTCACATTTAACTTAGCTGTGTGATTGCATGGGCTAGTGACTACCAGTATAACAATTTTGATGTATTTCAGTACCTATCATAGCTATTCCACAGGGAATAAACTGTTACTGTATAAAAACGTAGGGTAGAGGACCACAATCATGGGGTGATAGCAGAGGTATAGAAAGTACCAGCACAGGTTGGCATCAGAGGAAGCAGGGCTATAAGTAACTCACTAGGTCAATTACTAGTCATTAAAAGAAAGTAACTCTGGGGCCTGGCTAAAGTTGATTTCAGAGAACAAAAAAAACCCCAAAACAAAACAAAAAAAAAAAAAAAACAAAAAAAAAAAAACCAAACCAAAAACAAAACCAAAAGAAAAACAAAGAAGAAAATAAAGAGATCAAAGAACAAGCATTCTACACCTGAAAAACACAAATATATAGAAAAGTGGCAGACCGATAAACCAAGATCAATGTCAGGGCTCTGAGAGAGTACCAACAGGCCATAATTGCATTACCCATGGGACAAACCACTCACCCTGCCCGTGAGTCTGGGGGTCCCATTTCAGACTCCAGATACTACCTGAGCCACATCATAGAAGTATCCATGCCTGGAACCACCCCATATTCTTCCCCACGTACAGATTATGTTTCCTGGCTTGACATCAGACCCAGCTCATCCCTTCCTACATGATGATCTCCAGACAACTGGCAGAGCTGGCAGGGCTACCAGCACTACTTGCCCTGTTTGTGGACAGGGAATGGTGCCTCAATATCATTAAACCAGGTAGGCCATCAAATCTATGCACTTGTTCTTCCAACCACTAAGACTGAGGCAGCTTTGTGACTTCTGAACAAAGAAGTATTACAGATACTCTTTATATTAGAGATACATGTGCAAAAGCCAAAGTCCCTGCGGTGATAGAAAAAGTCCTGAATGACAGCAGTCATTGCTGAGGGGCAAACAAGTTACATCAACAAAGCACATCAAAGGTGTTTAGTTTTGCTCCAACCATGACCTCACAAATGCCCATTTACCCAACAAAGACAGGTATGCCCTTTTATGTGAAGTCAATTATGCAGCTGTACTGTATGACCCCATCGACATCAGGCATGTGGCCCTCACTGCTACATGTTACTGGTAGTGCCCTTCTCCCTGCCCTGCAATTACTGTCCCGTACAATGAAAGAGAAATTCACTCAGTTAATAAAACGTCTGTTCAAACAAGCGTAAGCAATAGTATTCCACATGAAACACATTTTCGTATTAAAAATACCATTCATCACTTTTTGAAGTATCTGAACATTAAGGTTGAGAATGTCCCTTACCTCCTCGCTTGTTTAACTTGGCGTACCCTGGCACGTAGCTGCTTGTCATGAATGATGAACTGCTGAAGGAGGAATGGGGTAATGCTGAGACCAGAGGTTCATCACACTTTTCTGAAACACAAGAAAACAGATTCACTTTATGCTCTTAATTATTCATACGTATTAAGTGACAACATGCATTTTATTTTCCCTCTGGGTGATAACACATCCTTGTTACTTTTGTACACGTGAAATTCATGTAGCTACATCCCAGCTCTTCAACAAAATACCCCTAGAAACACAAACCAACAAAACAAACAAACAAAAAAAATCACCTCAAAAAAACCACAAGAAAGCCCACAAAAAACCACAAACACACACACTGACATGAGAAAATAAAGACCAACCACTGACAAAATAAGGTAATGGTAATATCTAACCATGAACCATCACCTTCCTTAGGGATACAGTGGTTGAACAAAAAAGCCTGCCCTGATATATTTGGAATGTTTTTGGTGACATGAAAATCTAGTGCTAAAGGAAAGTATTATCATTAAAGCTTTCTAAGAAGTACATAAGACACAAATTTTTCTTTCTGTAATAGAAGTGCTGATAAATCCGATATTAAAAAAAAGAAAATAAATTAGGGAACGTTAATGAATGCCTATGAATTATCAGATACAACAGATTCACTGAAAAGCTATACTAACTAATCTCTATAAATCACTTCCATTTTACCCAGTTATAAAGAAGATTAACTCGTTATTAGCATCTAAAATGGAAAAAACTCAAAATCAGTATCTTAGCCTTCCTAATGAAGAAAAAACTGTTCAAATCTCCGTCTTTTGTACGATATAAATCAGAATGAAGAGAAATGGCTTAGCATTTTTCAAATAATGAATGTACTGCCTTTTGTTGAGTATTGTAGGTATTTCAACAGATGGGAGAAGTATGTAGCTTAAATTACTCATTTACATCACAGGTAAAACTAAAAAAAGCCTTAGCCTACACCAGTAAGCCTAACTAATCTTTTTAAACACATGCACTGCAGCACAGTCTCTGCTGTAAGGGGAAACACCCCAATTTATGTATCTAGAAAGCATTAGGTCACTGTAGGTGGTCCTCAATAGGTCTAAATATGCATAAGCAGCATATTTAATACTCAGCCACAACACCTAGTTCTGGTACAATTAAAAACCAGTAATTTGGTCACACTGGATCACACATGGAGACCAAATTAATTCTACCTTCTAAATAAGAGCTTTAAGGGGGAAAAAAGGGATCGTGAGTGAATCAAGTAATATATCATGCAATTCTCCTAAAATGTGCAGTCTCGTGTAATGAAAAATAAAATTACTTTCACAGCAACAGAAACTGAAACACAGAAATACAGAAGAACATTCATTCAGGAATCAGTATTTTGACATTTAACAAAGAAAGTAAGTGTCCTTTACAAATCTCTGAGTTAACAAACATTAAGAGAAAAACAAAATCCATAGAAGCACAAGCAGGAGTAAAGGGCAGCTGCTTTGGACTGAATTAAAGGACAATTCCAATAACTTTTAAGTTCACTACCACAGTATTTAATGATGGCATTTTGACAAGGGAAGATAAATGGTTTGAAACATTATTGTTTATACCACAAACCAGAAAGATCAATTTCCTCCTCCTTGTGCTTTGGCTGCAGCTGAACAGTACATTTGATCAGAAGCCCGCAGTTGGGTGCTCCTCACATCACACCTCTCCAGCAGCACATCAGGGCTGCACACACCTCTACCTGGGAGCAGGGATGTGGCAAAGAGGAAAGGTCTGTGTTTGCAGATCCTGGGTGCCAGGTTGCTTTTATTTCAGCCAAAGTAGCACAAGGTTAAAGCTAACAATAGAAGATAGCATCAGACTGCCTCAATTGCCAATTTTTGTCCTAAGTGACATAATCATATAAACACAGAACTGCTTGACAAAGCTTTTCTCAACTATTTTTTTATCTATCAGTTTATTTTCTGTAGATCATAATAACTTTTCAACTTGCAAACTGCTTGTGCTGCCACTTTATTAGTTTTACCTAGCTAGACACTTGAAGGCATTTGTCATTAACCCTGTTGTCTAGGTAAAAATGGAATGAAACATTTAAAAGCAGAACAACAGATAATCAGAAATTTTTAAAAATACAAACCAAAATCTCTTTATAGTATTTTTCTATGCTTATATTACATAATATTTAATGTTAAGGAAAAACACATAATCTCATCAGTAATGAAAGCTAAGATTGTACATGTACCTTTGTTCTGTTTTCTGAGGGGTTATTAATATATTTTGTAAAGTAAATTCTTAGGTTTATACAATTTTCTGCCACTTATAGCTTCAAACTGGGGTGGGAGGAAAAACCTGCATCTTCCTGGAAAAATATTAACAATATAAAAACTTACTTACAAAAAATGTGTTCAATTTATGTAATTTGATTTATTTCTAAACATAATGGGAGGCTACTGCTTACTATAGTCTAAAAAAACCCTGTGAAATAAAAGATCTATCTTAAAACATAAATAAAATTTTAAAAAGTTATTTTTAAAATGTGAGCAAACTCTTCATTTCTGCAATAGAAATAAACAGAGATTTTTGACATTGAGCTCAGAAACATGACAGATGTAAAAAAAACCTCTCTCAACAATAGAAGCTCATCAGAATTCTGCTCTTTTACTGATTCCAGTAGCTATTGACAGCTGTTATATTTGTGCTACTATTGAAGATGCGCAAAAGGAAATATGGAAAACTTATTTGGAATGAATAGTAGTTTCTAAATCATTAACAGTCTGCCTTAGCTCTGTTTCATTAACCCATACTCTTGGATTCAAAAAAACAAGACAGAGAGTCTTGACTTAGTTAAAAAAAAAAAAAAAATCCCACAGGGAGTATCCCTCTATTTGCCACTGTGGCCACAATTTTTACAGATAGTCATGAATTTGCTTTATTTAATGTACGTGTGCGTCTGAAGTATTTAATCTGAACACTGATTTCTTAGTTTGGTTGGAATCACCAATATGGTGGTGGGGGCTAAGAAAAAACCCAGAGTTGATACAATTTGCCTTCATTTTTGTTTAGAACTGTAATCCTGTCCTATGTCTATTCTGACGTTACCAACTAATAGGAAAGAAAATAATCTCACTTTCTCATTGTTTTGAAAAAAACAAACCTACCAGTCTGCCTGCTCATTTAGGCTTCAAAATATAGGAAATTCACCATAAATGTGTATGAATTATAGGAAAGGACTATATTTCAGATTAATAGACTTAAAAAAGATATTACATCTCATCAATAACTCATGACTTTAGTCATTTAGAACAAAAGTTAAAAGACTGCTTACATAAGGTAATATTTCTAGCCCTATATGAAAGTTCCACTAAATATATTGCACTATTTAAACTTCCATCAGAATATGAAATACTCTTATACCACAGATTTAAGAGGGAAAAAAAAAAATCCTTGGGAACCTTTTGTTCTTCCAGCAGTTTTAGTTATTTCCTGTAGAATCCAATTCTTTACTTACTGTAACCAGAATCATATATACCTTCCTGTTACTGAGATATAATAGCCTTCCCCATATAAGTTAATGCACTGTGCCCTGTTAATCAATTACAGAGCACACTCTCCTGCCAGGATCGCAGCAGCAAAGGAATAAACTCTCCTCCATACCATTTATCTCAGTGACGTATTAACATCCAAGGCAGCTTAGGTCCATTTAAATGTTAACTTTTTGGAGGAAAAAGACACTTCCACTCCACTCTATTCTGTTCAGATCAAGAGAATTGATAACTTTGTCATAAGTATGATGACATTTGCTACTCTGACTTCCTTATTCAGAGGGAAATAACAGTATATATCCATCAAAAACAAGTCTCCTTAAGATTCAAATAATTAAATCAATGGAAGGAAGGCCTCCTAATGTCATTAAATACAAATGCAAAACATATGCAATCCCTAGTCTTCAAATTCCTCAAGACCTAAAGATCATTGACACAGAAGTGTGCTGTGCACTTGCTCTGTTCTTAACATGTTTTCTCAGGCACGTGGCTGTTGGAAACCAAATAGCAGATGAGATGGATCCCTTGTCCTGTCAGCTGCAGCCTCTCATGTTTCTGCTGTTCACACTCAACAAAACCAAGAAAGAATATCTACCCTTTTTTTCCCAGTTTTACAGTCTATTTATAGCTTATTTTTATATCCTACCCATCACGCTTGATAAACTAAAAAAGGCTTGTCTCCTATTTTGCCTGCAATTGCTTTAATTCCCACTTAGTAGTCTATGAACTATTTGGGAAATAGGGACTACATTATTTGAAGGGACAGCTGTTGATTGTAACACAAAGCAGACCATATACACACAAACCCTCTTATCAACCCCATAGGTTATTAAAGCTTATCCTCACTATACCAGTGACTTCAATGATTTTTGATGGGCAAAGCAGAGTAAAATACCTTGATGCTTCACTTCACAGAAGTCTGTTCAAATGCTTCCTGATCAATAAACAGGTCACCTGTAAAGTTGCTGACATATCGTATCAAAGCAGTCTCAGCAGATGAAAAAAAACAATCTGCAGTTCATCTGTGTCTTCTTGACATTTGTATCTAGCAGTAGGTTAGAATGCATACAAACTATCTAAAAATGTTAAGATATGGGAAGAATATACATTTATAGTCACAGGTAGTTTTTATTAATAATTTGGAGCTGCATCAAAAGGTCTTCCAGAAGCTCTTGCAAAGATTCTGTCAGCAAAGTAAAAAGAGAGCTATGATGTGTACAGTGGTTCTTAAAATGAAAAATATTTGGATACAGATAACTGGAACTGATCAGAAATAAGTGACGGTGACTTACTAAGTATGCTTTTGAATAAGAGAGGCTTTTACATCATATGGTCCAGTGTGCACTGAGGAACAGACCTTTAAATAAATACCAAGTCCCAAATCCACAAATTCACCTCTCCTGCTTTAAAATCTTCAATCAAGAATTCCTATCAAATTATAATCTAGAATAACAGTTTTGCTGAAGGATAGATCTAACACATAAACATGTCACCAATAACGACTTTACTAAAAAAAGCTCCACATATTTCAGAAATGAAGAATTCAAAAGCTGGACAACTTAGATTCAAAAAGGCAAATGACTGCAAGGTCGATATTGTGTTCTGAATTCAAAATCACCATAATAAATTGCTAGCAGAATACGAAAGAGATGACTCAATCTGTAGCAGCACTGAAAAAATATGGATATTTATCCAAAGCCCTGACTCTCTAACTAAAAGCCCTAATCAGTTCTCTTTTACTCTAGACAAACAGAACATTTACAATACAAACCACAAAATCTGAAGTATTAACAGTATATCCAACTCATTAATTATACAAGAATGCCTGTCAAGTCTAGAAGAAAAACGTTATGCGCAATTTCAATCTTTACTTGTAACGCAAAAGGCTCCTGCTTTAAATATGAATTCCAATATAAATGTTAGGGAGCAAGGGAGAGAATCATATCATCTGGGTTTAATTTGTACTGTGTGCTAAATGCTAGTTATCCTAAACACATTTTTCGCCTCCAATTTGAATACGTAATTTCACTGTAGTGTGCTAAGGAGGAAGAATAAGCCACCAGGCACTTCTGAAAAGCAGTCATGAGGTTGCAAGGGCACTCTGAAACGTGGATAAGTACATATGGGAACTGGCATATCTTCAATGACAACCAATAGGAATATTAATGTGGTTGTTTTGGATTGCAGCATAGTATTATGCTGAGAAAGCCTTACTTTCCATATAGCACAGGCAGGTTTTATAATTCAAAATGAATGCTAGAATATACCAAGCTTAATTCACAAGCCTGTGTCTCCCCAAAGAGCAGGAACAAATAAGCACAAGCTACTAGAATATTTTATGCACTGTTTCAAATGAACTTTTAAAGTGATGCAAGCCAAAAAGCAGGAGATACTTCAAAGCAGATCATCATCAATGGCAACCCCTTCCAAAATCAAACTTAGAAGCAGGTGTTATTGAGAACAGGCTGTCACAAGTTTAATTTCAACCTTGGCCCTGTGTCACAACCCTGCTGCCCAGTATGATATGCCCCTATCCAAACTTCAGATTGTGCGGGACAGGAACACAGGTAATGGCTGAAAAAAGCCAGGTAGGGTATACCTCACGCTCTCAAGTACTTAAGTCAGAAAGAAATCAGTGAAGTTTTTATCAAAGACCACCTTCTCTTATGGGGAAAGCAAATACTTGCCTGTCAGGTGTATTTGCCAAATGTACCAGCCTTTGATACATTTGGGGTGGTTCAAACAACCAACCTTCTGCCTTTTGTATGTTTTACTGTGCTTTTCTTGAATTGGAAGACAGTTTAAAGAAAACCCACCATAGACTGCTACTTTATTTTTCTCTTTGTTAGGATAACAAGTTAACTTTACTCCTCCCCAAATGTCTTGGACCTCTTTATCTAGATACTAAACAGGGATGATGACTGGTAGAGTAGAAGCTTAATTTTTCACCCTCTTCTGTCCCACCTATTTTCCATATTGCAGAAGTTGGCAGATTCTCCACATGACTGGCATTTCACAGAACACTCTTGATGGACTGTTAGGGAGCCAAATTCACATTCAGCTTCATGAGTAAATGAGTCCAAGTGTCACTGAAGCTTTTCTGTAAGCATTGCTAGAGCTCGGCTGTAATCTAAAAGATTAGAGCAGCTCACATTGATCGCCTGGGATGTTTCATATTCCACTTCAAGTTGCATGCCACCAATAGAGATAATACATTGTTTTTCAAAAAGGTTAGCTGCTGCTGGAAAGGAAGAAAATGTAGCAGCTTTTTTTCCCCCTACAAGGTGAAGCCATAAATTACACTAATTTGGTGGTCTTCACACAACTCTTAAGGACCAAGGTTACTTGTTTTGAAGTTTATATCAAGCTTTTCTTTAGAGTTTTGTAAGGAATGGAACAAGTCTCAGGTAATGTTTTTTTATGGCGGTTACTTTGAGCAGAGCAGTGGGCAGGTAGTGAGATCCGTTTCTTTGTTCTGGTTCTGAATCAGGAGTTCATCTTTGGGTGACACTGGATGCATCACTAGGGCCATTTCTAAAAGCGCATTTGAATGCCCAAAACCAGACTGTACTTTACAAGATTTTATAAAGTATCTTTTTACCTGAAACTTCATTTCTTTTACCTATTGACCAGTTTTTAGAGTAGCTGGTGACTTATTAATCTGAATGGCTACACATTTTGATTCCTACAAATTAGTGTCCTATTCCATCACAAGGCCCAGGCTATTAATAAGTAAGAAAACTTTCTTGGTTTGAGGAAATTTTAATCAACTTTTTTAAACATCCCTGGGAAACATTGGAAATGAAAATAACATAAGAATTGTATCAATGTGCAATGTACTATATGACTACTTTGAGGCATTTCTGGATTCATTGCTTTCATCAAGGGGCACACAACATAATCCACAGTATTCTCCATGCTTCTGTCTTTAACCACTGAAAATGAGAAAAGGGTTAAAGCTAACATTATTAATTACTGTGATCTACACTTTACCCAGAGAGATTAGGATTTATTTCTTAATTAAATTATTCAGTATGGAATAATTTTAAGTATAAATGTATACAAAGCGGACTCCTGAAATTCAAGTTTATCAAAATTTCAATGTTTCACATAGGAAAAATAGAACACTGCATCAAAAATTTGCCTAATTCAATTTTTCAGAAAAGTGTAATCATTTTAAATTCTACATTCATCAAAATGCATATTCAATTTAGTATTTTGCATTTGGAAAGAACAAGGGATTAAAATATAAAATTAATTAATTAATATAAAATAAAAATTAAATATATGTCTTATTTAATTATTTAGTAGAATTTAATTTCAAATTATTTAAAAGATTCTTTTTATAGTATCTACACTATACGTACAGTAAGACTGCTTAGGCAGCTGGTGTTGGCTGGAAGTCGTGGTTGGATTTTGGGTTTTTTTTTTGTTGGAAGAGAGTGGACAGCAGTTGTTGTTACATCACTCTAAAACAACAGCACACCTGGGTTGCATTTAGTCTACTTTAGAGTCTACAGTTCATTAAGAATTCATCAAATGTTCCCACCCTTGCTGCTGTGTCTTTGATGAACACATTTGTAAACTGTTTCGCACTCTGTAAAACTCAGAGTTGTATGTGAAACCTGTCATGTTTTTTGCTCATTTAAAAAAGTCTCAATTGCTCAGGTCAATGGCACCTGGAAAAACTGAAAGTCAGTCAGTCTGGTTGTATGCATGGGCTTTCATTAAACTGTCCTTAGTGCATGAGCAATAGTAGACTATCAACTCTATGCAAAGTAAAACTCATTATTATTTCCATATTTTTGCATATCCAATCCTCAGATGCCTCTTCAGTTATTAACCTTCTGACACACAAATGTACTTCTTCACCTTTTCACCTGAAAATACCTGAGCATTTTGAAGGATTTTACAGCAAATGAAACTCCAGCTTACATATCTTTACAGGTACATGTGATTTTTCACAAACTGATACCTATCTGAGTTAAGTGTGAAGAAACCTGGAGTCAGGTCATGTGAAGTTTTAGAGTAGCAGGCAGAAGGACCCACAATGATGAAGAAAAAGAATAGTGAAACTCTTCAGAATTTATTTTGTCAAGTCTCATTTAAATTAAAATGATTTCATTAATTATCTAGCCTATGCTCCTCCTCAATCAACTTTATACCAACTACTATCT